>SPJY01012959.1:274631-290876 GCA_005191435.1 Raddia distichophylla
ATAAAATGCTAAGCACAGTCACCAATTTTTATACATGAAATATTACCTCAACACAGAAGAAGTGCAGAAGAAATGAACTCGACCTGGAGCAACTGAAGCTGGAGCAGCAGAACAAATGCCCGTGCACGCTTCTCAACTGGACCACCTGAAGCTGAACCGGGAATGAAAGCAACTGATGGAGTGAGGTCGTCGTTCGCGCAGACGTCAGTTTATATAGGCTGAGAAATCTCATTACTGTGTTTGGTAATTGCGATTAATTAGTGCTAAATGGTAATTACCTTTTGCTAATGTCTTGGTGAATAAACGCTGGTCGTTCCTTTAAATAATACGCTGTCGGTGGCTGGTTTATCGCCGAACAAATGCATGTGAGAGCAGTGACATGAAATGACACCACGTCCATCTCCCTCCGTATTCCCGCGCGCTGATTACGGTGAGCCTGCTCCCGCCGTGCGGCGTGGCGGGAGCTCCCTGGGGCCGCCACGTCGCCCGGCCGCCCGCGCTGCCCGCGCCACGCGTCGCCGCTGCGCTGTCCCCGCCGTGCCCAGTGGCGGGAACTCTGCTCCCGCCGTGCGGCGTGGCGACCGCCACTCGGGGCGGCGGGACAGAGTGCCAGTCGGGGCATTTTTATATACTGTGTGTTATTTTATTAATTTCAAATTTAAAGTGGATTATTTAACGAATTTTTCCCCGTGTGTGTAGGCAGTAGGCATGACAGTACAGGTTAAGAGTAGAATCAAACCTGTTTTCACATTTGTGAACTAATGGCTCAACATGAAGGAGAGAACGAAAAGATGAAATTGAATCCTTAATGAAATCTTCAGGGCAAGCAAATGCCTCCCTACCAACAGAGCATTTCCAGGGTTCGACTACAAAACAGACGATGGAAAATGGTCATTCATAAACACAAAATGTTAAAAGAATGATACTCCAATAACATTGAATTTAAAGAGTTACATTCAGAGGGAATGATGTACGTAGTAATAGCGAAATTTAATGAGATGCGGCTAAAAGAAGTTAAGTACATATGAAATAAACATTTACGACAAATGGACAGCGTATGCATCATTGAGACAATTACTGACGTTGATAACAGAAATAGACCTTTTTTGCAATCTTGGGTGAAAAACTACAAGCTTTTGAGCAGCTAAAAATAGGTGATGCAAGCATGGGACCAAACAACTAAAGTTAACTTTTGAAGGAATGCACATTCAGCTCAAAGCTTAAATTTTCATAATCTAATAGTGACGAATTTGTTCAGCTCCAAGAATTGCATGAAATCTCAAGAATTCCAAGGATGGTCATAATCCTAGCTATCAACCTGAGTATCAGTAAATAGCGTGAGAGTATGTATATGAAAAGGTGGACACAATGGATAAAAGATGATAAAAGCTGACCCTTTAATTTGTATCAAAAAATTCTGCCTCTCTGTCATCTAAACAAACTTAATTTAGTAAACTTGGAGAGTGAACCGCATCAATGTAGGCCTTAGTGATGTAACTGTCAAGTTGAAACTATATATTGCAATGTGTAAGCTAACAATGTTATTTTAATTATTAAATCTGTCACAGCTCATGTGTATGCTGAGCTCTTACGACCCTATTCCCACCATGAGTATACGTCATGCATTCGGATTTGACAAAAAAAAGTTAACCAAGAATAGAGTATTGTTCTACGGTTCTACCTGACGTTGCCATGTTGACTCTCCAGAAGCAAAACCGTGGCTGTTGCTGTAACAGGAAACAAAAGTTGAGAGCTTGCTATCAAAATCCATATGGACTTGGGAAAAGGGCGAGCAGTGGAGGAGCCGCTGGCTCGGACTCATGAATAAAACATTAATCCGGGCAGGATGACGCCCGTAGTTGGAATTCGAATCGTCGCCGTCGTCCAGGCAAGGAGAAGCGGTGGCTAGGGTTAGCAGCCACCTCGTGCACGCCATCCATGGATCCGGCCATCCCGACACCGGCCGCCGACGGATCCGGCCAGGCCGACGCCCGCCATCAACGGATCCGACCACCCGACAGGGCGGGGCTACCGGATCCGGCCACCCGACATGGCAGCGCTACCGGATTCGGCCACGCCAGAGGTGGCCATCACCGACGGGCGGCGGTGGGAGGCGGCGCCGGGTGGAGATCACAGTATCACTCCGGCGCTAGACGGAGGCTAGGCCGGGAGGAGGCGACGGCGGCAGTAGGGCATAGACGTGAGGAAGCTGTTGTGAAATCGAACGGATGGAACGTAGTCGTATAGAGTCGGCACTCGGCACCTCACAGCGATCAATCACAATCACAATTACCGGGAGACAGAAGCAGAAAGAGAACACACGAGGTGGTAATCTTTATTAATTGATCAAGTCTAATTACAAAGGGGTTCTCTTATCTATTTATAACGAAAACAGGATTCGGTGTGCCCACCACCTCCCCTAGCCGAACCAGCCTAGGTGGGGCCCATGCGCGGCGCACATCGGCGCCCACGAGGCCCACCGAACCTGGCTAGGGGGTTTCATAACACTCCCCCTTGGGCATACCACGCTATACGAATGTCTCGTTAAAACACAATCCAAAAACCCAGTGTGAAAAAAGAATTGAAGAAAAGAGTACATCGCACACATATGTTGTATTGCAATATTGCCTCGTTAAAAACCTTATTACGAGAAACCGCGTCGGAAAAACTCATACAAAGAAAAAGGAGTACAATATGTGATCCACCAGATCATTACGGGCTACTCCATAGATGCTTGCTCCCCTGAGCCTTGCACCTCTTGAAATCGCCTCATCCCAATTCCGTAAACACCATCGTAATGTAGAGGTAGGCAATACCTATGTGAATAAATTCGTCAATTTATCACACGATTTCAACTGAACTACTTCAATCTCACAGCTCTCCTAGCTTGAGGGAGTAGAACAAACTTAGGAGCAATATACCCCCTATATTGCTCTCAATGTAACCCGTTTGCACTTAAGCAATACAAACATCTTTCATCCTTACTATAGGATCGGGGTAAATTAATTGCACTGTCAAACCTTCTAGTGCCAGCCGTGTGCCGCGCCAGACCTCGTCCATGTCGGTTATGCACCATGCCGAACCACAAGCCATGTCGGGCCGCGTCGCATCGGGCCCTGCTCGTGCTAGACAGTTGCAATTACCAACGAGTGGTTACCACTAGAACCAAGTTGCCTATCCCATAGGTCTTACACACTTGGCTGTTCCACTCTAAACCAGTCTTATGGCACTAAGGGGATTAAACAATGTGCCATTATCACCAATGTATATTGTACCTCCTAGGTACTAGAGGATACCACTTCTCAACTACCTCCTGGTAGGAAATGCATATGACTTGTGCACACATGGCGCCACTCTAGCCAAGCTGGGACGTACACCATGCCTGCCGCACCCACGCCGGGACATGCGCCACACTGGTTGCACTTCTGGGCTTTAATTTCCTCTTCTCATATTATCGGGTTTCGATGGGTCATCAACCACATTGGTATATTCCTAAATTCAACTGGTAATCATGTTCCACCATGGAACAACTCTCTTTCTAACAGAAAGAGTCCTTCCTCCTGAAAGGGAACATTAGGTATGAGATTCGCAGATATGTCGCGACTATATCACCTATCTTTCAAGGGATAGTGGGTCCTCCTAGGACCTCATTTTGGATTTTTCAAATCCATTAACTGCATTTATATCATCTGCCAGATTCAGTATATACCGAAACATATATTATCCATAAGAGAGTATCGGTCACACCAGGGACCCTTGAACTAGAATTTTCACCACCTCATTATTTAAAATGACCCATCAAGTCAGAGCAAACCTTCTCGCTGACTTTGATTAGCCGCATGGTTCGACCTCAGTTGCTTTCCCATTTACCCGATAGAAGTGCATCCAGCGCTATGCCATGGACTTTAATCTCGGATCCGAATAGCAACATCAGAGATATACAATTTTTCGACAATTTCTCTCTATATTCCCATCCCTAGGGAATCCAATTTTGATCATAATTTTGCTATTTCCCAAAATGAAAATTCTTGGTTGTTTCGTTTCCCAGCACAGTAATATATGCGCGCATTTGCTGAGATGACCTCCCCAGGAGGCCTATCACCTGACTTCCAATTCAGACGAATTAAGGAGTGATAACCAACTGTGACTAGGGTCAACAAATCCAAAACTCGCAGGTGTCCCCACAGTTTTCAGATTGTGAACCACAAAGTCAATTTCGCAAAGGTGGCAATACTATTTATCCCGGGGTATTCCACTCTTTAGCGACACATTTACATCCAGTAAATGTAACTCCTTTTTATCTGGCAGGCTCCTACATACAGCCGTACGGGAGCACTCCTCGCAAACAGGCATCCAGAAGTATTGACTAAACCTCGTTTAGTCCGGCTAGTGCGTGAATCTTTACACATAATTATCATCTCGAAGCATTCCAAACCAATGGGCATTCTCCCCCTAATGTTGAGATTCGATCTTTACTATAGCATACTTACAAAAATCCCCTTTATTGAGCATAGGATTAATGGAACGTCGTCCAAAACTCCCCAGTCGCCGTGGGAACTCAAAAACGTATGCTCGGTGGTGATAAAATATGGGAAATATGTCGATTCCACGCACTACCATTTGGGGCCAATCACTATTTGCAGTGAGCTTAGACTTTTACATACCTCACACCAAGTGAGACATCCCGACACCATGTCTTTTAAAGTCCAGCTCCTTATATGAATGCCCAATGCCTGACCCAATTACTCATACCATACTTAAATAACTTGGGTCATTGAACTCTAAGTTCGGCATTATTGTGATATTTACTCATAATCAACACAGAATACCATTGTTCCCCAAAAACAAAAATAACCATGCATGTATGCCTGACATGCATGATGCCACATGCATTGTCGGGACGGTCGACTCCAAGCGACTTTAATAAACCTCATATAGACGACTGGGGCACACCATGCACACATCTAGCGTGCGCAACAATAAAGTGGTGGTGAAGGCTCCAAAGTGCATCACAATAACCCATGACTCGTGTCATGTGGTAGCAACGCCAAGTGCTAGTGACAACACAATAGCAACAACACCACTATCACACAAGATCACATAAGCAAATACACCATCAACAAATTATTTTGGAAATTATCTCATGCCAGTCACGCCCACATCTATGCCATGCTGTGCGTAGGTGGCATATCGACCGTGCACTAACCGTGCCCGTGCCAGGGGACCACGTTAGCCATGCTGTAAGACCATGTGCCCCTATGCACATTTTGGTTTTGGGGATTGATGACAAATGATCAAGACCATACCAAGGCTAAGGACATTATTTCCTAGTTCTTCTATTTTACTTGTGTGTGTGTTGGCAAAACCGAGTCGGTATTAGGTGGAAATCACTCACTGGCAGCTAGCTCCCACGTAGCACTCCGAGTCAGCTTCCTTATCTGCTCCTAAGCCTTAGAGAGAATATCCGGTATCGGGGGTTAGTTTGCTTCTCGTCGAAGTCTCCGGAGTGTCCACTTTACAGCTGTCCGGTTCGAAAGGATTCCGGGAATCCACCTGTCCGGGGTTTCGTAGCCCCTAAGTATCCAAAGCCAGATATTTCACCTGTTGCGCGAAACTTCTCGCCAAGTCGTCCTAAAGTTCCCGCCGAGTCCACAAAGCGACAAGAGACCAAAACTTGAACCCTAGGCGGGATCGGGAGAGAGAGAAAGCGTGTGGAGCTTAGGGCTGAAACTGTCAGCTCCACCGGACGCGCCCGGCTAGGAACCAGACGCGTCCACTGAGGGCAGTCCAGAGAGGGTGTTTCCATTGCACTATGTACGGCGCTGGACCGGACGCGCCCGGTCGTCCACCGGACGTGTCCGGTGGAGGCGATCCAGAGAGGCTTCCCATGCCATGTGCCTTGTTACCGAGGCACCGGACGTGTCCGTCCATTGACCGGACGCGTCCGGCGGTGGCGTTTATAGAAAAGGACTAGGTCCCAGGCGACGGCTAGGCAATGCGTCGAACACTTCGCGAGCGCCCAGGTGAGCTAGGGCTATAGTGCCACCGAACGCGTCCGGTGGCTGACCGGACGCATCCAGTCAACGGTTTCTGCACTGTTCGATTTTCCTGCGCATGATCTGAGCCGTCCATGTGTCCCATCTCGAGGGTTTCGCAAGGGATCTATAAATAGGTGTCTCCCAGCTCGGGGAAGACTTGAGAGGGAGTTCATTTGCAGCCACCCTTTGCCCCTAGAGCTTGAGAGCCTCTCCCATGGAGGAAACCCTAGTCCCCATGTGCCTTTGAGAGAGGGAGTGAGTGAGAGAGAGGGAGAAGAAGAAGAAGCAGCCCATACCTCTTCTCCACCACCCCTTGGAGGCCACCCTCACCCATGGGTGGAAGCTTGGCCACCATGGAGATGAGGAGGCGGTGAGGTGAGTTTCTTCCGTGTGTGCTTCTTGGGATTTCTTGCCTGAGTTTTGAGAGCCACCGCCAAGTCTTGGTCTTGCCATCGTCGAGTTCTTATTGAGTCCGCTTCCGCTTCACCAACACTTCTTCGACTACAACCCCTCCATCCGTTGGGGGTCACCCATTCGTTGGGTGCATCGCCTTCCTCGTCGGTGAGGAAACCATCGGTGCGTCCGGGGTCACTTCCATCCATTGGGAGTGCGTGCGAGGAAACCCTCGGTGCGTTCAGGGTCACTTCCATCCGTTGGGAGTGCGAGTATCTTCATCCATTGGAGGCGTGGGGTCGCGTTCGTGAGGAGCTTCCGAGCTGTAGAGAACTCGCGGTCGTGTGAGGGGTTCGATGCTCACCTCGGCCAATTTATTTGGTATAGGAGCAACCATAGTAGATTGAGGGTTTGGGACGAAAGGGTCCCGGCTCCATTCGTTGGAGTCTCCTCAACGGTGAGTACGTGCACATTCGTTGTGTACCGAACATCGGTAAAAATCCCGGTTCGCATTCTCGTTCTTTACCCTGCATTATTTCTCCACTTGCCGATTGCGTGTGTGTGCCATCGAGCCGCCTAGTAGTCGCTTGAATTCATCTCTTAATCGCTTTCACAACTAGACTACTAGGTCTCACTGGTAGTTGGTTCATTAATCGGCTTAATCACTATCGAAGCAAAAGAATTAAAATTTATAATTAGCACCGATTCACCCCCCCTCTCGGTCTAGGATCCTTTCAGTTGGTATCAGAGCAGGATCTCTAGTCTAGCTTAACCGCTTAGAGATGGCCGACGGGGGTAGTGTTTCTTCCAATAGGATACTATTGTTTAATGGCACAAATTTTGCTTATTGGAAAACCCGCATGACAATGTACCTTCAGTCGCTAGGGTTTGAGGTTTCGAAAGTTGTTCAATCACCTCTAGGTTTCAAAGTCAATAGTGACACTCCACCCACAGTTGCACAAGTTGAGAAACTAGAATTGAATGCCAAGGCAATCAATGCTATTTTCTCGGGGCTTAGCATGGAAGTGTTTGACCAAGTTAGCAACCTAGAAACTGCTCATGAGATTTGGACCTCTCTCATAGAGATACACGAGGGTACTTCTGCGGTTAAGGAAGAGCGACTTGTTGTTCTCAAAGAGCGATTTGATCAGTTTAAGATGTTTCCTACTGAGTCTGTCAATGATATGTTCACTCGTCTTAACCCAATAATCAATGAGCTTCGGGGGCTTGGCTGTGTGTTGGAGGATGTTGATGTGTGCAGAAAGATGATCCGGGTGCTTCCAAGGCATGAGGACCGCGACATCATTACCTACCTCTCCAACAGCGGGGATCTCGCGAAGCTTACTCCCACAGCACTATTTGGAAAGCTCTCTGCTCATGTGATGCTCATGAATGAGCCATAAGATTCAGCCCCACCGGAGAAGACTAAAGTGATTGCTCTCAAAGCGAGCAACTTCGGGACTACTTCACCCTTTGGAGGCCTAGAAGATGAACTGGCTCTTTTCTTGAGGAGAAGCAATGCAACTTGGAAGAAGAAAGGCTCGGCTGATCAGTTGGAGAACAAAGAGTCATTTGGGAATCTCAAGTACTATGAGTGCAAGCAAAAGGGCCACATAGCAACTGTTTGCCCTAACAAGGAGAAGGGGAAGCATAAGGAGAAGGAGAAGAGTGATGCTGAGAAGACCAAGCAATATGAGAAGGGAAGGCGTATCAAGTCCGGTTTCAAGAGTTATACCAAGACCGGCAAGAGACGAGCCTTCATCGGTGAATGGGTAACCGATGATAGCTCAAGTGAGTCTGCACCTTCGACTGATGAAGAGGATGAGTCGAATTCTCAAGGACTGGCAAGCTTGGCGATATCTCAGAGTGTACCACCTCCTTCGGCTTTCTCACCGACATGTCTAGTGACTCAAGGAGATGATGACATGGGTTGGAGTTCTGGTGTTGAAGCACCTGCTGTATTGGAATTCCTCCAAGATGCTTCATGGCTCGCCCAACCGATGAGGTAACTGATTCTGACTCGGACTCTGAACATCCCAGTAGAGAAGATATCATTCGCATGCTCCTTGATCTTGACAAAAAGCATACATTGTTGCAATCTCAGTACAATGATTTAGCTGCTAAGTGTAATGGCATGGAAGATGATAGTGATATGTTGCAAGGTCTTAACAATCAACTATCTAAACAACATAAGGAAACTGAGATAGAACTTGATGCTCTTAGAGAGTCTACTGATGGTCTTCTTGCTATTATCAATGAACTTAGAATTGAGAACAAGTCATTGTTTGCTAAGTGCTGTCTTATGCTGGATGCTTTGCCGGTTGCTCATGCTCTAGATGCTACCACTGTTATTGATGCTCCTGCTAGGGTAGATATGTCTACTTACTGTGATGATTTGATTGACTTGACTTTGGTTGCCTCTAGTTCTAATGGTACTTCTTTCAGTAGCTTCAATATTTGTGATTCGGATCATTGCATAAATGCTTTAGCTACTAGGGAGTTAGCAATTGAGAACTCAGAGCTTAAACTTCAATTGGCTAAATCTGAGAAAGCTCTTGAGAACTGCTTGGGTGGTAGTACCTCTTTGAAAAAGATTCTCAAGGAACAGAGGACATCCTCCCATAAGGGTGGCTTGGGTTTCACCCCAGAGAAGCCAAAGGGAAGGAAGGCAAAGAAGCCTGTTCCTTGAGAATCTGCCATGAGGCACAGCTACTACTATGCTAATCCCAAGAGAAAGAACTATCAAAACTTGCACACTGGCAACAATGACTCTAGGCTCCACAATGCACAAAACACTTGGCAAGGACCTGCTAGGCACAAGAACTTCACTTGGTCTCCACCGCAAAGAACTCAACAAGTGTGGAATAGTCCTCTTACTAGACACATGGGTTGGCAAGGTCAAGGTCAGTTCCACACTCACATTGCTAGGCAAGTTCCACCACCTAGGCATAACATGTGGCAAGGTCCTAGGTATCACAACAACACATGGAAATGACAGTCTAGGCACTACAACTACACCCAACAAGCTTCCCATAGAACCTATCACATAGATGGGCCACAGTTTGACAGAAGGCAAGGTAGATTCATTCCCTTGCACCAAGGACCTCCTAGGAACTTCCATCAAGATAGAGTTGGCTTTGTGTGGAATAGCTCTAGAGACCCTCGCAATAGACCCAACCTTGCTCCACAGGCTAGACCCAGGCAAGTCTTCCCTAGAAGAGCTCACATTGAGATAGTGAATGAGAACTATGCTCTTAGGAAGGATGAGAAGGGTATACTTGTTGCTAGGTTCATTGGACCATCTTGGGTCAATGAGTACAAGTCTCAAATTTGGGTGAAGAAGTCCACCATCAATGATCTATTTGCTCCTGTTGTGGCTAACCCTCGGGGACCTATCAAATGGGTCCCTGAGTCACAAAATTGACTCTCTCTCTTGTTGGGCAGGTGAACTACCGGAGTGGAGGTCGCCATTGGGTCATCGACAGTGGCTGTACACAACATATGACTGGCAATCCCCGATTGTTCACCTCATTGGGGGGAGAAGGGAACATCCCCCAGAAGATAACATTTGGAGATGGGAATAAGAGCAAGGTCACAGGCTCTGGGAGGGTAGCTATTTCCTCAGAACTCAATCTAGACAATGTCTTACTTGTTCAAACTCTCAATTACAACTTGTTGTATGTTGCTCAATTGTGTGATTTGGGATATCATTGTCATTTCTCACCCAAGGAAATTGTTGTTTTGGATCAAAATGAAAAGGTTGTTTTCAAAGCTTTTCGGTTCTAAAATTTGTATCTTGTAGATTTCTCTTCGTTAGCCGCATCCATCTCGTCCTACCTTATGGCCAAAGTCTCTCTTGGTTGGCTTAGGCATAGGTTGCTTGGGCATGTTGGTATGGCCAATTTGAAAAAGCTTGTGAAAAATGAGTTGGTCTTGGGGGTAAAAGATGTTAAAGTTGAGAAGGATAGGCTTTGTGTGTGAGCACCAGGCCTTTGTCTCCACGATTGAGCCAAAGAAGATTGAGGAGGCATTGGAGGATACCGACTGGTTCAATGCAATACATGAAGAGCTCGACAACTTTGAAAGGAATAAGGTCTGGACACTAGTTGAGAGGCCTTCGGATTGCAATGTCATTGGTACAAAATGGATATTCAAGAACAAATAAGATGAGTTCGGGCTTGTTGTGAGGAACAAAGCGAGACTTGTTGCCCAAGGGTTCACTCTTGATGGCATCGACCGTGGGAATACATATGCACCGGTGGTGAGGCTCGATGCAATCCGGCTCCTTGTGGTATTTGCAACTTGCCCCAACATTGTGCTGAAGCAAATGAACATCAAGAGTGCATTCCGGAATGGCTACATAGATGAGTTGGTGTATGTTGAGCAGCCGCCAGGATTCGAGAACCCACAGCACCCCAATAATGTCTACAAGCTATCCAAGGCTCTGTACGGCCTCAAGCAAGCTCCAAGGGCATGGTATGAGCGTCTCCGGGACTTCCTGATTGGAAAGGGCTTCAAAGTTGAAAGGGTGGACACCACTTTGTTCACCAAGGACGTGGATGGAAACTTGTTCATATGCCAGGTGTACGTTGATGATATCATTTTTGGGAGCTCCAACAAAGGCTTGTGCACGGAGTTCAGTGAGATGATGGCTAAGGAGTTTAAGATGAGCATGATGGGCGACTTGAGCTTCTTTCTCAGGTTTCAAATCAGGCAGCTCAAGATAGACACCTTCATCTTCCAAGAGAAGTACGTCCAAGACCTGCTGAAGCGGTTTGGGATGCAAGACTGCAAGCCAATCAGGACGCCCATAAGAACAAATAGGCACTTGGACCTCGACACCGAAGGTATGCACATTGATCCCAAGCTCTGTAGATCAATGATCGGTGCTTTGCTTTACTTGATTGCATCTAGGCTGGATATCATGTTTAATGTGTGCATGTGCGCTAGATTTTAGGCCTCTCCTAGAGAAATGCATATGACTGCTGTGAAACGAATTTTTCGATACTTGAAGCATTCTCCTAGCATTGGACTTTGGTTCCCTAAGGGTGCGTGATTTGAGCTTCTTGGTTATTCCAACTCGGATTATGCTGATTGCAAGATTGATGGCAAAAACATTTCAGGAGCTTGTCATTTTCTAGGGAGATGCTTGGTATCTTGGGCTTCAAACAAACAAAACTCCGTGGCGCTATCTACCGCCGAGGCTGAGTATATAGCGGTGGGGAGTTCATGTGCACAATTGTTGTTCTTAACTCAATCATTGTTTGACTATGGAATTAAGCTTGATCACGTGCCTCTCTTGTGTGATAAAGAAAGTATGGTCAAGATTGCCAACAATCCGGTCCAACACCCCCGCACCAAGTACATTGACATCCGATACCATTTTCTTCGGGATCATGTGGGGAAGGGTGACATTGTGCTTGCTCACGTGCGGACGGATGACCAACTTGCTGACATCTTCACCAAACCGCTCGATGAGGCATGTTTCTGCAAATTGAGGAGTGAGTTGAATATCCTTGACAAGTCAAACACCGCATGAAGCACGGCTTCAGGAGTGGTCCTGTGATAATACCTCTTGTACATAGGGCATGTGACTAGAGTGAGCTTTGCTTGTTATACTAGTTTTCAATCTATGTTTATTGCTTCTACTTATGATCTTGAGAGCTAGTACTTTGTCATGTGGTCACTTGTCCAATATATGCTTAATCTAATACATGAGCTAATTCGAATTTCTTGAACTTGTGCTAGGTCGGTCATAGCCACTAGTATCAATGTATTGATCTTATCCTATGATTGACCTAGTACCTCTAGAACTAGTCTTGTATCTCATTGCTCTTGTTACTTGAAAGCTGACTTGAGGAATTTTATGAAAATGTTGAGCAAAAGATAAAAACAGAGGGTGAACATACCATCTATATCTGTGTATAGGTTATATAGATACATTTTATGAAAATGTATCTATATAACAAGAGCATTATATAGCAGAAGAAAGCTGGGGTTATATAGATGGTATGTTCACCCTCTGTTTTTATCCCTTGCTCACGGTGTATAGGTTATATAAACTGTTTCTAAACACACCATGTCACATGTAGAAACAGTTATATAGATACAATCATTTCAATCGAGCTTGCGAGTGAAGCCATAGACCCAACACTATTCTACTCTATGTTCGATTATTTGCTTAAATTATTTGATTAACAAGTTGAATGCTTTGATTTTTAAAAATTGTTTTCAAAAATAACTAACGCAGATGATAAGCACTCCTGTTTCTAAATTGACCTAAACATTTTGGCTTGCCCAAGTCACTTTTCTAAGGCCTCGAATAGTTCATCTCCAATGAATAATAAAAATATTTCAGCACTGCACGTACGTACACTGGCTTCTTATCTATTGATAGGAATAGATACGTACATTTATATACGTCAGTCTATTATTCCCCATGCACCTAGATGACGATGAAGAGACGGAGAGGATCAAGGAGAGGATGTATCTCAAGAGGCTGCATATGGGGTTGTGGCCCTCATGATCAGAAGATTGATGCACAAGTTCGCGGGAGCTACAACTTCGGGAACGCGATCGATCAAGCTGGTTACTTAATTATATATATATACGACTCAAATTTACTAAAGTAAATAAATCATCCTAGATAACAATTTTATGCTGTCCGAACATGAAAAATGTTTCACATGTATGTAGAGCGAATGAGCAATGGTAGAAAATGGTGAGGGGGAATATTGTCGTTGATATGAACCAGACAAACACACTAGGAAACTCTCCCTACACACTCGTGGGGCCTAGTGAAGCATCGACTGTTCGAGGAAGTGACCTTAGGGAAGTACAAGATATTAGACTAGAATGTTGAATTGTATTAGCAATGCTCTTGTTCTTATATGTTCTCGATTCTTCTTTTCCATAGATAAATTTGTCCTACATAACTAATGCGTCCTTCAAAAGGTTCGCGACAGTCATTTGAAGAGTAAATGACATTGGCGCCCTTGTTTTTTATTCTTTAATAGAGCATCAAAGTCATTTACTTTACAGTGTAAAAGAAAAGACCAAAATGTCCTCCCACGGCCATACTAATGCAACGTTACCAATGGCATTTATACAACACCGATGATTGCAACTTGTCCCCTGGGAAATTATCTTCATACCACACAGGCCCTAACCGTTTCACTTGTGACTTGTCTGCTGATTCACAAGTTGATCCTTCTGTTTCACCCGGTTTCTAAATTGTTCTTTGTGGCTTCAGAGATAGTCAGATTTAAATTATATGGTCACCCTAGTATATTTGTCTGTAAGTACCATAAAAGAGATTAAAAAAATGGTTTCTCTCTCTTGTCACAAATATCAAGCTGTAGATGAAGCAGAGAGACCTTGGGATGGAGAACCATGACCCATGGGAAGGAAACACATCCGAAACAAAATTATCCTGCGAAATAGGAGAGAATTAACGGCAAATGCCATTGCTACTCACACGCTCAACGAAAGAAATTTAGGTGTACTTTGCTAAAAAAAACATAACAAAATTAACATAGTTTTGCATATTGCCATCGAGCGTTGACTACGCATCCAAGCATTTTTTTACGAACAACCCACGCCGTATGTTATATACTAGTGGTGAGAGCACGCTTACGCGCGCTAGGACTGATGCGGGTGTTTTCAAATAAATAGAACTGAAAGACATACTTCCTTCTTGTTTTATGTAACAAATGAAGCATAAAAGTATGGGAACGGAGCATAGGGTTTATACCATACATAGAAGAAGTGGGTAAAGAGCAACGATATAGCCACTCACAACGGAAGATCAACTTTAATAAAAGATCAAGAATATTTTTACACTATTGCTCCCTCACCTACCAGACACTCTATATGTGCTGCAAATTTAAAACGCCATTTAGAGCTTCTCCTAGATATGCTCTTAACGTGCACGATGGTACACCCCACTGAGGAAAACAATGAGTATGAACTACAAAAGAAAACTATCCATTAGAAAACACCCCTCTCATACATAAAACAATAAGTAGTTTCTGAAATTATATGGCACAGCCGAAATCAAAACCTATAAAACAATACATACATTAGAGAAATTGGTGAACGCTGAAATAACGGCTACAACAGAAGCACAATCACAAAAGGCAAACAAAATACACATGCAGATGAACAATACAGGCCTTTAACTTATTTGAACGTTCTGATTCTATAATGTAGTGTTGCTCTAAACCGATGCAAATTAAATTGTTCATTTTTCCTGAAATATGTGGAAAGCAGTCTTTAAATTAGGTTTGCTTAACCTAATAGGTACGAATCATGAACCCACTGAAGGTATATGCATAGAACATCCATCTCAGACATTTTTTTTACATGTTTTAAACACTTGGTACATAACAAAGAAGCATACATCAGTAAAAAAAGGACAGACATATAACAAAGGAGTATGCCTGGGGGAATAGAATAATGATGCACTAATCAAGAACAATGGCAGGAGGCAGAAGGAGCACAATGTCAGCATGCAGAACAGACATGATGGGCATATTGCTGCAACTAATGGACCGTTGCTCTGAAGGCCTTTTTAAAAAATGGTATGCAGTGAGAAAATATATGCAGATGTAGCCATATGAAAGTAGAAAGTAGTATTCATATGCATTGTGCAGTTCTCTGTGTTCAACATTCCCATAATGCATTGCATTCCTAGGCATGGTCAGCTATTATACGAAGTTATACGAAGATGGCAAATGCAGAGAAACTTAGACTTGAACAACTGCAACGACAGGTATCCCAGCATCACATGATTTGATTTGTTCTTTTGTCTCTTTATGACCTTTGCTTCAGTTTGTCATAGCATTGGCGTAGGAAAAATGAAATGGTGTTCGAGTTGACATCATTGCCTGACTCGTTATTGCAGCAAAAGTTTTGGAAGGCATAAATCATGAGAATTTCATCTGTTATGTAAAAATGAAGATACCTTTATAGTATTTACTTGATTTTTCCCTATAAATATAGAAACAGATCACAAATACCATGTGGATCTGATGCTGGCACAGTGTTAGCAAATCTTTGATAATCTGGATAATGGTAAACATGAGTGTTCTCCATGGTTAGTTTCAAGGTGTACTGTTTCAAAAGGAAGAAAAAGAAAGTGAAGTACTGCATTTGCTGGCACCATTAATCCATTGTTCTATGTGCACAACACAGGGGAATAGGCAACCAGCAATTCAGAATTATTAGTTGTTAAATTCCAAATTTGAATCTAGCTTGACTTTCCCATGAGGCAGGGTGTATTAATTGTATTTGTCATCGAGTTCATGCCTCCTCTGGGGTTCTTTGCGCCGCTCTTGATGCTCAACCTTTGTAATAATTCTTACAATCTGCAGGCTCGAAAGTTACAGGAGAAAGGGTGGCAACCGAGGTGGTTCAGCAAGGATGACGACGACAGCTACCGATACATGGGAGGATACTGGGAAGCGAGGGAGAGGGGGAGCTGGGAGGAGATCCCGGACATCTTCGGTCAGAGCATTGCATCAACTGGCTGGCCGTAGCTGCCCCTCCTTGTGTAGTTAGTAGCATCTACATTTCTTTACAGAAAAATATGATACCGGCTATATATACATAGTGAAACAATGCCAGTATATGCCGACTTGCTGGTTTCAGACAGCCCCAATGTACCGCCACACGTATGATGAGATTAGTCTAGTTATTAGGAATGCGGGTCAGGTAGGTTAACTTTATTCGATGCAAAATTTGAGTAATTTTCTTGGGCCTATTTTTTTTTTTTTTGAGAAGTTCTTGGGCCTATTGGGGCCAAGCAAGTTCC
>SPJY01012959.1:296733-351882 GCA_005191435.1 Raddia distichophylla
TTGGCATCCGAAGCTTCTTCCACGAGTAGCCTTAGCCTTTAGCTGTCACCACTGTAAGCTCGGGATCGGCGCCTCCAGGTCCGATCCCAGCACCTCTGTACTGTTTTCCACCATATAGTCAACAAGACTGGAGTAGAGCTATTACCCGGCAGTGGGGGCTCGAACCAGGGTAAATCACTCGTGTCTCCACGATTTGCATCGTTCCTCTCTGCCTTCCCACCGTACGAAGGATCTGTACCCGGATCACCTAGTCGCACCAGGCCCTTGTCCGGGAAGACTGCGCGGCCCTAGCCTTCCGCAGGCTTGGCCGCCACCCGGGCTGCTGAGAAGGGTTGTCGTTGGGCCTCACACCAACTACAAATTCGTCTGCCGGTCCGTGGACCCGCTGCTCTTCAGGAGCGCGATTCCCAGACACCGACAGGGTCATCACAGTTGGTATCAGAGCAGTGCCGATCAGGGAAGCTTCCGCATACTCGAGGTGTTGATCGGTAATTCCGAAGGGCGGGTTAGTGATTGCCTTCGGGTTCGATCGCTGTAAAATCCCCATACCGGAGGTTCGATCCACTCAGAGAGGAAGTCACCACGGCGCCGGCTAAACCTAGCGCGCAAGTGCGGCAGGTGGTGGCGGCGATGGGGGACATGGAGGATCGTGTTGGAGAAGTTCTGAAGAAAGAAATCGAAGCTCTCGGTAATCGGATGGAGATCCAGATGGCGGTGATAGAAGAGAAGATGGGAATGAAATTGGCCGAAATGGAGCACAAATTGGAGGAACAGCAAGAGAAAATTGAACAAGTGGGGGTGAAGATGGATCTGACAATGAGCTCTGTGGGGAAGATTCAAGCAGAAAATCCGGTGGCTAGCCGAGCAATTAAAGGTACTCCGCCACCTCCAATATCTATTCCTGCGCATGATATATCCGGGATTTTGGGGCCTAGATCGAGGATTGCTCCGGCTGTGGTGACAGGATTGCATGGATTCGGGGATGCGCAACGTCCCCAGGTGACATTTCCCCCGCCGACCCCTATTTCCGTGGATGTGGGCGAATCAAATGCCAGGAAATCCTGGATGCCCAAGATGGATTTTCCCAAATTCAGTGGCAGTGATGTCAGAATTTGGGTGGATAAGTGTGAAACTTTCTTTGCCATGTATCAGATTCCCCCTGGATTTAAAGTAGCTGCGGCAACAATATATCTCTTGGAGGGCGCAGCTCATTGGTACCAGTCTTATAAGCTCACAACTCCATATCATAATTGGGATCAGTTCAAAGCAGCAATAGTGTTGGAGTTTGAAGGGAATGATAGCAGACAGGGACAGTAGAGGACTACAAAAGAAAATTTGAGTTATTGGTTTATCAGATCAGGCTTTATGACACATCTGTAGGAGGTATGATGCTGGTCACCAAATTCATTATGGGGTTAAAAGAAGAGCTGCGAGCAGCCGTAGAAATGCAATTGCCTGACACTGTGTGGAAGGCAGCGACATTAGCTGTTGTTCAAGAGCAAATACTGGTTACAGGTAAGAAAATGGGGTACAGGAGCACATACTCCAAACAAACTACAACAGGAGAACATTCTGGGGATATCAGCTCTAAAATAGCTGTACCTCCAAAGCAAGATAAAGGTGATTTATGGAAGGCTAGGCAACTAAAGGATTATAGGAGAGCAAAGGGTTTATGTTTCAAGTGTGGAGACCCATATAGTCCTCAACATCAGTGTCAAGTACCAATGATGGGTTAGGTGAGAGCTATGCAAATGCAGGAGATTATTCCTGATGAAGTCCTAGATACCTTAGTTCAGGAAGATGAACATGAGGCAGGGGAAGAAGCCCAATTATCTCTCAATGCCCTGACTAGGGTGGATAACCCAGATACTATCAGGCTTCGAGCACTATGTGGTCAGAAGATTCTGCTGATTTTGGTCGATTCAGGAAGTTCTCACAGCTTTGTTGACACTAACTTGGTGGAATGTTTAGGACTATCAACAACCAACATACCACAGATGCAGGTGAAGGTAGCAAATGGGGAAGTGATGCACAGTTCTCGCTGTATTCAGGATTTCAGTTGGTGGGTACAGGGCTATACTTTCACACATGCCATGAAACTTTTACCACTAGGGGGGTATGATGCAATTCTTGGCATGGATTGGCTAAGCAAATGGGGCATTATGCAGTGCAATTGGTTGGACAAATGGATTTCATTTTCTGACAACGGGCTTGTCGTTAAATTGCAAGGAGTAAAAGAGGAAGCCACTCCACGGTTGTCTGAAATTTCAGCAACTGCTTTACACAAGTGTCAGGTGGGAAATGATGTTTGGGCTACAGTTGTGTTACAGTCCATGCCTGATCAGCAGTGGACAGACATCCCTTCTAACATTCAAGAGGTGTTAAACGAATTTGCGGATGTGTTCATGGATAAAAATGTGTTACCCCCTCATCGTCAGTATGATCACACCATTCCTTTGGTTCCAGGAGCAATGCATGTTAATGTCAAACCATATAGGTATTCACCTTCTCAAAAGGATGAAATAGAGAGACAGGTAAAAGAGATGCTCACTGCTGGTATCATCTCTCCTAGCATGAGTCCTTATGCTTCTCCTGTGCTCTTAGTCAAAAAGAAAGATGGGTCGTGGAGATTTTGTGTAAACTATAGAAAACTCAATTCCCTCACAGTTAAAAGCAAATTTCCAATGCCTATTGTGGATGAACTTTTAGATGAATTGGGGGGTGCCAAAGTCTTCTCAAAGTTGGACCTCAAATCTGGCTACCATCAGATCAGGATGTGGGAAGGGGATGAGGAGAAGACAGCTTTCAAAACCCACCATGGGTTGTTTCAATTTAAGGTAATGCCTTTTGGTCTTACTAATGCACCGGCCACATTTCAATGTGTCATGAACAATCTGTTTGATGCTTACACTAGGAAGTTTGTGCTAGTTTTCATGGACGATATACTGATCTATAGTCAGTCCATGGAAGATCATGCTTCTCACTTAGCATTAGTGCTATCTGTTCTAAGGGAAAATTCACTCTGTGCAAAGAGGAGTAAGGATGAGATAGGGGAAATATGGACGTGGCATTAGGCATGCTAAGGTACTCCTTGACCCACACTAGTTCATTCGTTTGTGCAAGAAATTTAGAAGGTGGAGTAGAAATTAAGTTTTTAAGTGTATGTCTAATAGAGGGGCCTAAAGCCAGCCCTTTCTTTGTTTTGAGAGGCCTCTTTCTACTAGGTATGGCTGTAGTATTTGTTCAGGTGTAACTCACGCCCCACACACTCACGCACACACTCAACACCCCAAGCACCAGACCGGACCTAAACCAAATATGGTCGCAAGCTCACGAGGCCAAACCTTTAATTTAGCCCGGACAAACCAGGCAAACGCCGGTCCTTGGAATAAATCCCGAAAAAACCGCGAGAAACCAGCGTCGAGCAACGTCGCTGGCCGGCTGGTCGTTCGACGACGGACGCAACCACTGTGCTGAAGCACAGTCCTCGCCTAAAGCCAGCCTTTTGCATCCCCAGATGAAGACTTAGAGGCTTAGAGCATTTCAAAGCAGCTTATTGCGTGTAGCGCTGTTTGAGCTTGGCTCTTTGTCATGCCACGTCACCTTCTTTTTCACAACCGTCCGATCGATGTGAGCGACGGCCCAGATTGTGCCACGTTGGCCCAACCCACTCGGCTGGACGCGTGCTAGTGCGCTGCCCCTGCCACCTGTGCCTTCTTGCCCTCGCTTGGGCCGCGTGGAGCTTCCCCCAGCCCGCCACGCGCTGCCCCTGCCACCCGAACAACTTTGCAGAAAACCCCTCGAAACTGTGTGATTTCTGTCGATAGCCTCCGCCAACACAGCCTTAGCTAGGAAAAATTTCAGCCACGCCCTCCGATTTTCTCGCCACAAGCACCGTGGCCCTTTTTCTCTTCGTAGATGCACCCGTAGTTGCATGGAAATTACCCACCAGTGCCAACCACCGCACGCAGCGCTCGGCCCGTCCCCCAAACCGCATCCCCATTCCTCAATCCTCCGTCTTCTTTCCCTCTGTCACTCTCGCCCCTGCGCCGCCGCCATTTGACCCAGCTCCCCGACGTGACGGGTCCTTGCCTCCTCTCCTCCTCCCGTCCACGACGGAGCGCCGCCGCCTCCTCCTCCCGGCCCTGCTGCCGCCTCCCATCTCCGCTTGCCAACCGCTTCCTTCCTAGGGTCGGGCCGTTACACTGCCTTCCACCCCTATTATGAGGTGCCCGGATCCGACGACGGCAGACCTTGGGGTGGCCGGATCCAGCGACGGCGGGCCCTGAGCTGCCAGGACCCATCCACGGCAGCCATCGGGTTCATCTTTATGTTGACCGGCCAGGATCCGTCGATCTGGTATGCCGGAGAGGTAGCGTCATCCCGCTGCGGCGTTCGATTCCGTACGCGTTCTGATCCTGTGCGCGCTGGAATGTGGGTCGCCTCTCCCGGCGCCGTGCGGTTGATTTCGCCTGCGGCGTCAGGGGAGGCCTCCCTGTCTCCATTTCCCCGTTGTTTCCGCTCTTGGGCAGGGTTTTGGATGGTGGAGACGGGGTTTTGGGTGGGGGAATCGGAGTTTACATTGGCGTTGGCTATCTGGGGTTGTAGTTTGGGCTAAGATTGCCAAGGAGGAGAAGCTTTTTTTCTATTTTGTTAAATAGAGAAAAAGATAGAAATGGGGGCAAAGTGGTAAAAATGGCAAATAAATTAGGGTGGCACTGTTGGAGATGGCAGATTAGAGATGGCAAGCTTGGGGATGGCAAATAAAAGTGGGGCATTGTAGGGGGTGGCAAATAGGCAATTTTCTCCGCTCTCGCCCCCACGCCGCCGCCATCTGACCCAGCTCCCCGACGTGCCGGGTCCTTGCCTCCTCTCCTCCTCCCGTCCACGACGGAGCGCCGCCGCCTCCTCCTCCCGGCCCTGCTGCCGCCTCCCCTCTCCGCCTGCCAACCGCTTCCTTCCTAGGGTTGGGCCGTTACACTGCCTTCCACCCCTATTATGAGGTGCCCAGATCCGTGTGATGACCCGAACCCTAGGGTTCAAGCATCACGGGCCAACGCGATCGCCATCGCAACGAAACAGAAAGAGAAGAGAATCGGGAAGAAGACAGGAGCTAATTCATTTTTCGACAACCTCGATACAGCCACAGGAATCCCCTTTTAGAGATTATCCCTTAACCGGGCTTTAAACAGGCTAAGCCCAAAAATCCTTACAAAGCCCACTGGCTCTCAGATTGGCACACAGGCCCACTCACGCGCCTGATCCCTTGCCTTCTCCCGCCAACCTTGTACACGCCCTGACATTGCCGCCCCCTTCAGACGGCGCGTGACCCCAAGCGCGAGCCGCAGGGTACCTCTTCTTCAAGACGTCATGATCTTCCCAAGTTGCAAAATCGGATGATAAACCAGTCCATTTCACCAGAATTTGAAGGTATGCCGAGTTACCTTTCTTAATGAGCCTTCGGTCCAAAATCTCTTCAGGTTCCACATCCTGCACATCTAGAGTTAAAGCATCAGGAAGCTTATTTGTGACAGGGGTGTGATCAGGGACAAAAGCTTTGAGTTGGGAAACATGAAACACTGGATGAACTGCGCTGTTGACTGGCAATTACAGTTTGTAAGCAGCAGACCCTATTTTCTCAAGCACCTCAAAAGGACCAAAGAACTTGAAAGCTAGCTTCGGGCAAGGTCGCTGTGCCAGAGAAGATTGAACATACGGCTGAAGTTTGAGCAGGACCTTTTCTCCTACTTGAAAATTTCGGACTGATCGGTAAGCATCCGCAAAGTGTTTGAAGCGCTGTTGAGCACGGGCCAATTGCTTCTTTAGCAAATTAGTGAATGTCTCCCTATCAAGGACCATATCTGTGACATCTTTGTTAGGGGTTGTGTAGTCAGGCAAGATACCATAAGAAGGTTCATAGCCATAAAGAGCTTTGAAAGGGGACATTTGAATGGCACTATGATGTGAGGAGTTGTACCAAAATTCAGCCATTGGCAGCCACTTGACCCAGTGTTTCGGAGTTTGAGAGCAAGAACATCTCAAATACATCTCAACACATTGGTTGACCCTCTCGGTCTGACCATCCGATTGAGGGTGGTACGCAGTACTCTTATGCAACCGAACATCAAACAACTTGAATAGCTCCTTCCAAAAGATGCTAGTAAAAACTTTGTCCCGATCAGACACAATTGCTCTAGGCATACCATGTAACTTTACGATGTGACTGAAAAATAGCTTGGCAATTTGAACAGCAGTGAAAGGGTGTTTCACCGGCAAAAAATGACTGTATTTGGTAAACCTGTCCACAATGACTAAAATCACAGAATAACCTTCAGATATTGGTAGCCCTTCGATAAAATCCATTGAGATTTCTTGCCATGCTCCCTCAGGAATCTGTAAGGGCTGTAGCAGACCGGGCAACTTGCAATTTTCATGCTTGGCTTGTTGACATATAGCACATTGCTGGACAAAGTTTTGGACTGCAGTCTTCATGCCTTCCCAAATGAATAACTTCTTGATTCGTTGATAAGTAGCAGCAATGCCCGAATGCCCTCCAATTGGTGTGGAATGAAAAGCTTGAATTAGTTTGTGCTGCAACCCTACATTACCTCCAACCCAAATCTTGTCCAGCTGATAAATGATACCATGCTGTAATGAATAATTATCGCAATGACCCCCTGCCAAAGCCAGTTTCTGCAACAATTCCTGAGCTTTGTTATCCACGGCATAAGAATTGAGAAGCTCTTGCACCCAAATCGGTTGACCTCCAGAAATAGCCTGCACAGAGAAGAACTGGCCCACTCGAGACAGAGCATCAGCTGCTCTATTTTCTGGTCCTTTCTTGTATTGAAACTGAAACTGCAATCCAATTAGCTTGGCCATAGCTTTTCTTTGTAATTCTGATGAAAGGACTTGATCCTCCAAATGACACAAGCTCTTGTGATCCGTTTTGATGATAAAAGGACCTCGGATAAGATATTGTCTCCATCGGTCCACAGCCATCATGATGGCCAAGAATTCTTTTTCATAAATAGATAAGTCCCTGTTCTTCATCCCAAGTGCTTTACTGTAAAAGGCTACTGGATGACCCTCTTGGGATAAAATAGCTCCAATTCCAGTGTCACAAGCTTCTGTCTCAATCACAAACGATTTGGAAAAATCAGGGAGAATGAGAACAGGAGTGGAGACCATTGCTTCTTTGAGATTTTGAAAAGCCTGTTGAGCCTCTGTTGTCCACTGAAATTGCTTCTTTTGCAACAGGGCTGTGAGAGGCTTTGCCAACCAACCATAATTTTTGACAAATTTTCTGTAATATCCGGTGAGCCCCAAAAACCCTCTAAGCTCAGTGAAAAATTTTGTTATGCTTTGTTTTATCATTAAAGGTACTTTAAACATGACTTGTATTTTTACATATTTATACAAATTTTTGAGTAAAACGAATGGTCAAAAACATGTCAAAAAGTCAACGGCAACAAATAAAAAAAACTCTAATTGTCTCTGTTGGACATATCGCATACTTTGCTTGCTTCTCTCCAAGCACTACTGTTGAACTTCTTGAGCGCGCATGTCGAAAAAGCCTTCAGAATCCAGTGCTCAAATGGTTTCAACAGACGAGGGTCAAAAGATACGCAGTTCCTCTTTGCCTTTTAACTTTCGATATTTTTGGCTTCCATATAGTACGCGTCCACTGTTCCACCACGGTTAGTGCAGCTAGTGCGTAGTAAACCCTTACAACCATGGCACATAATCGCCTAGAGCTGCTAATGGGTTCAAACCCAACCCATATCCACCCCACCCTATATTAATAAAACTATTTTTTCCTACCCACCTCATTTTAATGTGAACCCAAACCAATCCAATCCATATCTTATCTGAACCCAAACCACTCCAACCCACACCTCTCATATAGGTTCAACCCTATTTATCAACCCATTTTAATCCATTTCTCAATCCAATTCTACATGATGGTTAGACTTCATAAAGAAAAGTGCTATAGTTTTTTTTACTTCACGTTCACACTATAAAAAAACATTGAATTGTTTTATTTTGTTGTCATGACTCTACACATCTGGACGCAACATTGTGTAGATTCGCAGGTCAAATAGAATGGATGGGGTCCATATGTAGAATTTGATGCTTTTCTATAAAGTAGACATGTCCAAAGGTCGGGCCGGGTTTTAGACCATGCTTGAAAAAGCCCGGTTCCACAGGACTAGGCCCGAGCCCGGCTCGATCTGACGTCTTTTCCCAATCTCAGGCTCGAGCCTAGCCCGAAGCCCAGCCCAGCCCGACCTAGTGCTATTTCGAGTTTTCTTTCGGCTCGACCGGACGGGCGGTCTCAAGATTGAAGCCCAAGCCGGCCTAGTGTACTGCTCAGGTCGGCCCAGCTAGGGCTGCTCAGGTCAGCCAGCTCAGGTTGCCCATGGCTAGGCCTATCATAAAACACCTCAGTCTTTTAAAAAACCTCACGTTCACACTATAAAAAATCATCAAAATTATCTTTTTTTTGTTATGACCCTACATATCTGAAAGCA
Organism: Raddia distichophylla; assembly: GCA_005191435.1. Classification (NCBI taxonomy): domain Eukaryota; kingdom Viridiplantae; phylum Streptophyta; class Magnoliopsida; order Poales; family Poaceae; genus Raddia; species Raddia distichophylla. The sequence goes on from SPJY01012959.1 coordinate 305,268, forward strand.
ACTTTGTGTAAGCTGTCAGGTCAAATTGAATAGATGAGGCCACATAAAAAAATTTATGGTATATTATAGAACCCATATAAACCCATTCAATACAAACCCGTTGATTAAAACCATTTGAACAAACCTTTTTAAACCCAAACCCACCCCACCCCAACCCATTTCAACTTAAAACCCACCCCAACACAACTCATTAGTTACAACAACACCATTTTCACCCATCCAAAACAACCCATTCTAAACCTAACCCATTGACCATTCCACCCCAACCCATTAACGCCCCTTTATCGCCTGCTCACTGCCGTACACAAGAACTACATTTGGCAAACGCTCTGAATAATCATCTGGCCTACAAAGCAAAGATTGTGTAACTCGATCCTTCCAAAACTGGGGCACATGTGGGCGTGACAGTACATCAGCGCAGATGGATAGACACAAGTAACAATCCTTATATTTTAAAGCCTAAACCTCATCATAAATAGGGAAAATAAAAAATCTGCCTTAGTGAGGCATTTTCATTATAAAAAAGGCATCAGCGCAAGATAAACCTCCTCTCTATCGGTTACCCGTGCTTGCATTTTTGAATGCAGTGAGGTTCCTTTTGAGAGACTTGACAGCAGATAATATCTGCAGTTTCTCGGTGGACGCCCCATCAGGCTTCTGCTCATCAATCTTAGCAGATGCATCTTCTGGCGGCAAAGTACTTCTCAGAGATGAGTGCTCCACAGGTGGTTCTCTACCCACCCTACCAGCATGCGCCCCTTGCTTACCGACTTGCTTTCGCATGAAAGCCGCACTCCTGTATAAAGTCATTCAACATAGTCAGCATGAGCAACATTGAGCCAAGGACAAAACACAAGTCAAGCAGGTTGTACATTAGTCTGATCGGGAAGGTAAATTATGTACGTAGGTACCTCTTGTATTGGGGATCAGTAGGATCCAATGCAAACAGATGAGACGTGAACATGCCTGAGAACCTGTCGTCTTTGCTAAGATCAATTTCAGGAAGCTTGTCCTCCAAAGATTCCTCTTTACCCCTCTTGCCCTTTTTACTCTTTTTACGTTTCAAATTGTAACCCTTTGCACCATTAGCTGTGTCCTGATCAGCAGCAACCAAGAGCTCCAACTCTTCTTTGGTTGCTTCTTGCACCAAGTTTTCTTCTGTGTGCATGTCCTTTCCTTTCCCTTTGCTTTTTTCTTTGGCCTTCACTTTTTGTTTCTTCGTTGGCTTAATTTCATCATCAGAATTTTCCTCACTAAAGAAATCATCGTCTTCATCAAGGCCGTCTTCGCTGCTATAATCATCATCATCCTTTGTCATCCTCTTCCTAGCTTTCCGTTTCTCTTTCATCTTTTCTTGGTGCTTCTCCCAGACAGTCTTATCATTGCTCTTGTTCTCAAGGATACGTTTACTTAGGTCCTCAAGTCCTGGGTTGAATGTTATCTCCATGTCCTGGCCATCAGTTTGTTCATCATCAGATTTGTCTCTCTGTAGCAAACTAGCCCACCGCTCCTCCCTTGTTAGCTTTTCTTTGGCTCCACCATCACCACCATTTTCTACACCATCATCATCTGACGCACTGTCATCACTTGCTAAATACACATCAAGCTCATCCAACTGCAACAGGAATACGGAAAAATTCACCGAAGTTCTAGAACAGAAGAATATAAATGGACAAGAAACAAAAAAACACAGCAGATGAGAATATTGCATTTCAGAAGAATACATCAGACAACAAACATAGCAAAATCATGGCATCAGTTACTAAATTATGTGATAAGAAAATTATCATGTCATGCTGGACAGATGACTAGTGTATAACTCAGAAATAAAAACTTCACAAAACAAGAGATGCATTACAAAATAGAAATAACTGTAATGCACAATACATGACAGTTGACACCGTACTTTCTTCTCATTTAACAAGTGAGCAAGTTATTGAACAAAAAATAACGTGAAGATAGAAAATTATAAAAATAACAGAATTAACCTGATCATCAGTGAACTTCCGTCTCAAGGCCTTCTTACGTTCTGGTTCATCCTCATCCCAGGAGAGCTTAACTCTGCTATGTTGCAAAGCACGAGTCTCAAAATTAGGCTCCTTGTAGTTCGCAGGCGCCTGCATGAAAAATTGAAAGTGATATCCCAAGTGACAAGTTCTTATGCAAAGACCATAGCTTATGTAAAGCAATATAATTCAGGAGGGGAAACTAAATTTGGCACTTTTCGTTGCAATAATTTTAAAGATACCTCTGTAGCAATGTCGCGAGCAGGATGTTTGAAATCCATAGAGTCAGGAATAAACTGCAAATCAAACACGTTTGCTGTTTTCAAGAACTCGGTACCATCAAGATTCGTGTACAGGTGATTTGCAGTTGCACTGGAATCACACACCACAGATGCAAAGTAATACCTGCAGGGAGAACAACAATCCTTTACATCCAACATGTTTACAAGGAGAAAAAAGGATAAAAAAACTACTTGGACATATGCAGACAATTGTAAATATTCCAAGCATTTACAAGATTTGAAAATGTTTATTCAAGTACTCCCTCCACATCAGAAAAATTTGATGTTTGAGATGCATGCATGTCAAAGTTTTATAAAATTCTATCAAATTTTTTAAAACTAATTAGATTGAGCACTTGAAAATTATACATGTAGATTTGCCTGGAAAAGCTCTTTCAGATTATCATAATTGTAGTGGATTTTGCAAATAAATAACAGTAGTAATTAGCGGTTAAAGTTGCACTTCGAAGAATGTTTTGATGTCCAAAACATCAATTTTTTGTGATATGGAGGGGCTGGAGTAGTTAGCAATATGAAGACTATGGGCTATGGTCAAGAGATCCATTTATCATCTCAGTTAGTCCATGATAAACTAAAAACCAAACAAAATAAAAACCAGTAAAAGGACCTCTCTGCATTTTGTTTCTAACCTCAGTCTGCTTAGCTCATAAGTACGCAGCTTGTTGTTCTCAGCTTCAGAATCATGCTCACTACCATCTTCGTCATCTTCGCTGAAGTCATCGTCTTCGCCACTGCCGTTTTCATCATCATCATCATCTCCATTCGCATCAACAAGAGCAGCTGGGCCCTTAGTTGACTCTATTTCCATGCACTTCAGACCAAATTCTGATGGATAGACTGAGACTGATAAAACTCGCCCACCTTTAGGGAGGCAAGATGTCATCACCATATACAGGTCAACCGCCTATTGAAAGAGAATAAAATAATGATATCACTGATCCCAAACAGCCAATTCGGCCATATTCTTTACATCTTAAAATCATGTTATAATCTACAGATTGAAATTTATCATTTTTGTACAAGCCAAACGCTTTGACACTTTGTAGCCATTTTTAAGAACTTTTAGGTCCTGTTCTTTTGAGCTGATCTGAGCGGCTGAACAGCTAAACAGCTGAAATGACTGAATTTCAAGAGCTTCTCCAGTTAGTTTTGAGATTCGAATCCATTTTGTTTGACTTGCTTTTTAAAGCGTTAGGACCCACCTTCAAAACAGCGAAAAAACGGACTCAAAAACCCAAAGCATATGTCTTTACAAAGCGTAGATAAGTCGTTAAGCTGTTAAGCCGTTAAGCTGAAAAGAACAGAGCCTTAGTGATTCACGACGGTTCGGTGGTAAATTTGGTAAAAAAGGGCGAATCAAGGGATGGACGAGACGAGAGGAGAAATACCATGCGTATTGCCACCGTGGCCACCATATGTGCTGCTCTCTTCCGTTCCCTTCATCCATGTAGACGAATACCAGGGAGATGACGTTCGGGGCAGCGTGGAGTCACAAGATCTGCACCCTTGAGGCAGTGTGACCCACGAGGAGTTCACCGCCATGGATTGAGGGGGTGTGGGTTGCTGGCTGCGCTGATGAGGGACGAGCCAATGATCACCCAAGAGAAGGATTTGATAGCAGCTCCTCCTCCGTCTTCATCTTCTTTGCTACCTGCTGCTCTATCTCTCTTGGACTGTGTCGGTAGAGTCATGGCTGAGAAAAGAGGACTGCGGAGAGAGGGAGAATGAGGAGGGAGAGGTGGAATTTCTCAGTAAAAGATAGGACGCAAAGGAGGCAAAGAGGTGGCCATAGGCTAGCGAACAAAGGAGAGAGTAGTATAAATGAAGAATAAATTTAGGGAGAGACCATGGGTCAATGCACTGGTGAAAGCATTTCCCAAGATGTGATAGTCTTGTCTTCTCAGCTTCTCCAGCCAATAAAGAATTCTTTTAGCCAAACGCCTCGCAAATAATTAATAATATAAGATATTAATAAAATTATAAGTAGTAACAAATACTGCGAATCGTACTTAGCAAACCGGATTCAACGGGTTCATGAATTGCAACACGTGTTCACGAACCGGAGAGGTGTACCCTGTAGCGAACCTTATTTTTACAATGTTGTGAACCGCGAATCGTGAACCCGAACCGCGAACTCATCGAACCACGAATCTGGTAACTATACCCTCAACTTACAGATTATAATGTACCACTCCTTTTCAGCTCTAAAGAACAAATAGAATAGCAACAAGGAAACAATTTACAAACTGCAATTGCTTTTGACCTTCAGTTTTAGCAAAACAGAATTTTGACTCTACTATCAATCATCTTGTTTGGTTGCTATGCATAAAACCAACATAACAAAAGGCAGTGCGCTTCAATATTCCAACCAAACAAAAATGATCATATCTTACAGAAAATGCAACGCTTAGATACTTGGGGTAAATTTAACCTGATGTTAGTTAATTAGTTTCATGGATAGCAGCCAACTCAAAGGCCATCTTGAGTTGAACCCAATAGTACAAACTATTCAGCTATTTGTTTCTAACTAATTCTGGCTTATTTCACTATTGCCGTAGTGCACACTGCTCTCAAACCTATTGACAACAATCTGGGACTTTACGAATGCTGGTCACCTCTGTTTTCCAATGCCCTGAAGACTGTAGTTACACCAGTGCAGCAACTTAAAGAGATATGTCCTTTCGTTGCCAATAATAGCACCTACCACACAAAGTTTGGCATGATTTGGATTTAAATATGACCTTTTTGAGCAAGTGGATAGCCAGTCCAAAAGAACCAGTAATTTAGCATCAGTGCATACCTTCCACTTAATCCTGAATAACTACGGGTAAATTGAACACATGCCCCTATATAGAGTTGCGATTCCACGAAAATGACACCACAAAGTCAGTTTTAACCTAGATGCCATTATAAAGGGATAATTATTGCAAATATGTCACTATGGTCATTGTCAGTTTGTTTTTGACCAAAATTCCATTTTCCTCATCCCTCGACTCCTCTCTTCTCCGGCCTGCCCCTCCTCTCCCCTCCCTCTCTGGTTAACCCCCTCTTGTCTCCTCCCACTTCGACCACGCCACCATGGCCACGTCCGCCTACATCGTGGAGGCCAAGCTGTTGCGACATTGTGGAGGTTGAGCCAGGGCAAGGAGGCAAGATGAAGTTCACGAGTGGGTCGGAGTCGCCTTCAGTGTGGAGACATCGGTGGGGCTGGGGCGGCACGAGCGCCGCGACAGCTGGGCGTGGGTCACACTGTGGAAGGCCGGCATGGAGAGCCGCTGGTGTCGATGCCTCAAGGCTAGCATCGTTGGGACTCAAGCGGCGGTGCCCAACAGGTTACCAGGTTGGTGTTGGGTGAGCGGCGCAAGGAGGCGACACAGTGGAGAGCGTCCAGCACCGGCTGGCTAAGGATTTGATGCAGAACCAGAGGACGGCATGTGTGGGCGGGGTGGTGCAGACGGGCGGCGTGTGCTGACATCGGTGGAGGTCAGTGGCATGGGCTTGTCGTCGGGAGCAGGGCGTTGGTGGCAAGAGCTAGATCTAGGTGGAGGGGATTGGTATTGGGAGGAGAGTGGGGTTGATTGGAGAGGTAGGAGAGAGAAGGGGCCAGTCGAAGAGAGTGGGGGAGGAGGCTGGTGGAGGAGAAAAGGGAGGGGGTGAAGGGATGAGGAAGATGGTATTTTGGTCAAAGAGTAAGCTGAGAGAGCGCATAATAGTATATTTGCAACAACCGGCACTTATAATGGCATCTAGGCGAAACCGACTTTGTGGTGGCAATTTTATGGAATCGCAACTCTATAGAGACGTGTGTGCAATTTACCCAATAACTAACTGGTAACCACTTTTGACAAACTATAGTTTTTTGGCTGAGTGTTTATTGTTTTTTGAGAGGAACCGAAAACCTCGATGTGGCATCCAAACAGCCCCCAACAGATTTTATATAAGTCGACAATGAACTCATGAAAACACATACGCACAAAAAAATTGGTCCTTTTTTTTGGGTGTTGAGTGTTTTGTGTGTGTGTGTGTGTGTGTTGGGGGGGGGAGTCAAGTGACCGAATGGCCCAAACCAATAAAATATGATACTGAAAATTGTCCATGCAAAGAGGTTTACTTTTGAAGAGCACAAACCTTAATATGATCCCAGTCCAAATTAACAACCGCAAGCCTGTGAGTTTCCTTGTCAATCATAGGCGTATCATCATGCCTGCCCATCAAGTAATGGGCAATATCACTGCCAACAGAGTACTGCAAAAAATAATAAAAATTAGATACGTTGCACATGTTTTCATCTTTTAGAACAAGAAAGTGTATAAACATTATTACCACCAAGTAGTGCTTTTGAAAAATAAGGGAATCATAAGGCTCCTATTAAAACAATTTAACAAGTTGTGAAGCAGCCACCAACACTTGCTGGATAATGCAAATGTCCATAAGCACAAACATATGAAACCTAACCATGACAGAGTAAATGTAATATCTAAGATCAACAGTTGAACTCAAAATCATTTTTCTATTACTGAATACTGATGCTGAAATGCGCAGCTACAGAAACACACATGCACCAACCTTTAACTAACTTTAATCTACCAACTTGGGACTAAAAACAGGACCTTTACTATCCACATGCACATCAAAGATTAAATGAAACACACAATAGTTATAGATTAAGAATAAGGCCATATATTTCACATAGTAGCTTGAGGTGCTACAATTCTCTCCATGAAATGTAAACTTATGATAAAGCATCACCTCATCGTCGTCCTCCTGATTTTCATCCTCTTCGTCTTCGCTACTAGAACTATGCCCTTCCTCTTGATGCTCCTCTACCAACTTTTTCTCCTCTTCCACTTCTTCAATCAGTTTCCCTTTCTCCCTCTTTTCCTTGCCTTTTTCTTCCTCCTCTTCCTCCTCTTCCCGGTTGAGATAGTAGTGCAGCATGGGGTTCTCCCTGGCCCCCTTCTTGCGGCGCCTGCCACGCTTGTCCACGGGCGCCGTCGACGACGCAAACCTCGGGTCCGTCAGCATGCTGCTGAACCTCGAGTCCAGGGCCACCTTCGCCTCCTTCCGCCGCATCGGCCGGAACCGCGGGTCAGTCCGCGCCGCCGCGAACCGCTCGTCCTCCATTGCCCGCCTCATCTTGTCGTCTCCCCGCTTCACCTCATCCGCCTCTTCCCCTGCCTCCCTCTCCTTCCTGGGCTTCTTGCCGTGCGCCTTCCCGTCCTGCCCGTCCCTGTGCTTGCCCTTCGCGCGCTTGCCGTCCCGCGCGTCGTCGTCGCCGAAGGGAGCAGAGGCATCGTCGGCGGCGGCACGATCGTGCCTCTTCTTCTTCTTGTGCTTCCTCTCCTCATTGGACTTGGGCTGAGACTTCTGCGCCTTCTTGGCGCTCGCGAGGTCGCGGGGGCTGGCCGGCGGCGCCATGGTAGGGAGACGGCGCCGCTTGGGAAGGATTGGAGAGGGGCCGCGGAAGGGGTGGAGCGGCGGCGCAGTTGGCGGCCACGGACGACGCCGGCGGGAAGGCGCGATGGCGGCGGCCTCGGCGCAGTGGCGGTGGCGGCGGCGGCGGCGGGCTGCGGTGGACGGCGCCGGCGGGGAGGCGCGGATGACGACGGCGGACGGCGTCAGCGAGGAGGCGCGGATGGCGGCGGCAGGAAGGGATTTGGAGAGGCAGGACTTGAGGAGTAGGGTGAAGTAAAACCCTAATCTATTTTGGAGTGGGCTAATAGTAATGGGCTACTGCCTACTGGGCTTTTGGGAGGTCGGGTACCCGTTTTTTAAAATAACCCAGGTACCCGTACCCGACCCGGTAGATCAGGTATTTGTCGGAGTATCGTCCAAACTGTATCCGACCCGTATCCAAACCTCTACTATCCGGGTACTACCCGTACCCGTACCAGTACCCGACAGTAGATTACCCGTACCCGATTTTGATGGCAAAAAGTTACACCGAACCGGATACGGATCGGGTATTACCCGACCCGTTTCACCCCTAGTCATGCATGGCCAATAAATCGTCTTGTTAGTGGACCACAAATAGTTTCGCACGCGCGTGAAAGGAGGAAGTATTAATTAGTGCATGGGGTAATTAGGGGTATAAGAGAAAATGAAGTCCATGCGCCTTGTAAGGAGAGAGTGAGGTCCATGCGCCCTATAAACCATAACGGAGGGAGTACTTCTGAGAGATAATTGTACAATATTACCAAGGACACAACAACAAAAAAAGCAATCCTTAGGTATCCTGGATGAGGAAGCCTAAGAGAGCTGTCAACTCTAACTATCGTCTCTATATTATCCATATTAGATATATCATATATGTGACATCCTTGAAAATAAAATAATGATAATGATAATAATAATAATATTTTCTCTCTCCTCTCCTTTCTCTATCTTCCCTCTCTTTCTCTCTCCTTAGGTCGGCCAGCCTTAACCCGACCCCAAGCCGAGGCCATGCCAGTCTCCACTTCAAGTCCCCTCCAAATTCTATGTTCAAACCAATTCGATTTTTTCTCCTTTTATATGAACCGCTACATTTCCAAAATCAATCTCCAAAACCACCGTCCCCAAAATCAAACCCCCCCAAACCCCAGTCCCCAAGCCATTGAGGTCATCGTCTTCGGTAGACGTCGTCGTGAAGGTGTGTTACCGCATCTCCTTTTTTCCTCCTTTCCCGACAGCCAACGCGTCACTTGCTGCCCTCCACCCGTTGCCTCCTTGGTCGAGCCACGTTGCCCTTCGTTGTTGCCGACCACCCGCATTGTGCCCTAGCAGCAAGCGCCGCCATGTGCCGCCGCTGGGGGCCGAGCCCTGCGCCCTCACCGCCCTGATGTCGCGTCATCATCGGAGCGGCAGCGGCTGCCGCCTCCAATCCGTTGCCCCTCTCTCTCTCTCTCTCTCTCACTATCGGTCTTTCTCTCTCTTTCAACTTCCCCCCCTCATTCTTGTCTGGTGTAGAAACAATCCGCTACAGTAATTTTGTAATTTTTTCCATTTTTTGATGACCAGTGTTCCTTTGTCTTTTTGCCACAGATTCATCCGATCTTCGAATCCGGCGATTTAGTTTCTAAAAATTTATAAAATTTATATCTACCTATTGTATTTTTTGTATAATTTTATATTTATTTTATGTTGCTATATATATTTATTATGATTATTATTGATTTACATGCGCTAAATCACGTGGGCGACGAAGGAGGATATCTTGACGTCGCAGACGTTTTGGGAGATCGTTCAGTCCAAGATCATGGCAAGTCTTTCACTACAATCCTAGTTTTATAGATTTTATCAAAATTGTTATATTAATTAAAAACATGTATGGTTAGATTAGTGTTGCCTAGTGTATGTATCGGTTCGATATATATACACTTTAAAATATTTTGAACCCTAGAGTTACTTGTTATGTTATTACCCGACGTTTTTATTTGCTAGATGCTTAGTACTTCTCAGTTAGATAATCACACAGAGAATCCCATTCTTTCTCTGCTAATCATGAGATCTTGAGACATTTGTTATTAGAATGAAGAACTGGGACATGGTGAGTTTTGTTACTTTTCAAATTTTAAGTGATTTAGGATATATCTAATGATAGCTCTATTTGTTGCCCATTTGTTGCTCTATATTGTACAAATAGGTCAGTGAATAATGAAAAATGAGTTGTTATGAATAATGTTGGAAACAATTGAGCTAGCATTGATCTTGCCCTTAATTCAGTAGTTAGTTTTAAAGTTTCGGTTCATTAGCTAATTTAAATGTCACATTATAACACTATCTAAATTCATACTTCAATGTTTTAACTCAAAATATTTGAGCAATGTTTGAACATTGTTCTGTCTGCTTTGATTTAAATGTTTCAGGAACTTATTTTTATTATTTTAATGTTTGAATTCAAATGTTTGATACTTTCAATGTTCCAATAGTAATAACGTAGTTTTACATTCCTCTAAAGTATTGGTCCTTTTTATTAAAACAATATTGGGTCCTGCCTATTAAAACATTTGATTTTATCTATGAAAAAATCCGATTTTCTTCGACATTTCTATATTTACAACCTAGTTAAAGTTTTTTAAATAATTATACAAATATTTCTATTTTCACATCATGTTTTGCTCTTTTAAAACACTTAATTCTTTCCAATAAAACATTTGGTTAACCTGCCGAATAGTCCATCTCAATTTGATACCCTTTCTCTCTTGTAAATTCACGGGCACGCATCAGCCACGCACTCCACTCGCGGGGAACTAACGCAAAGATAAGGTTACTGCTTACTGGTGCTCACACATACTTGCAGAGTTGCAGTCCCCACCCAGCGAAACATGGCACCTACCCGGTGGCCACTGCTCCGCCTCCTGCTGGTGGCAGCCACCGCAGCTGTGACGGCGTGGGCAGACTCGGCCGGCGAAGCAGCCCCGGCGGCGCCGGCGCCGTGGCCGGAGCAGTTCCATGCGCTGCTGTTCACGAACCTGACCAACACGTCGGTGGCGTCGACCGGCCCGCCGCTGCGGCTGACGGACCTGTACTACGATTGGCCGCGGCGGCGCAACCTCAACCTGGTCCGGCACCAGCTCTCCGGCGAGCCGCTGTACGATGTGGAGTGGGACAACGGCACCACCTTCTACTTCGACTCCGACACCTGCCGCACGGAGCAGTTCCCCGTCGGTGTGCTGCGCCCCGGGTGGCTCGCCGACGGCGGCGGCGCCTACCTCGGCCGCGAGCGCACCGGTGGGATCGACTGCCACGTCTGGGGCAAGGAGGAGTTCATCGTCTACTACGAGGACGTCGCCACGCGCCGCCCCGTCCGCTGGAACTTCCTTGACGGTACGTATATACATATACGATATTGCTGTTTCGCGTATGATTTCGTGCGGATGCTAAAAGTTTAAGTTTTTACTGTTTTTCCACATTTTCATTCATGGTAAAAAAATATTATGAGAAGGTGAAACTTTTAGCGCGAGGGTTGTTTGCTCGTTTTGTTGTGTGTGGCGTCACCGATGATCGTCGTGTTCAGTGCAAATTGCGAAAAAAAACGAAATCGTGCGGATGCTAAAAGTTTTAGCAAATTTATACTTTTTTCCACCTTTTCATTCATTGGAAAAAATATTCTAAGATGGTGGAAAAAAATTTTGTTGCTAGAAGAGGTTGATTGTTGCATCTTGTGTATGCAAAAAAGTGTTAAAATTCAGACACATGCACAATATCACATCCCATGCATATACAGCGGCTCATACATGGTACTCCTGCAACAAATACTTCGTCGTTGTACATTTCAATTTAGCGTAAAGTAGCGTTTCACTGTAACAAAATTTGAGGCTTTCTAAAGAAAGGTTTAAATATTATAAATAAAATAAAATAGTTTTATGATCTAGATGACTACTAAAACCTGAAGAAAAGTCATTACAAATTATTATACCAAATATATTATATAAAAAGATAAATTTTACTACAATAAAACGCTACACGACGCTAATCTGAAATGCACGAGGCCTACAGCTCCTCGCAGTCAGCTATGTCGTCTAGTCGTTTTAGGCTTGCAGCAGTGGACGACATATTTGACTTACCTTAATTTCTCTCCAGTTGTTTGGACTATAGAATAGATATTGAAGATTAAGGTACTGTCCTTTTGAGCTGATCTGAACAGCTGAACAGTTCAACGGCTGAAATGAATGAACTTCATGAGCTTCTCGAGGTAGTCTCGAGATTTGGATCCATTTCGTTTGACTTGTTTTCTATAGCGTTAGCATTCACCTTCAAAACAACGAAAAAACGGACTAAAAAACTCAAATCATATGCCTTTTCAAAATGTAGATAAGTCGTTAATCTGTTAAGGCATTAAGCTAAAAAGAACAGGGCCTAAGAAACCCAAGTTTTTCTTCATGAAAATATAATATTTCTTTAATCTTTTTGCATTAAAATAACTAATTAAAATAAAAAAATATGATTCAACCCCAAGGCCTTAGGACATGCCCAATGCAATCTCTATTTTTCCTCTATCTCATCACTATTCATCCATTTTTCTATTATTATCCTATCTCTCGCTACATTATTCTCTTTTATATTTTATTCCTCTCTTTCCTACGGTGATAATTAGGGATGAAAACGGGGTGGGTTAGGAATGTCCTTATGGTGTAGCAGACAATAATGGAGATAAAAAATTGACGTGTATCGAGTCATAGAAACTGTTATATGTTCGTATTGGTGATGTTATTGCTGCTGTAATCGAAGATGTTAGTGCCCCAGATACGTCTAGAATGATCTGAATTAATTCGAGGCTGTAATTGCACGTACATACAAAGACGCTATCCTGTTGTGTAGTCTCTCTTTAAAGATTATCCCGCTTAGGCGCTTAGGTTCACGCAATCCAAACAGCATAGAGCCGAGAACACGAGGCAGTTTTGATCAGCATACATGCTAGTAATAATTTTCAGTGCAATTTAGAATTCCAGAGATCCTGATTCGTAAAAAAAAAACTTTTTAAATTTTTTAGGAGAGTAGGAAGTTAATTTGAGTTGAACGCAAACGATGCTTTGCATTTTGCAGTGACCGGGATACAGCAGTTCGTGATGAGCTTCGAGGTCGGCGTGGTGCTCGACGACGACTCCCAGTGGCAGGCGCCTGCGCACTGCTTCCCCGCCGAAGAAGAAGAAGAGAGCGACCACGTCAGAAGCAGAAAAATCGAGGAGGTTGCGGTAGGGCAGCTTGTGGCAGCCAGCAGGCTACTCAGGAAATTGGCAGGAGCTGCAGCGTTTTGATGGACGCTGCATGTATATATTGTATATAAGAGGAATACTTCTAACCGGTATACCATTCGTGGCTCTTCTTGTAATATACACTCTACATCATAGACACCATAAAACATCATTAGCTGTTTTTTTTTTAATCCGCACCATAAATGTATGTGTGTTCATGTAGGGAGATCATAAGACTACAACAGAGCTCTGTTCAACGTGGCTTATTCATGAGCTATTGGGAGTAAAAACAAAAGAAAAAAGTGAAAGCATTCTGATTAATGACCATACTATCACCGGAGCTAAAGTATTAACGTTTCAGACCAATAAAGAAAATCAAACTATCATGTATAACTACATTTAACAGCAATATGAACTGCAAATGATTTGCCTTTTGGGTTACCACACAGATGCAAAGCAACCCAGAGATTCATCTACAAAAACAAAATACACAGTTCAATAGATGAAAAAATAAAGATGAATGTATGTCTCACCCTAAGAGGGGAAATTAAACTGGTGTGATATTTTTTTTTGAGCCAAAGTCTGCATAACTGTAGTTTGAGCCAGGAAATACAATCGTAGTCTGATTTCATAACCACATCTGATATGAGCTTCTAAGTGATGATGCCAGTTGTAGCAACTAATAGGAGTTCATGCTGCAATTCAAACAAAAAACAAATAATTCAAATTAGGGATAAAATATGCCATCTCAGAGAAGGGAGAAATAAGTTGATGACGAGCCGACCACAAGAAAATGGTACATACTCATGTGAAAAGGGTGCTAGTAAAGAAGCAGACGACTAGCCTCCAGGCAATGAATCATAGACAGACTTCTGTCTATGTTTCAGCAGCAGTAGGTGTCTATGTTTCAGCAGCAATAGGTACACCATCTATATATTAAAAAAATATTCATGGAATTGCAAATTTCAGAAATCTCCGACTGACAAAAAGCGAAACAAAAGGATGAAAGGACATGCACAAAAAATTTAAACCTAGCTTCTTGCTGGCCATCTGCTAGTGAACATTAGCAATATGGAAGCAAAAGAACTGCTTATGTTTTAAAATGGGCTGATCAGACCATTTATGATCAGACCATGAAATATTAAGAAGAAAAAAATTGCACCATATGATTTGTACCCAATCCATTGCTAAAAACTGAATTCATGTTTGTGCTCTAATAGGTAGTGATAAGAACAATATTTGACGGATGGCCATGCCCTATAAAAATCATAATATAATCTAGTAAAGAAGGTGACAACATACTGTTCAATCAGAAGAAGACAACAGATGTAAGCGCAAGTCCAACCATTCCTAACTTAGGATGGACTTGCCACTATTCACAATACCTTTTCACTATTATTCAGCATTTCTCTCCTATTTTATTTGCTACCGTGATAAGTTCACCCTAAGTAAGTTAGGTATCATTGGATCTGCTCTAAGCTTTTGTGAGCATTAACAACAGGTGTAAGCCAACTTACAGAAACCAAAGCTGTGAAGTTCAACAAGCACTGAAGAGATATTAAGATTGCCTTGTTCTTTTCAGTTGAAAGTTGTTGAAAATTTTAATCTAAAAAGTTGTGACCCCTAGAGAGAGGTCTTCGAAAGTCTCAAAAATTATTGGGAAATATTTTAGGAACTCTAAGAAGAACCATTTAAAACCTCACAAAAATGACCACAAAATATTATATCGTTTGGCTTGTACAAAAATAACCAGCTAAATTTTTATTTAGTTTAATTTAATTTACGCTGAAAAGAACAATTAAGGAAAAAATGTCAAGCATGGTGAAATTTTACTTGCATGTCATCTTTCCACGGACCACAAGTACAAACTGTTTCTAATAGCCAGGAAAATCCATTTGGAATCATGCAGCAAGCATCAAGAGGTTCACTCAATGCTACCCAAAAAATCAGAATAGAGAATTTGTCGGTCCAAACAATCTAAAAGTTTCATATGCATCAATAGTAACATCGTTATGGCATGGTACCAAACTTGTTCTTTTCTACTTAGACATATGGTGAACTTGTGAAATGAATGCAATGCCAATCAAATATGTATTGTTGCTCGCCGATTCCACACAAAACCAGCAAGATATCTAGCTATCCAAAATGAAACTATTGTATTGCAGTATGCAAATGCAGGCATCAGCTCAGCTCATTTCAGGTGTTCTTTTCCATGTGTGGCGAACCCAACTCCACACAATGAACTTTTGGCTCACCGCTAGAGTCTTCGTCAGGGCTACCTGAATCAAAATTTGCACCATGTTCTTTGATGTCTCATCCTAGACGGTTACTTCCAATACCAAGAAGATCCTATGAGAGATGTTATGCAAAAAAATGATTAAATCTTCACAATAAGCCCTATTTAGTGAAATAAAGCATAGACTATGCCTTAGACTCCTCAATTGCCACCTTGACAAACAAAACAAATAAAAGGTATTGCATGCATAGTTCAGAGCTACACTTATGGATTGTCCTGACTCCTGACTACAGTAGTGACAATCTTATTGCAGCACTTCACATCAATTAGTACCATAAAGGATACAGCGGAAAAGACAAGGCAGATACACACACCCAATATAACCAGTGAAAAATCACACGAGATCATCATGCCAATAAGGCAATAACACTTCAAGATGCACAATGCCATGGCTTTATCTCAATGTAAGCAGTCAAATATCATACTTAAATCATGTTAATAAGACTTACTTGCAGGAAGTGTGGTTAGTCCCTTTTAAAGGAATTACTCGTCATGTTAATAGCACTTACTTACAGGAAGCATGGTTAATCCCTTTTGATAGCCACAACAGGGATTTCCATGTAAAAAAACTAAGAGGATGTATAGAAATGGATTCCTGGTACATAAGCCAAGCCAGAGATAATGATCTAGATGAGACAGAGTGAAAACAAAATGATAAAATCCTTCTTACCTGACAAGCTTTGTTCTTAGCTCTGGTTTCAGCTGTGCTTGGAATATCATGGTTTGGTTTGTTAAATCTTTTCTCTCGTCGATCACAGGAACCCCAACCGTCAGAAAACCTACCACCTCTTTAAACACAAAAGAAAGAGTTAAATTGAAGCAGGCGACATAAACACTAAGGCTGGTGACTAAATTCCATATAAGATGACATACTGCATAGATGCTCGAACAAGAAATTCAGCACGGTTGACATTGCGACTGTCATCAAACTCAATGGAGCGGTCCTTAATTTCAAATGAGACGTTGAAGAAGCATGATATCTTTCTCCACCCTGAAAAGGGTTGGAGAAGTCAGCAGGATGATGATTAAATCTATTCTCAGAATCCACAGGGGCGGTAGTGCAGAAGTAAGAACCTGATTTCTTGATGTATGGGTTCCCACTGATCAAGGTGAAGTCACTTTTCTCTAGAATCTGAAATTGATTGAGAGAAATGTAAATTCGAGAACATTGCGATCATTTTCGACAAGAGTAAAAGGGGAGAGTCTGGCAATCTAGCAAGCACGCATGCAATGTGGAGGCGACAATTGCGTATGCATTATTCGGAATAATTTCTGTGTGACACATGCCGCCTTTGCTGGAATATCGCAGGCTATTAATGGTCATCTGATCAGCTTGTTGTTAACTCTAGCTAACGAGAGAGAGCAAGGATCCGATCAAACAAACTGGCACAGGGAATGCTCAGGGAGAGGGGAAGAGACGATGGGTTAGGGTTACCGCCATTCCATACCGAGAGGGCTATCTCCTGATACTTTTTGAAGTTGGCCACGGACAGGGAGGGGAAGAGCCCGTGTTCAGGCAAGCAGCCGTCGCCGTCGGGGGGCGGGCTCTGGACGACCACCATTCTCCTGGTGGCGTCAGGGGTGGTCAACGGCGAGGGCGGAGGAGGCGGAGGCGGAGGCGTGGCAACGGAGGCGAGGCGCGGAGACTTGAACCGGCGGGCGGGCTGCAGCACCTCGCCTCGGTCGTCCGGAGGGGAGGGGGACTTGGAGAGCGGCGGCGGCGCGCGACGGGAGGCTTCGGCGGCGGTGTCGACGGCGGCCCAGAGAGCAGCGTCATCGAGGTCGCGGTCGTCCATTTCTCGACGGCGGTGAGGTGGAATGAAATTTTTGCGAGGAATTGGGGCTGTGAAGCAGGGATTACGTAACCGAGCCGATTGCAAAAACCGCTGGGGTCCGGTTCGGTTAACCAACCGGTTTTCGCGGTTAACCGGAAAATTTCGCTGTAAACCGAAGATTCAAATTCATATTCAAAAAACGACCCGACCGGTTAACCGACAGGTTTTACCGGCAAGCCGACCGGTTAG
Organism: Raddia distichophylla; assembly: GCA_005191435.1. NCBI lineage: Eukaryota > Viridiplantae > Streptophyta > Magnoliopsida > Poales > Poaceae > Raddia > Raddia distichophylla. The sequence continues at coordinate 322,572 of SPJY01012959.1, forward strand.
TCGGCTAACCGGTCTGGTTTAGGTGACAATAGAAAAATTAGAGAAAAAATTGAAAAAACAATTTAAAAATAGAAAAAATTATAGGGACATACAAATATCAATTTGTCTATAATTTGGAACTAATTTTACTGTCGGAAAAATTATAGGGACATACAAATGTCAATTTAGCACTAATTTGGCACCAGGGACATACAAAAATTATAGAAAATAGAAGAATTGTTAAAATTTGTCTATAATTTAAAAAAATTATAGAAAAAATAGAAAAAATTATAGGGACATACAAATGTCAATTTAAGACTAATTTGGCACTAGGGACCGGGGGGCTAGCTCGGCTAACCGCTGGCCAACGGGGGCTAGCCGCTGGCGCCTCGCCGGCCAGCCGCCGGCGCGAGCCCGGCCCCGTCGCTCACCTCGGCTAACCTCCAAACCGCGTCGATTAACCGCAAAAATCTTCAGTTAGCCGCCCGAATCGGCCGGCTGGCGTCGCTAGCCGCTAGATCCACCGGTTAGCCGTCGATTTCACCGGCTAACCGGTCAGTTTCACCGGGAAACCGTGCGGCTGGCGGCGGCGCTCAGGAGGGGAGAAGAGCAGACTAGCAGAGGAGCTGGGGGAGTGGGGAAGCTCGCTGGGCGCTCGGGAGGGGAGTACGGGGAAAGTGTCGGTCACGGGGTAGGGAAAGTGTCGGTCACGGGGCATATATATGGCATATTTTCATATTCTTTCTTTATTTTTTTATTTTTTCATTTATTTTCAATCATGTCAACCGAAAAACACATGAAAATTTAAAAATTTTAAATTTTGTTTCAGCCAATACTCATATAATAACCTTTACTATTTTATGGAATTTTTTCAGATTTTTTCACGGATTTTCAAATTTGAACCAAATTTGAATTGAATTCAAACCTAACCGGCCGGTTTTTCTTAAACCGACCCCCACCGGTTTACCGGTTAACCGCGGTTTTCGACCGGTTAACCGCGGTTTCGTTATCCCTGCTGTGAAGTACGTGTGGTGTTGGCACTCCAAACTTTGGTGTTGGCACTCCAAACTCCAAAAGTGGTGCCGCAATTTACAACTCCAATGGATTTAGGGATTTGTCTTTTCTATATTATTACCAGGATTGATATCCACCCCCATTCCGTCTCTCGACACAGAGATCCATCCATGTCTACGTCACTACATGACATTTCTATTGTTGGGCATACTGCGTCGGATGAAATGATGATGTGAACCAGAGTTAATAAAAAAGAGAGTGAGATTGTTCTCCGTTCTGAAACAATTACTACGTAGAAATCGATGCAAAAGAAACAAAAGAAACGAAGGAAATAATGTTGCATCAGCTCACTCATTTCTATCATCGCGCGATGCGCCCACCGCGCCCGCCGCGTCCCCAGGCGCGTCCCCATCGCGCTGCCGGTTCACCACCGCGTCCGCCGCTTCCGTACCGCGCATGTCGCACCCATCGCTCCTCCTCCTCGCCGCCTCCTCCACCGGCGACTGCTCCTCCTCCTCGTCTCCTCTGCCAACGACGGCTCCTCCTCGTCGCCTCCTTCGTTGGCGATTGCACCCACCGCGGTGGCGAGCACGCTGCGCTTGACGTCGAACCTCCAAGCGTGCCACGCTCATCGCGACGATGAGGTCACCGAGCCCACCGCGTTGCCGAGGTCGTCGAGCTCGCCACGTTGCTGAGCTCGCCGCGCCTGCTCCGGCGTTAAGCTCGCCACGTCCGCTGCGACGCCAAGCTCCCTGCACCCGCTGCGACGCCGAGCTTGCCCCACCCGCTCCGACGTTGACCTCGCCACTCTCAACGCCGAGCTCGCCGTGCTCGCTTCGACGTCGAGCTCACTGTGGTTGACGCGATGTCGAGCTCGTCGCTCCTGACACCATGCTCTCCGCGCCTATCACTCCCGAGACACAGAACTTGCTACGCTTGCCGCTAAGCTTGTTGTGCCCGCTACGACTTCGAGTCGTCGTGCTCAATGCAAAGCCGAACTCGTCGTGCCCGCTCCGAGTTCGAGCTCGCCCGCTGCTCCCGACACCAAGCTCGCCGATCTTCAGTTTGTGCCCATGGACTCAGTGACAGCAGAGGAGAAGGAAAGAGATGGTTTCAGAGCTCACTGTTGTTCGTTTTGTGGTCACTAACGTGATGTGTGTGAGAGAGGGAAGAGGTGGTTGCAAGAGAGAAAGGAGAAAAATTTAATGATGGGCCCATGTGAGAAACGGTGCACTGCATCTACATTTTTTTTTTCTAGTGTTGCTAATTGACATGGCACCATTTAAAACGAGTAACAGTAACTATCTATTCAGAATGGCCTAACAGTAAGTAGAGTGTCAACGTGAGACCTCACTATATATTGTGATGAATGATATTAACAAATTTTGTATGTATTTAAATAATTTTGAGCTCGTGCCATCAGGAAAACCGGGTGTATGACACCCAATTCGTGCGCCCCATTCCATTCGACATTAAATTCGTCTGCCTTTAGCCATACGACACCGGGCGCATGAATTTCTCTTCCAGGTGACATTTTCATCATTTTTGACAGAATCGGCATGCGTGTCTTGAACATTAACGATTGACTAACATTGTAGATGACAAAGGTAAGTGTCGATTGACTAAAATTTGTAGATTGACTTGAATGTAACCTAGGAGAGGTTAGAGATCACGTATATCAAATCTGTTCTAAATGTTTTCTTCACACAACGGTCAATGTTGGAATGTTAAAATTTTTTAGAAAAATCATTTTTAAGTGATTCCAGTTAGAGAAAGTGTGTGACACATATATCTATCTCCATAATAGTTTGGAGTCCACTAGATGCACCGAAGTTGTTAAGAGCTCCAAATTTTTAGAGTAGAGGTGGACAAGACTCCCATTCACCTCCCCTTGGGTAGATATCTCGGTCTTTCAGTCAAAATAATAAGATCCATTGTGAAGAGGGTCAAAAAGATAATTTTCTACCAAATGGGATAGCCTACACTATAGTTTTTTTTACACTTTGACTTATTTACTCCTTTTAATCCTTACACATGGGAAAACACCATAATGCCCCTCTCTAGCTCCTCCCATCCACCCCCTCTCTATCTGTCTAAGGGCATCTTTGGAAGTTCCAATCCCGGTCGGGATCTTGGCCTATTCATAGGGTTGAGCGCGCATTCCTGTGGAAAATTTCCCTGGGTAAAACTGTACATATGTTTGTTAGACCAAACCCCGTGGTTTTCATGCCCCTTCCTGCTCGGTTTCCCCGGGGAAACACCCCCAAGCTCCATGCTCGTAGAAAATATCCCTGCCTGCCCTCTCGCGTTGTCTCCTCCCAAGCGGCTTGTGAGCTCCCCTACCGCCATGTTGCCGAGCTCGACGCGGAGGTACGATAATGACCCGCCGATGGAGGGGATCTCGGTGGCGAGCTCGGAGTAGCAGGAGGAAGAGAGCAGAGCCGAGAACCCGATAGAGGCGTATGCGAGTGTAATCACTTGGCCGACGTCGAAGCGCGCCTCCTGGCCGGCGAGCACAAAGATGCCGAAGCCGAAGCCGAGGAAGACGAGGTCGACCCACGACAGGTAGTGCCACAGTGAGTTCGCTCTCGGCGAGCAGCGTGCCAGCCTCGACGGCTTCCGACAAGCAACTCCCTACGCTGTCCCAGAGGTGCAGCACGGTGGCGACGAAGCGCACGTACGGCATGGGCGGCGGGGGTGCTGGGCTTGGATTGGGTGTGGGGGCGGTGCGCCGGTGTGGATGGGGACAGGATTTTGGGGGGCGATGTTGGGGTATCAGAGATGTTGTGGGGGATTGGGAATTTAACAACCCTGTGAAGGGAAAATTATAAGTATTTTCCTATCACTATTATTATAACCGGGATTTTCTTCCCGATGAATCCAAACAAGCCCTAAAGGGGGTGGCATCGGGATGTGCAGCGGTGGATGGGCAAATAAGGATGACAATGGGAAATGGGAGGTATGACGATGTTGATTAGGGAGAGGAGGACATGGAGGGCGGCACCGAAAGGTACAAACTGCCGGTACATATCGTTACGGCTGTTGGACTGGATGACCACTAAACGAGATGGCTATGCGACAGAGTTGATGAGTAAGATAGAAGGAGACAAAGGAGGGGTTATATGGTCTTTTACGGTGGTAAGGATTAGTAGAAAATAAGAAATTAGTTTAAATTGAACGAAGTGACAAAAAAAATCAAGAGATCATCGTTTCGAGTGACAAATTATCAAGGCCATTTATTTTAGGCAAATTGTCAAGAGTCACTCTTTCACACGGTATGTAATCAAATCCCTCTTTTTCTCCGAAGAAATTGGTGTGGCTATTTTTTAAGGGTGTTGTATGAAATCACCCGTATAAACCCAAATTACATGAAACACTCTCACAAATCGCAAAAATATAAATAAAGTATGTTTACAAGGGCCCTTTCTATAAGAAAACACTCGTCACCCCCTTCACCGCAATGGTAATCACCGCCGAAGAGCAGCACGAAGCAAGCTAACATCCCTGTCGGAACTGAATCCACAAGGTCTCTACCCTTACACACACCCACATGTTGTTGATGAGTTTTGAATACAGTTGGGAGCATGAAAACCTACACGGTGACCAGAAGAAACGAAGACGACCTATAGCCCAAGGCGCCCCACCATTAGACAAAGGAAGAGAACCTATTGACACCATCATTCTCTAAGAAACCGAAGACAAAGCGGTGAAGCCTCTTCGCTACCTCCACTAATCGAAACACTGCCCTAACTCTTGTAGACATGCTGCCACGGCTTGCCAAAACCACCAGTACGGAACACATCCTCCAATGGCTGACCAAAGAGACCATGTCACTAACATCAACCACCATAGATCAATCAATGAGGAACCAAAATACCATCAGAGAAGTTGACAACAAAACCCTAATAACTAGTTCCTAACTATCGGAGTTTGCCCCTATCCTAAAAATCTGCCACACCGTCTCCAACATAAGCCACAAGGCCCAACCTACCTCACTACGTGATGTAGTTGCCAATGTCGGAGAAGAGTAGAGAAGGAAAGGAGGGAGAGGGAAAGGGAAAGGGCCAACAATGGTGATTTTTTAGGGTGAGCTCAGGTTGCGGCTCGCGAGGGAAAGCAAGAGCTACTAAGAGTAGCCCTTGGTCGTCTAGTTTTGGCATTGAACCAAACAAGTGGTTACGCTTAGCACTTGGTAGCCATGGCTAGCCTAATCTATTATAAAATTAAACATTTATCCTAAATTACTAGAAAATTCCACATTAATTGGAGAATCAGTAATTGTTGTGGGTTCGGATTATAACGGTTTAGATTAAAAGAATAGTCCACACCCACTACCATAATAAAATAGAAGCAGTGAAAGGAGTTCATATTTAATATAAAACTAAAAAGAAGTCTAGATCAAATACGAGATCTAATTTTTAATTTTGCTCGGCACATGTGTTCTATTTCAATTTTGTTAGCCATCAATCGACTAATTTTTAGTTTACTTCCGATTTCTGGTGCCTCCTATGTTTAGTTGTTTCCCACCTCACCACAATTTCCCTGTTTTCCCATGCCAAAGCTTACCTACAGGGCTAGGGTTTGGGTTCACCATGAGTCCCTTACCTACCGGAGGGGATGCCGGTGGCTAGCGTGGACGCCGACGCGGCGACTTCACCTGGGAACGACAACCTTGTTGTGCTGGAGCTTCTCAGGGGGTTTTTGGCGATTTTGTGCTGGACCTGAGCGCTGGTGCGGGGGTGTACATGAAAAAATGCCAGCTGCCGCTAGATGCTAGCCCAAGGATGTAGGGGTGCACAGGCAGCTGGATTGCACAGCAATCGGAGCCTGTAATAAAAAGTCTGTAGATACAATCATGAAGCATGAATGTAAAAAAGAGAGAGATTATCGTGAGAAAAGAAATTGGAGTAGCTCATGGGAGAGGCACACCCAGCTTGCTGATTCCATCCACCTTTACATTTGAAAACTATCGTTTCATAAATATTTTATATATGTGACATCCTCTATTTTATTGTATGTCACTTGTATTTTCGAAAACCCAAAAGTAAACTAAAAGGGAATTGTTATATACAAAACCCTGATTTAAATTAATTTAAATTAGGTTTAAGCCAAAACCCTAGCAAACCTTTTAGGAAAATTATGAAAAAATTCCAGTAATTCTTAGATGCCATCATTTAGCCACCCTCCAAATTTCAAGATCAAAGCCCAAGGCTAGCCTGTGATTCCTTGAAGTTTTGTCGTTTTGTCAGGAGTTCGTCAAACCAATAAAATAATGAGCAAACGAGGGAATCTCCTGCTCAAATTTGGAGGGGACCTTTTTGAAACCCAATCCGAATTACCCTCCAAATTTCAGCCCAATCCAGCAAAGTAAACTCCGTTTTCCTATTAAAGAAGCCCGAACCCTATCTGAATTCTACCCGAATTAGAATTCGAGTCCTAATCCGACACCTCCTAGCACAAGGCCCAGCTCTGGTCGTCCTTCACACTATATAAACCCCCAAGACCCCTGTCCCAGCACCCCATCACGAAATCCCTCAAGTCCCAAACCCTAGCCGTCAAAAATCCTTCCCACCGAAACCCTTTTCTACAAATCCCTCTCTGTGCCTTGACCAAACTCAAGATTAGATGGTGCCATGTTGTAGATCTCGTCGAGACGGTCAAGATGGATATATGGATTGCAAGATTTAGTGGAGAAACGCCCTCGGAAAAGCTCGCCGAAGTTTCATGCGCCGCCGCCGACATCGCCTCAGCCGCGCCGATCCCGCTGCTCCGCCGCCGCCCCGGAGTCAGCGCCGCTCGCCCCCCTGCCTGCTCCTCTCTCTCCCCCTCTCTTATTCTCTTATGTGGGCCGGCCCAAAAAGGGGCAAAAGCCCAACACCTCCTATGTTTAGTTGTTTCCCACCTCACCACAATTTCCCTGTTTTCCCATGCCAAAGCTTACCTACAGGGCTAGGGTTTGGGTTCACCATGAGTCCCTTGCATACCGGAGGGGATGCCGGTGGCTAGCGAGGACGCCGACGCGGCGACTTCACCTGGGAACGACAACCTTGTTGTGCTGGAGCTTCTCAGGGGGTTTTTGGCGATTTTGTGCTGGACCTGACCTGAGCGCTGGTGCGGGGGTGTACATGAAAAAATGCCAGCTGCCGCTAGATGCTAGCCCAAGGATGCAGGGGTGCACAGGCAGCTGGATTGCACAGCAATCGGAGCCTGTAATAAAAAGTCTGTAGATACAATCATGAAGCATGAAAGTAAAAAAGAGAGAGATATTATCGTGAGAAAAGAAATTGGAGTAGCTCATGGGAGAGGCACACCCAGCTTGCTGATTCCATCCACCTTTACATTTGAAAACTATCGTTTCATAAATATTTTATATATTAAAGGACCAAGGAGACACAATAAATACAGTTCATCTCTTTTTCTTAGCAAACCTAGTTAGCATATTCTCATAATTTTAACTGTAAATTTACTTGGAGGATATTTGAGGAGATAATAATCCTTCCAAATCTAGTTGGAGGCAGTCCACACCAGGCACCAGGTCTAGGACCATACATATACAATGAACAAGGCTAGGAGTAGGATTGAGAAAGCCAATCCTGGATGGCAAAACGAAGAGCATGGTTTGGGATGAGGTTGAGATGCTTCAGCTTCAGATTGGTCATTGGAGATGTTTTCCGGCCATTCTCCAACCACTCACGGATCGCCCGCCCTTCGTACGTGAACCCATCCGCACCCACCTGAGGATCATTCATCATCTCCTGCTCAGTCCAAACAACCAACCTCAGTCAGCTACTCAATCATACACGGCACTCTACAGTACAACATCATCTCCCCATAGTACTAATACCATTACTACTTGCCTTCAGAATTGGGCACAGAAAGGAGGAGGGTACTTGTCTCTCCCTCACCAGATGCAGCTGCTCCAAACCACGTACAGTCTCTGGAGTCAGCTCCGGACGATCACGGCTGCTTGCTTCGCTACAATTAAGTCCAAACTCTGCTAGCCTTTGAGCTACATCGACAGGCCACCCTCCAGCTGCTGGATCTAACACCAACGACAGCTTTTCACAACGCATAGCACGCCTTACTTCATTAGCAAGGCCTAGAGGCTGTCTTCCGGTTAGCAACTGAAGTATGATGATTCCAAAGGAGTATATGTCAGACTTTGGTGTCAACAATTTGGTTCTTTGGTATTCCAGATCTGCATAGGGAAACGATCCTTTCAGTTCAGAATCAGCACGAAATGCTGGATAGTCATTCATGTCCTCCGCAAACAGCTGCGAAATACCAAAATCAGCCATCTTGCAGTGCAAATCAGCATCCAGAAAGATGTTCTCAAGCTTCAAGTCACCATGGACGATCATCTGAGGTTTACAGGAATGCAAGAATAATAGAGCACTTGAAATCTCTGCTACAATACGTGCACGGGTCTTCCATGGAAACTGTGGTTTCTTGCATTTGCTGAAGAGAAGGTCATGAAGGTTCCCATTTTGCGGATATTCGTAGACAAGGCACAATGCTTTTGGGCATGCCCCAATCAAGGTCACTAGATGAGGGTGCTTCACCTTGCTAAGCATGAACACCTGTCATGGGAAATGGAAAGAGGTATTTTCTGTTAAAATAATTGTTACTGGCACATGCTCCTAGGTTATTACAACCATTTCCAAGCCTTAACAAAAGGGAATTCCTAGGAGAAATTTGCTAAATATATATGCCAGAGCAAGCAGATCATAAAAATGTGATTAACACAAAGCCCTACCATACTATGACAAACTACAAGTCAGGCATCTTTGACTGGGTTAGGCATTTTATTTTGTTTGGATTACTTCTCTACAACTTTGGCGCTACATGTCATAGTGTCAATGAGAATGACTGACAAAAGTGTGGCAATATTTCTTTTTGCTATCCACAGTATGTATTCTATGTTGCTGGCCATACCTTAAGTAATTTTGGCAAAAAAAAAGAAAAAAAAGAAATGGCAAACCTTGGTAAGTGAACCAAACTAACCAGAACCTTGGCTAAAAGTTGCCTAATGTCCACAATATTTCCAGCTTGAATGTTTGATTGTATTCCAAAATGTTAGTTTTATATTTGCTAACTTCATTCTTGGTTTTCAGTTCTCATTTCCCAATAACAGATACAAATGAACAATGATAACTAGAAAAGACACGTCACTGGGAAAGTTCATTGAGCCACATAGTTTCAGCTTCCAAGTGATGTACATGGGTGCAAAGTAGATGCCTAATGTTTGAGGGCATGCACAATTCAAGGTGCTTATGAAGAAGTGCTTGATAGAGAACATATCACATCACTAATCATCTATATAAAAAGTCTCTCTTCCAATGCAAGATTGCAAGGAGGCTTATATATGTTCATAGATTTTATAGCTTCTTCTAAGCACCTGCCTAAGCATAGGTGCTAACTGCTAAGCACTCCCACTCTCCTACAAACACCTCTCTAAGGACCTGTTTATTCTACAATGCAAAAATAAAATAAAATAAAATCTTAAGCACCTTAGCTTATGGATGGCCTACCATATGGACTAACCAAGCTGGCTGAGGGTAACAAGGAGTACCTCTCGGTTGAACTGCATCAAGCTCTGAATGCTATGCGAGTGTAACTTATGAATCATCACACATCTGTTCATAATCTCTCCTTTATAAACACATCCATGACCTTGTTCCCGTATTTTGAAGCTCCCTGAGAATTCACATGTTGCAGCTTGCACATCTAACAATGTCAATTCTCTGAAGTTAATTGAATCATTACCAAGAGTAACTAAACTGGAATTTGGCAACCTAGCATGGCTGTGTGTGCACCCTTCAACCAGACCAATAGGTCTGTCTTCCAGCTTTTGCGTTCTTGTTTTTTCCTGCCTTAAAGTTTCTATGGAAGATTGGATCATTTCCAGCTCTGCCACATATTCATCCATCCAAATGCCTATGTTTTTAGCACGGACATTTAGGATCACTAATCTTCTCATAGAAGAGTCCAGCCCTGTTATAGTTTTTTGCTTAATTTTTAGAAGATCTTCATGCTGCTTTCTGGTAGCTACCAATAAGCATGTAAGCTCCTCCTGCATTTGAATTTCTTGTTTTTGAGCAGAATCAGCAGCTTTTTCCTGATCAAGGAGAAGAAACCAGGCAAGCAAAGAAATCAGAGCACAATTTTCTTCACACTACGCAAAAAGGGATGTTAAAACTTAAAAACCGAGGTTTAGCGCAGATTTCCAATCATCTCTTCCTGTAAAAGGAACTGGTTTACAGTAGAGAATAGTTAGATGGTGAGGATGATGGCTGCATAGTGCATACCCTAGCAAAAGCATTGGCTACTTGTGACTCTGTTTCTTTGCGCTTGAGCAGCTCAGCAAAAGCTTCCTTCCTTGATCTCTCAGCTTCCCCCATGACTTGATTGAGATTTTTATCTAATATTTCCTATCATCCATTTCAAGTTTAACACAGCAAGATCAAGTCTTGAGTATGAAACTACCAGTATATATGTATGAATGAAGCAGAGGAGCCACCTTAGAATGCAACTGCAACGTTTCCATATGTACAGAAGAATCAAACCAGAAAGTTGAGTTGAATGCAGATTCTGCATCTTGCAAATTTGATATGTTCATATTATAGAAATGGTTGGCATCAGCTCCAAGAATTTCATAATAATTAAATCGACCATTATGTGAAACTTCATGAAGATCAGGAGGACTTGATACCCTACACCTAAAGTACCAGTCATCAAGTATGGAGTAAGCATCGTTACTATTTGAGCTGGACCGAATTCTTTTTCTTGTCATAACATCATCTTGGTTGTAAACTGAGATGCTGCTATCAATGGCCACACTTGATTCTTTGGTCCATATGTGTCTTCCTCTCCATACAAACCAGATCTCACAAAATGGTGGAGCATTCTTTGCCAGAAAAGATGATTTGCTGTAGCTTGTTTTTAACCTGAAACAACTGCATTTGCAGATAGATAGCGTTAAGTCAAAATGAGAAATGAAAGGACACAAGAAAATAAAAACCATAGGCAGACGAATGACGATTATTTTGGCAATAGCAACATGATAAGTTTAGAATTCAGAAGTGTAGAAGTCGTAAGTACTTATCCGGTGTGGAACCCATGACAAGCTTTGTAATCCCACAATCTTTGACCAAAACGATAATACCATCGTGAATTTGTTCATTCTCTGTGACAACAAGGCTTGCCTGCGCCTGGGAACAAATTATAGTATTACTACACACATAAAGAAAGAGAGTAGAGTTTAAATGCGTCTGTGTCTGTGTCTGTCAGGAAATTAAGGGATTGAAGCAAGAAAAGGAAAGGGAAAGGGAGGGAAGGGAATTTAAATTAGAGAACCTGCGCCCTGTGACAGAAGGTGAGGTAGGCGCGGAGGATCTTGTTCATTTTGTTCTTCTCGGACTTGCGATGAGCTAGGACGAGCTCCTCTGTAGCTTGAGCGGCAGGAATCTTGCCTACTGAGAGTGAAAGGACGGCGGCGCAGTGCAGGGAGGAAACCAATCAATGAAGACAATACATTGCATTTGGCTTTGGGGGAAGAAGGGAAAGCAATGGCCGGCGCGTACAGGGCGTGGGTATGACCGGGGAAGGCTGGTGGACGTGGAGGAGGGCGACGTGGGCGCCGGAGAAGCGGCGGAAGGCCCAGCTCAGCAGGCCCAGCGTCTTCTCCGGCGACCTCCCGACGGCGACGTGGACCCGCGCGTCCGCCGCGTGTACAGGCCCGCAGCCGTACAAAGAATGGCCGGGGCTCAGTGGCGGCGACGGGCTCAGGACCTCCATGGATGACGACCGATCGCCCTCCCCCTCCGCTCTCAGGTTTTCTACGCGGTCGCCGGTCGGCGGCGGTGCCAAGACTGACCAAAGCGTGTCCCTTATTCGCATATTTGCCCCTTTTTTAAAAAAAAATACTAGTACTAGTAGAGTACATGGATTGACCATTGATTGCAGAAAACAAAAAAATGAAATGAAAGCATAGAGAAAAAAAGGTTTCTGCAAAAAAAAAAAGACGATGTTGCAGTAAGATAAAATGAATGTTGCAGTGAGACAAATAAAATGTTGCTAAGTAAAAACGGTGATATCACGGTCGTCTTTGGAGATGGCCAGTCTCGTGTGCTTTTCGGAGGATCAACTACGGTTAGAACTTCGGTTGAGATAACACTAAAAAAACACGGCAATGTATTCAGTGCAAAAGAGTATTCAGTGCAAAAATGCAAACATCAATCCTCGGTCCTTGGATCTCATCCCAACGGCCCAACCCCAACCACCTCCCTCTCCCTCTCCCTCTCCTTTTTCAGAAGCCCCACTCCCCCTCCTTTTTCAGAAACCGAGGCGCTGGTGGATTAGGGAGGTGATTGGGGCTGGGCCGTTAGAATGAGATCCAAGGGCCGAGAATTGATGTTTGCATTTTTGCACCGAATACTCTTTTGCACTGAATATGTTGCCAAACAACGCAAGAGGGTGATTCTAGTGGTGGCAGCGAGAGAGGAACCTAGGAAAACATGTGGTGAGTTTACTGCAGCTAGGACTTTGGTTAAGATCACACTAAACAACACAGGAGGGTGATTCTAGTGGTGGTAGAGAGAGAGAGGAACTTGGGAAAACATGTGGTGAGTGGCGACACAAACTCGGGAGGTCAGGCGGCTACAAGTAGCCACAAGGAATAGGCTATTTGAGGTCTTGTGGGAGCTCAGCTTTAGGAACCAGGAAGAAGAGGAAGGATTAAAATCAGAGGAAGAAAAGTGGAGTTTATTTTAAGGGTGCTGCTTGGTAGGTGTGTAGGTGCAAAAGTGCGCTACTTTTGCCCCTTCAGCTAGCTAGATTCCGATCGTAGGATTAGAGCATCTCCAATGATGTAGATAGTTGCCAGTTATAAAGAAATGTCATGTCATCTATAGATAGCATATAACCAGCATATTTAATGGACTAGGTATAACATTGTCTATAAGATTGAATATGAGTCCACATGCAATAGATATCAAGTGCATTGGAATCAGTTATAAACTAGTTGTAAGTTAGTGGCTAGCACACCCTCATTCTCTCCTCCATATAAGCAAAAAGCTAAGTTGAAATCCTTATAGCTAGTTGACATAAAACCATTGGAGATGCTTTTATCGTTGTTTTGCTTGACGCATGCATAAGAGGCCAGATTGCATAGCAAATGCTTGTTGAGTTACGTTTGCGGCATGACAAATTCAATGTCAAGCTATTTTAATATAAATTTCTCGTTCTAAAATAGTTGTTGTTTTAAACTTGTCCTAAGTTAAATTTTTACCCATAAAAAACTTTTGGACTATTTAGATTGAGCACATAATGATTATATTGATTGATTCGCCTCGAAAAGAACTTCCTTAATACTCCCTCCGTTCTTTTTCATTTGAAGCTTTTGACTTTTGAACACACGTTTGACTATTCGTCTTATTAAAAAAAACTATGTAAATATCATTTATTTTGTTATGATTTGTTATATCATTAACGATACTTTAAGCATGACATATATTTTTGCATGTTTGTAATAAATTTTTAATAAGATGAATGGTTAAAGACATATGCAAAAGTCAAAGGCGTCAAATAAAAAAATGGAGATGGTATTATAATTTAGTTGCATTTTATAAATAAATTGGTAGAGCTGTTAATGGTCAAAGTTTATTTTGGAGACATGGTCGATGTTCCAAATGATTACTATTTTAGAATGGATGGAGTTAATATTAGGTTTTATTACAAACACAAAAAAGGTTTTGCACCTGTTGATTGCTGCCACCACATGCCGTGCCAACTGTTGACTCGCCGTGGGAATTAGGAGTTCGTTTGGATGCTCGCCTTCTGTTGGCTCGCCGACGAAATCGCGTCCTCGCCCGTGCACAGTAAACGTTGAGGCGAGAGTTGGCGCGGGCGCCCATTTTCTTCGCCAAATCTCGCCAATACTTGTAACGGCTCGCGCTGGTCCACGGCTTGCCAACTCTGGGCACGGCGCATGGCAATCCAAACAGGCCCCTTGTGTCTTGTAGATTTGCAAACCATGCCATGCATGGATGACTAGATGCCCTCCATGGCTATGCCCAACAATTGAAAATCATTGTGTTGGCTAGGCCGAGGAGGAAAGCCACAATTGGACATATGTAGGACCTGTTTGGTTGCTGTCTAACCTTGCCTCGCGTAACATTAGACAAACCACAATTTTGTTAGTACGTGTTTGGTTCGTGTCACAATTGTGGCTTGCCACATTTTCTTAGTCACGTGTCCCACTTGTCGTAGACTTTTTTTGATTAACTTTGTCACAAGTGTGGTGGTGAATTTTGATGCCACACATTGTGTGGCTTGCCACACTTGTTAAAGATTAATAAAAGTTTGGCAACGTGAGGTAGCAACCAAACATGCCAGTAGTGAGCCCCGAAGGTGTCCAAGAACACGGCGCGGCACCGACGAGCGGGGTTAGTGGTACTCCAACGAGGGCGCAAATTAACGAGCTCGACGACAACGCGGACAACCAGTGGGCAGCGTAGATGAGCTTGGCGATGGTGTGGACTACCACAACGGCGTCTTCCTTGGCCTTCCTTGGCCACGACATCGACTTCCTTACCACGGCAATGTCCTCCTTGTCCACGACGGCGTCTTTCATGGCCACGGCCATGTCACTATCACCACGGCAGTGTCTTCCTCGGCCACTGGCGTGCCGCCGATGCTCGGGACGACCATGGCACGGGTTGCCGGCGCTTGGGTATGGAGGAGTAAGGGCAGCATTGGAGCCAGATCAACTCGGGATCGATGGCAGCAACGCTGGATTCACTCAGGAGCGGTGGTGGCACCGGATCCACTTGGGATCGACGGAGGTGGTGCAACGTCGGATCTGCTTAGGATCAATGGTGGTGTGCTGAATCCGCGGGAAATGATGGCAACGCCGCTCGGATTAGCTTGGGAGAAGTGGTGCTGGATCTGGGAGCAACCATTGCATGACCGGTGTGCTTAGAGCATGTCCTTGGCGTGCTCTGCGACGACGTGTCTTGGAGCGAGGAGGCGCGACATGGAACAAGGCTAGAGCGGCGGCAAGGTTGAGGTTGGGAAGTGCAGCGGTGTCACGGACGACGAGCCATGGGCGGTACGTCCAAGCCGTGGGCCTAGTGTGTCCATGCTGTCGTTGGTGTAGCAAAGGTGCTCGACGAAATGCTTGCTTCGGGATACATAAAATTACGCATGCAATCAAAACATTCTCTTAGCAACCATGCTTTTGGGACGCAAACAACCAAACAAGTGCAGTTGTATAAGCTCATCCTGAATCCATTCATCCTGGTTGGGGTCATATGAGCCGGGTTCTAACGACAAGGCAACCAAACAACCCCAATGTTGTTGGTTGTATGGAAACAAACTCTAAAATAAGGAGACTATTGAATAAGGAGGAAAGGGATAGCTGATAGTCAATGCAAGAGAATATGCCGATAATATTCTTCCTCATCCGCCACAAGAATTCCTCAGGTCATTATCAGTGTCAGGAAAGTGTTAAAAAGAAGCAAGCAAAACACATACGGACGTGTTTACATCCACATACAACTAGGGGTGAAAACGGGCCGGGTACTACCAGGTGGGTACCCGACCCGAATGAGCTGTGGTTAGAAAGGTACTGTGCTGCGGTCACCGTCGGGTTCAGGTTCGGGTTCGGGCAGTTCTCGATTTGTTTTTCTCGGGTTCGGATCGGATATGGGATGGCTAGTACCCGGTAGAATCAGTTCGGGTTCGGGTACCTGCTGCAAAAATAAAAACAGGTACCCGTATAGGTACAATCCCATAAGGCCGACACACAAGGGGAAGGGACAAGGCCCAAGTCAACATACATTAATTGTGTACACAGTACATAGCACTGGCGCCTGCACCACAACCCTAGCCGTCCGAGTGCCCGACGCCACCCCTCCGTCTACTCGCCTGTCCGCCGCCGCCCACCTCCTGTTCGCCGCCTCCCGTCGCTGCCCCTCCGCCCTAGAGTCGTCCTTCGCCCGTCGCGGCCCTTCCGCCCCCAGCGCCGTTCGCGGCGCCCCTCCGCCGTGTGCAGTACTCCGCCCCAGCGCCGTCCGCCATCATCTGTCGTCATCCGCCCCATACCTCCGCCGCCCAGCGCCGCCCCTCCGCCGTCCAGCGCCGCCACTCCGCCTCCGTACGCCGTCCTCCGCCTACGTCCTCACCGGCGCCGCCCGCCGCCTTCAATGTCCACTGCACTACCCCTCCGCCGTCTAGCGCACCGCGTCTTCGCCGTCCAGCGCAAAGCCGCCGCCTAGCGCTGCCCCTCCGCCGTCCGCGCCGCCACTCGCTGTTAGCGCCGCCCTTGCACCGTCGCGCCGCCCCTCGCCGTCCAACACTCCCCTATGCCGTACAATACTCGTTGTCTTAAGTATATTATGTGTTGTACTGTTATTTTAATTGTTAAATTATGTCTTGTATTGCTTATTTTCTACTAAATCCATATAGTTCTTAATATAGATAAACATGACCACTATAGTCGGCCAATGTTATTAGTATTTTGTGCATATTTGCCTATTTGCTAATGACATCTAATTTGATTCACAGTAGTTTGACTCATGGAAGGAAGTGATGGTGATGGAGGATCGGATTGCAATAGCTGATTATGTATGTTAGTTTTGAATTATGTTAGTTCGACTTAATTTACATATGATACGATTAAGTATCCAATAACCGATTTATATCCGTCCATATGGTATCTGATATCCGTTGTCTACCCGACCGTCAAAACCCGTAACCGTAACCATATCCGATCCGATATCCGAAAAAATAAATTAGGGTAGGATACGATATGAGTCACTACCCGACCGTAACCGACCTGTTTTCACCCCTACATATAACATATACATCTTTTAGTAAAAAAAAAAAGATGTTAAGACATTATGATAAGTTTAAAAGAAGCGGGCCTTATTTGAGATCAAGCTAGCGCAACAATAGGATGTTTCGTGAGATAGAGTGGTTCATCGATGTCTTTCTTAATTGTATTAGGGAGAACCTTGGCTCTTGGGTGTCCGCTGCTAGGATTAGATATTCTTTTGACCATGATGTCTTATGAGAGCCTGCTCTTCTCATTCTTTGTTCTCGCTTTTCTCCTTTTTAATTTGTATCAGCTCTCTTAATGCCTTTTATTTTTAAAAAATTAATACTCACTATTATAGCCCTGTTCTCATCGTGACATGCTTTTGTTCTAGGGAGCACCGATTAAAGAGCCATCATCTTTGACTCGTAGAGCCACTACCAGCAATAGGAGGTTGCTGAAGTCGATCGGAAGTCTTCCAAAGTCATGCGTTGCATCGTTAAGGTTCTTGGTGGCCCAAAGATGTTAAATGTATGCTTAGTTTTGGCTAAGGATGCCTGTAGCATCCTAAGGTCCTCTTTAGTTCGCTGTTTTGTTTGATTTAGTTCGGTTTACCACTTTCTAGAGTTTACCACTTCCTCGGGTTTTCCTAGCTCACTGTCGTTGGTCAAGGACGGTGACCGTTGCTGCTACGTTCTTAGTTATGCTGAGAGCATCCTTAGCAGAGCCCGCATGTCACCGTAGCTACAATGATACGCGGGCTCGTGGAAACGGCGACAGACACAGGTGGGTGGGCGGACGCGCGCGAGCATCAGCACGTGATGACGGCGCATATATGACACGGAAGCGGCTGCTCATGCTCTAAGAGCTACCCCGTAGTCCAACCAATACATTGGTAGTCTATAGCTCAAGAGCGAGAGAGCTGGAATGGTGTCACCATGAGCATAGTGTTTCCGTGAGTTTTGGCGTGGAGGTAGTATGGTGATGTTGAGCACCCATGCATGGCCGTCGAACTTGAATCGAGTTGTATGTGTTAGCACAACTTTAAACCGAGTTAGATCAATTTGGTGAGCCAAGGTCATCGTACGGTGACCCGTAACTCTTTGACATGTGGGCCTCACATATTAGGCACCACGGGTATGCACAAATCCATCATAGGTTGTCTCTATCCAATGGACTCCTTTGTCTCACGAGGTAATACGAGAATTATTTAAAACTTTTAAAATTTGGAAATTAATTTAATTAATTAAAAATTGTATATATAGACCTTGTAAAACTTCATATCTTTTAATCTAGAATACCAAAAATACCCGTTCAAGTCTCTAACAATTCATATTTTCACAATCTATTTCTTTATTGTAAGGATTTTTTCATTTGCTATTTGATATTCCGTTATAGAGAATTGCACCGCATGTTTTTAAAATTATCCCATCTTTCACTTAGGTACAAAACTTCCAAAGCAATATATTTGGACATAATACGAGTATTACTGTTTCAGTTAGGTTCAAAGTGGTATAGATAAGATTGTTTTAATGACAATGATTGCCTAGTCAACCTAATATGTGGCTATAAATGAACGTGAGCTATTCTGGATCAAGAAAAAACTGAAATTCAAATTTTAAAAATAAAAACCACTAAAGTTCTTAAAAAATCTAGAAAACAAAAAAATCCATTAAAACCATTAATAGATCTAAAATCCGTAAATACAATTAGGAAGTAAAAACATTTTGTAAGGTTACTTTGTATTTCATATGATTTTTAAATGAGGATTAAGAATTTTTGGGATTTTTGTAAATATTTTGCTTTACGTTTTCTAAGTTATTTAATAAATTATGCTATATTTTATTTGTTACAAATTTTAGATTTTGAAAGCCTTTTTTTACAGAATTATGAGCTTCTTTTAGAGTTTTTTTGGGCATTTTTAGATTTATTTTATGAATTTAAATTTATTTTTAATATTTTATTGCTTTGTTGATTTAGAATTACACATGACCATATATAATGTTCATTAGACATCCATGTCATCAAACCACCGTTTTTATACCACTCTAGACCTAACTAAAACAGTAAAGCAACTTCGTGTACATAGATACCTAGTTTATAAGGTTTTAGACCTAAGGGAAAACATGAGATAACTTTGAGGACTTGATGTGCAATTTACTCTTTACTATGGTTAGAAATTGTTGTAGGAAAGCCTCCCCCTTTTCTTGAAGGTTATGGCAAAAATCCTGAGGATACAGTTATTGAGTCTGAAGAACCCGAGGGTCCCGAACATCCTTGGGTCATCTTCGGGAAGAAAGCATGTGAAGATGAAGGCCGAAGAAGAATTCTACGAAGTTGCTTCTGCCAAGGCAAAGGCAGGAACGCCCAAAGATCTCTGGGAAGATAGCCAAAGATGGTGGACTCTGGTAGATACACAAGGGTCCATTAATAGCTGAGCCAAGCACAAATTATGGGCCCTGGACTTGATTACTAGAAGATGGACCTATCATAGATCGGCACAATATTTCAATAAGGGCTCTAAGTTGCTAGGGGTAAATAGGGTTTTTCACATGCCCACCAAGGGATCAACTGTTGTAAGGATCCGTTGATTTCATATCAACGATCCAGATGCGAGGGCAAAGAAGTCTTTTTGTTTTCAGAATGTAAACCCTAATCATTGGCACTCCTATAAATACAAGAGCACCCCATTCATTGGGGGTAGAGCATCTATTCCTAACTCATCATTGTGTTTCCAGTTCCAAAGCCCTATTGTTCCCTTTTTAGTGATCTTCTCTTTTGGGAGACACTCCACGTACTGTCTGAGACACGTCAACGACAGAAATGATAGCTTTGGAGGGTGTGCGAGAAGATGACTTTGCTGAATGTTAGGAGTGGGAGTGGTAGCAAGGCAAGTTATGCACAATATTGGATCAACATGAACCATGTTGATCCTATATTCAAATAAAATTATTAGTTTTAATTACATGCATTTTTTATTATCCCGGCCCACGTGAGGAGAGATGGGAGGCATGCAGCACATGCAAGTGGGTCCCATGGCATTTTATTTTTTCGTTGACCATAATTTTTTACTGAGTGCTCCAATCCACAAACCGTTTGCGCCAACGTGTTCCTCGTATTTTTACGAACAAAACAAGATATATTTTGCCATATAACTCTTCAAACTTATCTGGGGGCCCACTTGTACCAATCACACACGCACTGCATGCCTGCAATGGCTCTTTTGACCAGGGGATTTTCCAGTAGCTACATGCATGATCTGACACAGTGAGCAGCGCGGGGACCAGACGCTTGCGCGGGAAGCCACTAAGACGTGCTGTCTCCCAAAAAAAGGCGCGCATCGGGTCGTGCGGGAGCACGTCCAGACGTGGGCTGTCGAGGGTGCTCGGATGCGCGCCGAGACCAACGATCCGACGGTAGACCAGCGTCCGATGGCTGCGTTTCGATCGGACGTTTGGACGCTAGCGCTCGCCTTCAAATAAAATTATTATTTGTTTTAATTACATGCATTGTTTATTATTGTCCAAAGGAAAATTAATTATGCAAATTTGCATGTAATCCTTCTTTGAAATGTTGTAATGGAAATTATTCATCTGTAACTGAGCTTATGTCATTTCAGTTGGAGAGATGATATTTATGGGTTTGGTGATTAGGTTGCTTAGTTATGCCCCACATACCTAGGGAGTTTAATTAGTATTGACCAATGAGATATACGGAATTGAGAGCATTCCCAGGAGACCCCCCATTACAGACCCGTATCACTACAGTAACCACGTTTTTCCCGCCGGCTGCGCTGCTTCCTCTCTGGGCTGCTTCTTCCCCGCGCGGCAGCATTCAAACAAATTTGAAGTACAGGCCTCTTTCAAGGTGCTGCTGGCCACTGATGCTACATGTTGCTTTTATTTGAGGGCTAGATATGTTGCTCTGTTTGGACAAGCATGTGCTGCTCTTATATGATAGTAGACATGTGTTGCAACTTGCTAATAACCTGGATAATGATTTTGACTAAGGCGAGTGATACTACTGTGATGGTGGAGCCTACTGGCTAGGCTGCATGGCAAATATAAAAGGAAGTCATCAGTTTGTTCCTCAAAGAACTTGTTTGCAAAAGCATCCCCAAGGCAAAACAATACAAAAACGAGGAGGTTAACTTGTGTTAATTCTGGCAGTTTAATAGTTAGTGTTAGCTCGTGGCATTTCATGGCAAGCTAGGTAATGTGATCGAGGTTTTTATCGCCGCCATGGTTTAGTTGAGTTTTCAAGGTTTACAACCACGACGGCAATAGCATGGCGAGGTTTTCGACGAGCCACGGTGGTTGTTAGGTATTGTGTCGAATATGTATACAAGTAGGTTATTTGGACTCTGTGTTGTAATAGGCAGGGTTGGTTTAGAGTTGTAGTCGGACTCTAGTCACACCTCCACTATATAAAGAGAGGCAACCCTAGTGTAACCAAGGCGAACGACTTCATAATAGTAGCATAGGCAAGAGAAGGTCAGCGGCCGGTATGTGGCCGTGACCTGTGTAGTTAGTATGCTGCAATATTATGGTTTGGGGAGTAGCACCCATAATCAGAGCCCCGCAGATGTAGGCGAAAACCGAACTGTGTTACCAAACATCGTGTCTCCTGGTGTCGTTCGTGATCTTACATCGGTGCATATCCTCACAAGTGGTATCAGAGCTTGGTTGGTAAGGTTGACTAGAAGATCTAGGGGGAGACACGAGGTTTATGCATACAAGGGTGCCGCATAAAACACCTCATCGGCGCAAGGTGGAGCATGTCGACGATTCGATCGGTGGTGTCGAACACTTCGAGCAGTAGGCTCGAACTGTTCAATGGGCTACCGTTGGCAAGGATCGACCAGACATGGCGATCGGGTTGACAAAGTAGTCGGCGAGGTCTGCGGGCGACGGCTACGACCTCGGTATTCGCGGTCAAACCGATAGGCGCGGAAGGATGTCGGATAGATCGGAACGACGGGAGCAGTAATGCGACCGGATGTTGCACAGGAGGCGCTGCATCATGACACTAGAGGTGAAGCTGTGGCGTGGATGCGGATAGCCAGGGTGCAACATCCGGTCGCATCACTGCTCCCGCTGTTCCGATCTATCCGACATCCTTCTGCGCCGTCCGTCTAATCGCAAACACCGAGGTCATCGCCTGCCGACCTCGCCGGATGCGGTCGTTCATGATCTTGGATCGACGCATATCCTAACAGTGGCTTTAGTGAGTTGGCGCGGTAGCACGGCCGCTCGAGCCAAGAAGGAATGTACTCCATCCGTTTTTTTATTTGGCGCTTCGTCTTATTCAAAAAACTATATAAACACCTGTCGGTGTCTGGGAATCGCGCTCCTGAAGAGCAGCGGGTCCACGGACCGGCAGACGAGTTTGTAGTTGGTGTGAGGCCCAACGACAACCCTTCTCAGCAGCTCGGGATGGCGGCCAAGCCTGCGGGGGCTAAGGCCGCGCGGTCTTCCCGGACAAGGCCTGGTGCGACTTGGTGATCCGGGTACAGATCCTTTGTACAGTGGGGAGATAGAGGAAAACAATACAAACCGTGAAGACACTAGTGATTTACCCTAGTTCGAGCCCCCACTGCAGGGTAATAGCTCTACTCCAGTCTTGTTGATTATATGGTGGAAAACAGTACAGAGGTGCCGAGACCGGGCTTGAAGGCACCGATCCCGAGCTTACAATGGTGGTGGCTAAAAAACTACAACTACTCGCTAAGGAAGCTTCGGATGCGGGTGCTGCTTAGGCTTGAGTTCGATGGAATCCGTCCCTTCTAACGTCCAGGAACCCTCCCTTTATAGGCGCGGCGGGCCGCCCGAAGCTGATGCGGTGGACCCCGCGCCGGTCTTTGCGTCAGTGGCGAGGCTCTTGTCTCGTTCTAGGGTCCTGTCGTTTCTCGAGCCTGCAGGGAGAAGCTGGTCGGGTTAGTACTGGACACGTGTTTGTCTTAACATGCCGATTCTGGGGAGAGAACTCCTTTAGGGAGAAAACACTTTCCCTTTATCCCCAATATAGCCTTGACTGGACCGAGCCAGCTCTGCGCCACCCGTTGGGGGGCGTCGCGTAGCGTAACAACCACCTGCTGCCTGCCAAAGAGGGCAAACGACAAGATGGGCTGCCCGCGTGTCCCTCCCCGGGCTGTGGGTTCCTTGGGAGACACAGTCTGCTCCGGTCAAGGCCGGAGAAAGTGTGGCAGGACACGGGAGTTGCCGCCACTTGCCCGCGGGTAAGCGGATTACCCGAGGGACCTTCTCCCGTGCTAAGGATAGCCCGGGAGGTACATGGTGCCGCAGGGCTTGACTCGGTCAAGCCCGGGGCAGTCGCTGGCGGGTTGAGCGCTTCCATCAGTCCGACCGGGAACGGCCTCTTGGACCCTCTTCCCGGGCGATGGGCCGGTACGGAATTGGCCCAAGGCTTGTCCCCAGTTGGGACCATTTATCAATCACCAATAGCCAGCCCCCGAGCCTCGAGTGGGTCGCGCAGCGAGTCGGTCTGAGGTTTAGAGAAAACCCCTTCACGCGCCGCGCGGGAAGATTTGGCCCGGGAACCGAAGTTCGAGCATTGAACCTGATTTGATGTAAAGGTGGGGCAGTTACGCCTTCTTGGACACGATTCCCACGACTTCCGCTTCGGCCGTTGCCTTCCTTTAAAAGGCAGCGTTGCGCTGGGGGAACTCGTACTGTCGAATCGCCCCCTTTGCCTCTGCTTTCACCTTTTCCCCCCGCTCCTTGTCTTCGGCCTTCCTACTTCCTGCCGCCATGGTCGTCATTGGAGAGAGTGTGCTGACAAAGGAGAGGATGGTGGAGCTGGAGAGGGATGGCTTCGTCAAGCCGGGCTCATGGAGGCTCCCAGGCGCGGAGCAGGAGCCAAGACCGGGGCCCGATGAATTGGTATGCTTCGAGAGCTCGGCCATCTGTGGGTTTCGCGTGCCGGATTCTCAGTTCGTCACCGACTTCTTTACCTTCACGGAGCTGAGGCCAGAGAACCTGTCTCCGCAATCCTACGTCCATCTGTTAATCTTCGCGTTCTTGTGTGAAGCGCACTGCGGAGTGCGGCCAACGGTGAGCCTTCTCCAACACTTCTTCGAATTAAAGCCCGTAGGCCGCCGAGTGGGCAACGGCGGGGTTTTCTACCTGACCGTGCACCGAGCCCGGGGGGGCCAATCGTACCCTGAGTACGAGGTGAGGACGAAGGTCGATGGTTGGGCCCGGCGGTGGTTTTACCTGAACCGCGGGGGTTCGGCCTTAGAATACTCTGCGGCTGCGCCGGACGCCCCAATCTTCCAGCGCAGTGAACCCCAATCGGAGGACCAAGTCACGGAAGACGAGATCAAGGGGCTTGTTAGGAAGGATTTGACGGGCTACGAGGTCGTCGTCGGCTTTGTCCGACACCGGATCAGCCCGTTGGGACGCCGCGAGCGATGCGTCAGCGACATGGACGGCTGGGAGGATCCCGACCGGGATTTCCACGAAGGTAAGCGTGAGCCGCTCCCACTTTGCTCGATCGCGAGTTGAGGCACGTCGTGATTTCTAGTGGCGCTATGCAGGACTTCCGAACCGCGAGGTTGCGAGGATAGCAGGGGCGCTGCTACCCATGGACAAGACCCCTCGCCCCATACGATTTGTGAAGGACAGGCTGTCCGAGGTCAGTGCCCGTAAGGTGCTCGATTGAATTCTCAACTGCGCGCACGCGCGCGAGATCTTGACGGGCCGTGCTGACCACGTTGCAGCGGACGTGGAAGACAGCCGCGAAGACTGCTCAGGCCACGGGCTCGAACGAGGGGCGCTCGCCGGCGGGAACGTCGGCGACCTCTGGCGGGGCGCCGGCCCTCTCGGCGACGTCAGGCAAAGGAAAGCCAACGCCGCGGACGACCGCGGCGGGCTCAGCACATGCGAGTGCAGAGGCGCACGCAGGAAAACGCGCGGCGCCTGTACAGGTGATTCCCCATTCTCTGTTTTGGGTCAGGTGCTAGGTTTCAGCGGCCCTTGCTCCGGCTTGCGTGCGTTCAGGGCGCGGCGCCTACGAAGAAGAGGAGGACGTACCAGCTAGCTCCCGACAGCGATGACGAGGAGGTTGTGCTGATGTCAGGTCCGCCACCAGCGACGGTCCCGCGGCGATGACCTGCGAGGAAGGTTCCCGCCGGGCGTAAGGGAGCGGCTTTGCTCACCTCGAGCCGCGTCGGCGGGCTGGAGACAGAACTCTTTCTGCGCCCTACGCCAGGGGTGTACGAAGACACCGAGCTCGAGCCGGCGCGTAAGCTTTCCGCGTCACATGCTATTACTCTGCTTCTTGTGTCTGACCGCCGTGCTCTTTGTTGCAGTGCGTAGTGCCAAAGTGGTCACCGAAGTGTTGCTCCCCTCCGCAGAGGACGTGGTGGCTGAAGACGAGCCGGTCGAACCTATAGGAGGGGCGCCTTTGCTGCAGCAGCTGGAGGCAGCTGGGTTCACTAAGGATGAAACGGCCGGGCCCAGAGAAACTGCGCTCCAAATAGCGCAGCTAGAGGCCGCCGGGCTGGCGAAGTCGAAGGGCAAGAACCAGCTGACCCGCGGAGGACCAAGTTACTGCCTATCGGCGGCGGTGTTGGACGCTTCCGCGGAGATTGCGGAGACGGTGCAAGTCATCATCAGCGATGATCCCGTGTGGATTACGCCCTTGCGCGTGGAAGGGCGCACGACGCACGGATGGTGGCCGATCGACCGCAGGGGAGTTGCTTACTATTTCAAGACCCCGGTAGGAAAAGCGCTTCCGACACCTGACCGGAGGATGCTGTTGGTCAATTGGATCTGGCCGGTCCGCGTGCTCACGCCGGACGGATGGACAAGCATAGTGATGCCTAGCGTGGCTCCGCTAGAATCTGCGGGATGGATTTCTGTTACTCCGGAATGGGTGGAAGAACAAGACGCCGCCAGGTCGCAGGAGGCCGGCCGAACAGGATTGCCACGTCTGAAACCTCGCCCCATCCCTAGGCTAGAGGACCCACACGAGCTCGTGACGGCCAAGTGGACGGTGGATGAGCTGAAGGACGAGTTGAAAAGGACCCGGGCTCAGCGCGACGAGGCTGTGCTGGTTGCGAGACGGGCCACTGCAGCGAAGGCCGATCTGGCAGCCAAGCTGGATGATGCCGAGAGGAAGGCGGCCGCGGTTGGGGCGACAGCCTTGCTTCCAGTCACGCTGCCAGCGTTGCCGGGCCCCGCGCCGTTGGAGGAAGGTAGCAAGGAACCAGTTGGCTGCCAGCCCTTGGCGCTGCAGGAGACCCGTGCCCACGGGCTCGGCGGAGCACGCGCAGCGTTATCTCGGCGAGGACATGGAACATGCTCGCTCATACCAGAAAGGTGGCACCCCTGACCCTGCTCTCTACGCTTAAGTACTGAATCTCTTGCGTTTTGACTTGGTTTTTCCTGTTCCAGCTTTACACGCTTATCGCCGGCTCGTCCTCGCTGATGGAAGCGATGGGCGGGCAGGCAGATGATGACGCGGCGAGGATTGAGCATCTCTCCGCCGAGCTATCGCGAGCCCGAGCTCAAGTAGAGCACGCGGACGGGCTAACTGCTGAGGTCGAGGCCCGTGCTACGGCGCGCATCACCGAGCTAGCCGCCGCGCTGAAGACAGCGCAGGAGAAGGAGCAGGAGGCCATGATGAGGCTCGCTCAAGCCCAGGAGGTGGAGGAAGCTGTGAAGATTCAGGCCCAAGCGGCCTGCGAAGAGGCAGACAGGGCTCGGGTTCTTTTTGTCGATGAGTACAAACGCAGAGAGGCGGCCGTCAACGAGCTAGCGGCTACCAAGTCTGACCACAACTCCATCGTTCGCGGGCTTGAGGAAGCTTGCAGTAAGCTCAAGGCAGAAAGTGCCACGTTACGCGAAACTGGGGCGAAGTGCGTGGCAGAGTCGGAAGCCTTGAAGAAACAGAGAGAGGAGCTTGCCGAAGCCCGGGTCAAGCTGCGCCAGGAACAAAATGACATGGCCGCGCGGGCCATAGAGTTACTCCAGGCGCAGACGCGGATCCGGAACTTAGAAAACGAGCTAGAGAAGCTCAAACTGCGGCACGGGCTATAGTTTGACCCGGTCCATGGTTCCCGGGCTCTGTGCCATACACTTTTTGTATATTTTCTTCTGAACGCCCGCTTAATCGGATAAATATTCCGTAATGTGTGGTGGCCGCAGGGCTTAGCCATTTTCTGCCTTAGTTTATTGTGTCGAATCGCACATACTGTGGGCTCTGCGGCGCGGCACAGTGCTCCGCTCACGGGAGGTACGAGTTCGCTCGGCACAGATACAGAGGTGAAACCGCCTGCGCCGGTTCATGCACCCGGCCTAAACCACGCGTCAGGCTGCGGGAGGATCGCCAAGCCTTGCCCGCGCGGGTGGGCTACGCCCATGCGATAGGTTCTGACCCGTAAAGATTCCCCCCGCCACTGACGGCGGGACCGGGACACGCGTTGCGCCGCGACTGGTGCGGTTGGTGTTCCGCGAGACGGCGCGTGCGCTCGCGTCTCTTCGGCTTGGGTAGTGGGTTTTAATTGCTTGCCCCTTCGCGCGCGACGACGCTTGGGTAGCTCGCAGTGCGTCAGGACATTGCGCAGCCACTGGCCTATAAAGCGAAGCGCAGCGCGCCGCGTGATCCTTATGCCTTGCCTGCGCTCGCCTTGGAATAGCAAGCAGAGATCGCCATATCCGAGCGGAGGCAAAGTAAAAGGGGTGGGGGCAGGAAGGGAGAGAGATAGCTGGAAATCATGTCTTCCAACTACAACTCCGGCTATGCGCGTGCATTCACAGAAGCCTTGTTTGCGGAGTCGAACCCGCCGCTCCCTCCGTCGCCACCGATCCAGCTCGCGGGGGAGGAGGAGGAGGTCGTAGGCCCCGCCGCTGCGGCCCCCGTCTTCGCGGGCCAGGCGGCCGCACTGGCGGCGCATGCCCAGCTCCGCACGAGGAGATGGCCAAGGCGTTGGCGGTTGCCTTGGCGGCGGAGGTGGAGGAGGAAGACGCGGTGGCGGCGCAGATTACCGCCGACGCCGCGTATGCCGCCGTACTAGCGGCGGAAGAGGATGCCGCGCTGGTAGCCGCGGCCGGAGGAGAGGCCGCGCCGCTGGCTGCGGCAGAGGAAGAGGCTCCCGTGGCGGAGCATGAGGAGGTTCCGCCGCGGGTCGCGGCGGAACAGGAGATCGGGACGATTGCGGCAGCCATCATAGCGGCGCCGCCTCCGCTGCTTACGTGCTCCGCCAGCCATCAGCGGCGGAGGAGGCAGCGCTTGAGCGCGCCGGGGCCATCAGTGCCCGCGCCGGGAGGGGCCCAGGTGACGGCGGAGTCGTCTGGCGCAGACCGGTGGGTGTGCCTGGGCGACCCCAACCGCGGTCGACGAAGGCGCCATCCGAGCACGCCCAGGCCGACTGCGCCCGCGCCGGGTCCGCTGTCGTCGTCGTCGTCAGCGGGGTCCGTGGTTCCGCCTGCGCGTCGTCAGCGTCGCCAGTAGGAGCGTCGGGGGAGTTGTAGGACTTTGGGCGCCGCGGATGTTGTAGTAGTGCGGCGCCCTCTTTTGCGGTAGTTCGGGGGGCGAGACTCTTCTTTTGATTGTGGAATCCCTTTGCTCCTGTAAGATCTTTCCTGTGAAATGCAATTTCCTTTAAACCATTTCGTCTTGGTTAATCTTGTTTGTTCTTCTTTCCCGTGCGAATTTGCGAATCTGAAATGCAAAAACAGAGGAACTAGATGAACAGTAGTGAAATCCTGAGACGAACTTAGGAAGTTTAGGCAAACGGATTGCTTTAGAAAGGTTGTTTTTGGTGCGCCTAATCATCTAGCCCCCGGGCCGCGGCTAAGAGTTGGGCGCGGTCTAGAGACCAGAGTGACCTAGGAAAAATTTGCGCGAACTTCTAGCCCCCGGGCTTCGTTAGGCCGCACAACGGTGTAGGCTTTCCGAACTGGGGACTCAGAAAAATGTCGCGAAAACTCCCAGCCCTCAAGCTTCGTTAAGCCGCGCGGCGACGCGGGCTTGGCGAAGTAAGGGACTTAGGAAAAAATTTGGGCGCGAAAGATCCCTTAGCCCCCGGGCCTCGTTAGGCCCAAGATAGCCATCCAAACGAACCTGGCGTGGGCTTACTGTACCTTTGGGCGGCGGAAATTCCACATTGCGCGGAGATTCACTAGGGTGCGAGAGATCGGCTTATCCCGTCGTGAAAATGCTCCGGAATGCTTTATCCTTAGCCTTCGGGCTTTTTGGCAACGGGCTGTTTGAGATGGTCAAGATTGAAACCAGCGTGGCTCGTGAATGGGGGAAGGGTTTTTTTTTTTTGAGTTGAAACGAATTGAAATGAAGGAAACTTACGACCTGATTAAGCGTAGAAGCGTCGCAGAAGGGAGATGTTCCATGAGCTAGGGAGCTCGTTCCCATCCTTGTCAGCAAGGCGTACTGAGCCCGTGCGTGCTGCGCTGACTACTTTGTACGGTCCCTCCCACTTGGGGCTGAGCTTGTTGGAGCCCGCGAGGTTCTGAATGC
>SPJY01012959.1:353924-595870 GCA_005191435.1 Raddia distichophylla
GTTGGCGGAGGGCGCTGTGGGGGCGGGCACTCGGTCTGGTCGGGCTCGACGGCGGCGATGAACTTGGCGGGCTGCTCCTGCCGCTTCTTCTTCTTCTTGTCTGCGTCGGCTTTGCCCGAGCCATCGCCGACCTTGGCTTTCTTCTTCGCACGGCCCCTCTTGCGCTCCACCGCCTCGGAGGCGTTGACGTAGAGGGCGGCGGTGCGGAAGAGCTCACTCGTGGTGTTGACCGGGTGGAGCTCGAGGTCCTCGGTGTAGCGCCGGTCCCTCACACCATCCTTGATGGCCTCATCTGAGATGCAGGGGATTGTGTTGTGGGCTCTGACGAACCGGCACACAAAGTCCTGGAGACTCTCATCGTCTCGCTGTACTACGAGCTTGAGGTCCTGAGGGCGCCCAGAGCGAGCGTAGCATCCCTGGAAGCTCGTGCGGAGGGCATCCTGCAGCTGTGACCAGCTGCGGATAGAACCGGGCCGTTGGTTGAACAGCCAGGTTCGGGCCATGCCCTCGAGCACTGTGGGGAAGTAGTTGCCCATGACGGCCTCATCTCCCCCCATAGCTCGGATGGCGGTGGTGTAGACGGATAGGAACTCCTCGGGATTCTTGCTCCCGTCGAACTTTTCAATGGGCCCGGGCTTGAACCTCGGGGGCCACGGCGCTTCGCGGAGAGCGCGAGAGAAGGCAGAGCACCCTGGCGCGGCCTTCGGGGGAGAGGTATCCCGGCGTGGGCCCAGGCGGGAAAACACTCCGCCCCGGGTGCGCGACGAGCCGCCGGCGGAGGAGGCCGTCTGGGTCTGGCGCGAACGACTGCGGCGGCGGTGCGAGTGGCTTTGAGTACCGCTGTGGTCGGATTGGTTTCCGCGCCGGGTGTCCGGACGATCGCCGCCGTTCTGCTCCTGATGTCGGTCGATGCCACAGGTAATGGTACCCAGGCCTTCAGCGATGGCCGGACCCAAATCCGTCATGGTGAAACCACGGGGGTCCTTCTCCAAGTCGCGAACGACCGCGGCGATGGCGCGCGCCTTCTGCCGGCTGCGCAAGAGCGGGTTGGTCATTGTCTCGATGAGGGGGTCGACCGGCCGGCAGCCCCGGGGGGTGCGCTGGCGACGGTCCTCCTCACAGATCCCATCCATGACGTGGCGGACGGCATCGTTGGAGAACTTTCTCGCCTCTGTGCGACGACGCAGCTGCGCCTGGTCTTCCTCGTCCTCGGCGTTGCCGTCGACCGCGGCCGCGAAGACGCAGCGAGACGTGCGCGAGGCCGGGGGAAACGTCCCGGTGTCGCCGGCGGAGGCTGCGGTGTCACCAAGCAGCTCGAACTCCATGGGAGTCTCGCTGACATGGGTGACGGAGGGGTCCAGCTCCGGGAGCGACTCCTCGGGGCGAAACTCTACCCCTGGGGCGAGAGAGGTATCAACCTCCATCTCGTCAGCCCCGGCTTCGGCGAGGTACTCCTCCCGCCAGCCATCGTACGACGGGACCAAATCGTCCAGATCGTCGCACTCATCGAACTCGAGGTCCAGGACCTCGTCGCTGCTCGGAACCTCAGGCATGTCCGAGGGAACGGAGTGCTGAGGGCTAGCCATGGGCCCCACGGTGGGCGCCAGCTGTCGGTGTCTGGGAATCGCGCTCCTGAAGAGCAGCGGGTCCACGGACCGGCAGACGAGTTTGTAGTTGGTGTGAGGCCCAACGACAACCCTTCTCAGCAGCTCGGGACGGCGGCCAAGCCTGGGGGCTAAGGCCGCGCGGTCTTCCCGGACAAGGCCTGGTGCGACTTGGTGATCCGGGTACAGATCCTTTGTACAATGGGGAGATAGAGGAAAACAATACAAACCGTGATATTGTAATTGATGTCCTTAAATAGCTTCCAAAGCATGCGTGGAGGCCGGGCTACGAGATTGGGATGTGATGGGGTGATGTGGCGTTGGGCGATGTGACAGCGGAAGGGGATGGCGCCGTGACGCGTCAGGACAGTGGGGGTGTGGCGGGCTGACACGACGGTGGGGTGTTGTGGAGGTCTTTTAAGTGGCGAGGCACCGGAGGAGCAGCTTAGTTTTTGGGCTTAGTTGGCTACAAAGGGAATAATTTTCTAGGTAGATAATTCCTCACAGGGATCTATTCAACATTTTATTTCATCATCCCCTCCCCATCACAAAATTGTTTCTTCCTCACCTCCTAGTTACGACCTCACACTCGGCGCTCAAGGAGTGGGTGCGGCGGGAGCTCGTGGCGGCCGAGGACACCGCGGCTCCGGCAGGCAGGCGCGGCCGCTCCGGGGTAGCTCCGGCAAGAAGGCGCTGTTGTTTCGGGGCGGCTCTGGTACGGCGGCTGGAAGCAAGGGCGGCGGAGGGTCAGTTCCCCACATATTTGTAGTGGGACAGAGGCAGGGGTTGAGGGAGCCAGAGGCCGGGTGGAGGCGGAGGTGGAGCGGATGCGGATGCTGGAGGCGGAGGCGGACAGAGGCTGGAGGCGGAGGGTGGGGCTGGAGGCGGAGGCGGAGGCAGCCAGTGGCGGGGCAAGGGAGGGAGAGAGGGAGCGAGTCAGGAGAGGGACGGGAAAAAAATCCAACGTGTCAGCAACAGGGGCATTTCCCTGGGGAAGCAGGTGGAAGGGACTGGATAACCGACACGGTAGGCTTCCAAACGGGTCCGAAAATCTTCCCAGGAAAATTTTCATGAGGAACTCTCAACCCGGGATTGGGCCGGGATCCCGGCCAAGAATGCAGTGCCAAAATGGGTCCTTAGGATTTTCCCTTCCCCACCAAGCATTAAAGGGTGCTTGCTTAATTTTGTTGGCTCGGGCTGATGAAATTAAAGCCACGTCAGCCACCAGATAGTTGACTTGATGGAAATTGCCATGTGACTTCATTTCGTTGACCAGTACCAACGGAATAACATAATTTCTTTTCGTCCCACACCACCGGTGGACCACTCATTTCGTTGGCTTAAACCACAAAAACTATGTCACGAGGACGCAATTAATCCATAAAAATTTTTAAATCCCATCGTGCAGGTGGTGGCCAATGCATTTTTGTCGGTCGAGCTTGGACCAACAAAATTATGGCATTAATTTCATCGATTTCTCTTGCCTGGTTAAACTATTACTAGAATTTTAACATTTTTTGAACTGACGATTTACCTTTGGCAGATGAGAAAAATATTGTTTTGCTATAGGGCGACCTGCTCAAATTGGTCGACCTGGTTCCCCTTCCCTTGCCCAATCTCTCTCCTACTCGACCTGCTAACCCCCTTGGCCCCTTCAGTGCCATTCTAATAAAATTATTAGGTGTCTCGAGTTCTTTTCAAAATAAAACTAAGGTAAAAACAAATTTCATTATTTAATTCATGATAAAAACCCATTATTGGACCATAGCCCTATTATTTCATGTCTGAAAGCTCATATAAAGCTTTAGAGCCGGTAAAAGTACCCTAGCCTGACCTATCTTTGTCCCAAGCTCCATATAAACCTCCCTAGGCCCCCTGTGTTCAGTAACAACTTCCTCGAGTCAAAACCCTGGCCTCTACCTCAATCTACATGCCAATCCGAAGGTATTCAAGGTATCTCCATTTTTACCTTGCCCTAACCATAGATTAGATTTCAGGACGCCCTTGATCTCGTCGACATGAATGCATCAGTACCTAGAAGTTCCAAAACAGTGGAGAAACGAGCCATGTAGCCCTCGCCGAAGTTTCCGATCTCTAAGGCTCGCTAGTGATCCTCGATGACCAGGCCGCCAGCGCGAAACCCGCTCCTAATCCCGTGCTGCCATGGCGCCCCTGTTGCCGCCCCCTTGCGTGTGCGGCCACTAGGCACCTCGGGCTCGTTTGCCGTATACGCGCATCTCGTGGGGCCCGCTTGCCCCTGCTGCGCCCACACCCAAGACGAATGCCCCGCTGCCGGCGCCCAATCGTGCAGCGACACGCGCCCCACTGCCGCTTCCCCGCGCCGCGCCCCGCACCGCTCGCCGTTTACACCCGCGCCGCTGACAAGCAGACCCTCCTGAGCGGAGGGCTCCACATGTCAGTATCAGGCCGTCGCATCCGCTGCCGCTCCAATGCGTTGCTCCCCGCATCGCGTGTCGCCTGCCAATCCCAAGCTGCAACGTGCCCCTTGGACCGGCCTGTCGGCCACCGCACGCCACCGACCAGTGTGGCCCGCGTGACAGCCCACGCGCTACGCTGCGCTGCCCGGGCCGAATGCACGTTGAGAGAGGGAGTGGGCTGGTTCGGGAGGTTTTGCCCAATTAGGGTTTTAAACCCTTTTTCTTTTCGGGGATTTTGCTATTTAGCTTGAAAATTCTCCGAATTTTTTAGAAAGCACCGTAACTTCAAATTATATGATTTCAGAGCCTATGATCTTGAAATAATCTCTAGTTGTTTTCTATATTTTCATTAATAACTTTCTCTGTACTGAAATTTGGTTTTCTTTCTTTGTTTTGTTCCTACACCTAGATGCTTGTTATAGTTGTTGCGAGGAGTGCTGCTCGGAGGCTATTGTAAACTCACAAGGCGCAAACCTCTTCGAAGGCAAGCAATAGTTTGCATATCTCTGTCCTATGTTTAAACAATATATTTAATTTTCTTAAATGACACTGTGGCATGCATGATAAACTAGTGTGTGTACCAATCCATGTTGGTCATTTACTAGCATGCCGTAAGCCTAGTTATTGATTGTTATGCTACTCTACTTTTCCTCATCTCATCCTTTGCTTAGATGTAAGAATGCATTGGAAAATACTTACTTCAAAAGTTATGATGAAGCCCAGGCTTCGTGATTATGGTTTGGTTAAACCCTAATAAACTAAAAACTGTGTAGTGTAGTTGGTTAGGGGATACCCAGAAGAGGTGGTTCTAGAGTTGTCGTTGTGGTATGGAGGTTTCCCCTACTAAGGACTAAGCTTGTGAATTGCTAGACCAAACTAAATAGTACAACCACTTGTTCCTTCAGGCTTGGCCTCGTATCGTATGAAACCTACTAACCACTTGCTTGTAGGCTGGCTGGTCGATCATGGTTCGGGTCTCTGTTCTAGGGGAAGGTCTGGCCATCTATACCTGAGGGACGAACCCGTTCTTGAGACCAAATGGCTTCAATGGGAGCGGTTCGTACGATATCCAGAAGTAGTAGGTGCCCTACCGTAGCGGGTACTGGTGGGTTGGGGAAACCTAAAGAAAGGGCAAGCGATGTGGTGGGCGTAGTAGGCCGAACGACCTTGTACTGTATCTCCTTCAGGATGAGATAGGGCTTGTGGGGAACGCATACACACTCTGCAGAGTTAAAAATATTGTGATAGTCGTGTCCACAATTATGGACGAGACGAGATGTTTTCACATGTAGTTCCACTCTCTTTAAATAATTAAACTTAACTAGTGTAGGCTGGGATCGGTCTGATGTGTGATTGCACCTTCCTATCTTGAGATCATGCATTCACTTAACTAAACTTGTCAACTAAACTTTGACTAGTAATAGGTTTTTGTGTAAAACAACCTATTTCCCTACCATTGTCTTTGCATACATATGTGTAAGGATTGCTTGCTAGGTAGCTGTGTACTCACTATACCTATCGCAGATATTTTGTTATTCAGTTTACGGCCAAGAGCAGGGGGGTCTTGACGGAGGTGCGCAAGCTAGTTGTGGTGTCTGGGTTGATGCCTTGGATGTCATCGTTATTTTATCTGCTACTTTGATGTCTTTATTTCCTTCTTATTGTGGAGAACTGTTTAACAGGAATGCCTGTTCTTAATGTAATAGCAGATGATTCTACATTTAAACTGTTATTTGAATTTAGTTAATGTTGCACTACGATCATATCCACCGAATTATCCATCATGAGATATTAGTCTGGGCATAGTATCGCCTCATTGTGTTGGATTCCAAGTGGACACACTGAGGTCATGACACCTTCACATTCTCGGGTTGCCCCCCTTGCGCCCTAGCCCTGATGTGGCTAGCGGCGTGGCTATGGTTCCCCTACTTCCGCCATTATGGATAAGGCGCCTAGGGGTGGGTTGGTGTGGCACCGTGGCGTGGGAAATGATGATAGAGCAGGTCGTAGAATGCAGTGAGGCGTGGGCATGCGGCGATGGGGGAAACAATGACAATGTAGAGTGCAAGCGAAGTCGGCGCGGGATGCGGATGCAATAATTCACAGCATGGTGGGGTGAGGCGCATTCAACAAGGCGTGCGTCACAGCTAGTGTTGGGAATTGGACTGTGCCGTGCCGGCCCGGCCTGGGCCCGTTGTGCCTCGGGCCAGTGCAAAATGGCCCAGCATAGCCCGGTCAGCACTTCGGGCCATGCCGGGCCAGCACGGAGTGCCAAAATGTTGGCCCGACATGGCCCAAAAGCACGTCGGGCCAGCAACGGGCCGGACCGGCCTGAGCACGACACGGGTGACAAACCAACATGCAAAATAATTTTTTATAAATTTGTACTTTGTTCAAATAATAAAGTTGTATACATGAAAAAGATACGTATCGAAATTATCTACAACTTTCGTGTTCAACCGAAACTCATCCGAGCAACAGAAGACCTCGTAAATGGAGAATTACCAAAGATAATGCCGTTGGCCCTAAAGCAGGCCATGAAAAAAATAATTTTTATAAATTCATACGTTGCTCGAATAAAAAAGTTGTCTACATTAAAAAAGATGCGTCTCAAAATTATTTACAACTTTCATGTTGAACAGAAGTTCATCCAAGGAACGAAAGAAAACAAAAAACACAAACTACTGACTCGTGGTTCATTTTGGGCCATGATGGCCCAAACACGGCTAGGATAGTCGGGTTTGGCCGGGGTCCGTTATGCTTGGTTTCCAGGCCGGCACAGCACACCATTCAGGTCGTGTTGGCTAGGTCCAATTTTTTCTCGTGCCGTATCGTGCTTCGGGTTGCCTTTTTTTGGGCCATGCCCTACTCGGCCCGGCCCAAACTCACAGCACTAGTTGCACTAGGGCATGGTGTGGCACTATGACTGCGTGAGCATAGGGCACGGTGGCGTGGTGGCACAAGGCGTGAGCGCGCCACAGGTCAGACACCTCTATAGAATATATAAAAAATTCAACAAAAATATCTAGATGTGAGAAAATCGACGAGACTTCTCTAAAAATCAGCTGTCTGATGATTAGCAAAAACATAGAAAAAATACTCCCTCCTTTGAAAATGTAAGGCGTATAGTTTTTTGATGCAGTCAACAAACGTAAACTTTAACCTTTAATTTATTTCATATTATATCATCAATAACTATAAAATTAACATCATATCAAAATACTTTCAAATACAAATCTAACTATATCACATGCATAACATTGAACATATATGTTTATAGCATAATTATTAGTCAAACGGTTTAAACATTGACTTTTAAAATACATACACTCATTACATTTTAGAATAGAGGGAGTAAAGATTAACACAAATGGCGCGTGCGATCTTATGGCAATAACTCTACCGTCATTATTTTTTCTTTTCTAGAGCGGTAACGTAGATTTAGAAATTTGGCCCTGCTTTTGGTTTGGGGCGCACTTGCCATCGCGGCGCGTCGCTTCCACAGGCGAAAATATGCATCGCCATGCGCAGACCACCAACGCATATGATACAACCCTACCTCGGGTTGCCGGAGGACGCGACGGATCGCCTCTGCGAGCACCGTCTTCTCCGCTTGGTGCAAGCTCGCATTTCGTCGACATTCATCCTGTCGTCCAACTCCCTCCACCGGCGGCAACCTCGCAATTCGACGTTCATCCTGTCCTCCAACTACTTTCTCCACCGCGTAGCTGTCCTGCAGGCCTTGGTGCAGGCGATGAGGCGCGAAGAAAGCCGTCAACTCCGCCAGAGGCGCTGATCTGTGGGCCCCGCCGCCACCTGAGCCCTGCAACGGCGACTGCGAGCTGCAGTCAAACGGCTGAACGAAGCAACCGACAGACATATAGAAAACCTGCTCCGGAAAATTGGGTGCGACGCTGCAGGCACAAGACCCGTGCCCGGCATCCCTTGCGAAGTAATCCCACAAAGGATTTGTGTACGTCCCACCGGGAACGAGGCATTGCGTGGCTAGCTGGGCGAGCTCCCCCGATGCAACCTCGGCGAAAGGCTGGAACACGGGCGCGAGTGACCGCAGGCATGTCACGGTGATCCCAACCACGTCCGTGCTCTCCGACAAATTGTTGTGCTATTCAATTGAGTAAGTAATATGGGACAAAGTTCTATCATCAATGTTATCAGTTTGCCATCACATTGTGCAGTAGCATCCTCCTCTAACATCACATTGCGCACATTTGCTTAATCGTAGCATCCTCCGCGTTGGCTAGTTTGGCTACCTTAATCCCAGGGGAGGTAAAGCACGTGGGGATATTCTTTCCCTGGGTTCAGATCAAGCCATTATAATCCCCTACAGGGAATTTAACCCTGGGATTTTCTCCCCTTAAGGGCTCGTTTGGAAACTGCTTTCCCGGCCGGGATCCCGGCCTGATCCCGGGGACGAAAGCCCACCGGGGAAATTTCCGCCAGGAAAATCGCGGGAGCATTTGGCAACGCCGTCACCCGCGGGATTCCAGCCCTTTCCCCGTCCAAACCCCGGGGAAATGCCCCACTGCTGCCGACACGTTGAGTTTTTCCCCTCCCTTTCCCGACTCGCTCGACGCTCACTCCATCTCCCACCTCGCGACTCGCTCGGCCCGCCTCTTGCTCCCTCCGCCCCTGCCTCTGTCCCCCTCCGACTCCAGCTTCCGGCCGAGCCTCCGCCCCTAGCCTCCACCTACACCCCTGCATCCTCCTGCTCTAGATTTGTGCGGCCCCGACCATTCGTCGTCCCCTCTGGCCGCCGCACCTCTCCGACCTTGCCTCCGGCCGTCGCACCGGAGCCGCCCTAGAGCCACAACACCCACCCGCCGGAGCAGCCCCGGAGCCGCAACGCCCGCTCGTCGGAGCCGCCACGCCCGCTCGCCGCGTCCTTGGCCGCCACAAGCTCCTGGAAGCACGAGTGGCGCTGCACGCGCCGCCATCGGGCGACCAGCATTGGAGCAAGGGCATTGGGCGGTTGGTGTTGTCCGGTTTGAGGCAACGAACCATTGTTTTTCAGATCTAGGTGGTTTGCAATTTGTGCTCTTTTTTATGGTTTTCTTGATTTTTGGTGATTCGGGAAGGCTATATATGCAATCTGACTCGATGAAATTTTTTGTGATTTGGGAAGGCTATGTTTGCAATTGATTTCATGAAATTGTTTTTCTGATGTTTGCATAGTATGTAATATATTCTTGTCGAAATTTGTAAATCATTGGCATAATTAACATGGCAGCCATAATCTTTCAATTCAAGAGAGAGATTTCTGTTGTGATGACAAACAAAATAATTTGGAGTTGTAGTGTTTGAAATATTACATTTTTATTAGCAGCCTGACTGTCTCGTACATGCAGAGGGAGGGGAGGGAGGTGGAAATCCTGGGAGGAACTGATGGAGAGGGGAGGAGCACGGGAAGGGGTGGGAGAGATCCCTGGGTTCAGTAAAGTCCCACAAAATCCTCCCCAGGGATTTCTATTCGTGGGTTTTCTTTCCGGTGCTGCCAAATGAGCCCTAAGAATGTTGAGAATGGGTGGGATGGGGTAGGGCGGATGTTGAGAATAGGCAGAACGGATCGGGTCAGGTAGGGTCGAGTCGAGTCGAGGCTTGAACTGGTCCCGGCCCACCCCATTAAGAACTCTAAACATAAGGTGTGGCAAAATTAGGCAAAGCTAACCTTCAACCAAACAACTCGATATGCAAATATAATGATTATCCAGTCGATCATATGATTACTTTCTTATAATTTCACAATTAGTTCTGTACTTATTGTTCAAGGCTTGTAATTTTGCAGTTATGAAATTGTTATTATGAAAATTAGCCAACACGAGGATGGACATGTGTATGTGTAATGTGTGGGTCAAAAAATTTTTAGACCATATTTATATTTTGCTGGTGGGCGATGTTAACTAGTCGATTTAGGTGTTGTGCTGATTTCTTTAAAAAAAAACTTCCCCAGCATAGCTATTGCTCAAACTAGACCTGTGCACCGGACCGAGCCAGGCTTGAAAAAACCCGCTCCCATCGGACCAGGCCCAATCTCATCTCGGACCAAAAAATTGGGCTTAAAAAATCGGTCCCAAGTCCAGCCTGACTACAATTTAGGCGTTGTTTGTTTCAGCGTGTTAATAAAGTAGAGTTTTACTATAGAAAAAATTGAGAGTTTTTAAAAGTGGTTTATTAATTTTAAAATTTTTGAAAAATAGTTTTATAATCTTGAGAGGAACCAATAAAATACATGAAAAAATCATTACAAATTATCACAACATATTGCCTATATAAAAATAATAAAATTTGGTATGGTGAAACTCAACTCACTTTAAAGCTGAAACAAAGACGACCTTAATTTTCGTTTTTATCGGGCCTAGGCTCGGTCGGCCCGACAAACGGATGGGCCGGGCGCTGGACCGGGCTGCCTCGCACATTGCCAACGCCTCCTAGTGAGTAGTGACCTAGTCCTCGTCTCCTCCTCGACGCCGCCAGTCGCCAGACCGCCGCCTCTGTCCGCCTCGCTCGCAGGTTGCCTCTTCGTTGGCGCCGCCTCGCCGCTGTGCGGGGTTGCCTCGTTGGCGCCGCCTCGCCGCCGTGCGGGGTTGCCTCGTTGGCGCCGCCTCGCCGCCGTGCGTTGCTGCCTCGTTGGCGCCGCCTCGCCGCCGTGCGGGGTTGCCTCGTTGGCGCCGCCTCGCCGCCGTGCGGGGTTGCCTCGTTGGCGCCGCCTCGCCGCCGTGCCCCGACGAAGACACGCGGACAGCCAGGCAGGCGTTGGAGGCGCCCGCGTCCCTCGCGCGTTGGACACCCCCGGCCTCGGTGCAGGCGATGAGGCGCGAAGAAAGCCGTCAACTCCGCCAGAGGCGCTGATCTGTGGGCCCCGCCGCCACCTGAGCGCTGCAACTGCGACTGCGAGCTGCAGTCAAACGGCTGAACGAAGCAACCGACAGACATAGAGAGAAGCTGCGCCGGAAATTTGGTTGTGACGCTGCAGGCACAAGACCCGTGCCGGGAATGCCCTGCGCGCGCGGAGGATTCCCACATCGACATATACTCAATCGCACTGTACGTCGACCCACGGGGAACGAGGCATTGCGTGGCTAGCTGGGCGAGCTCCCTCGTTGCAACCTCGGCGAAAGGCTGGAACACGGGCGCGAGTGACCGCAGGCATCTCGCGGTGATCCCAACCACGTCCGTGCTCTCCGACAGCCGCAGCATCAGCAGCAGGGCGAAGTTTTTGCTCGGCTTGGCGTGGTCTCTACTGATGAGACACACCCATGCATCCATGCCGCGCTGCTCGGACCACATGGGCGCGAGCAGGAGAAGATCCACGCGGCTCCCACGCACCACTTCGTACCACCGAGATTTCCCCTTGAAGAGGCGCCTGAGGACAGGGCTGAAGAACCGGTGGTGCGAGAGGGAGCAGCCGGTCGACACGTCCCTCGCAAACTCGCCGGCCTTGCACGCGTACCATTCGAACCTCGCGACATCGGAGCTGCTCGTCTCGTCTCCCCTGGAGGTGGAGCCGAACGAAGACGAAACGGCGGATCTCGCAGCAAGGAAGATCCTTCTAGGTAGAGAGCAGAGTGTTGCTGCTACCCCTTCTAGTGCTTGGTGATCAGGATCATCGGCCTTGTTTTCTTGCTGCATCACCTGGAGCTTGCATCTGTCCAGAACCTCCCCGCACTCCTCGTATTTGCTCTCGAATATCGTCCTCCGACGCAGGAAGGACGCGTCGGTGATGGGCAGCTTCTTGGATCTCTCCAGCA
Organism: Raddia distichophylla; assembly: GCA_005191435.1. Classification (NCBI taxonomy): domain Eukaryota; kingdom Viridiplantae; phylum Streptophyta; class Magnoliopsida; order Poales; family Poaceae; genus Raddia; species Raddia distichophylla. The sequence goes on from SPJY01012959.1 coordinate 365,733, forward strand.
CCGACTCCAGCTCGGCGTGCGCCATCTCCAGCCTCTCCAGCTTGCGCTTGCCGGACGCCTGCTCCACTCCGTCGCCGAGCACGGAGGAGACGGCTCTGCTCACGGCCTCCTGAACAAAAGCCGACGCTACCATTTCCGCCATCAAGCTAGTCTCCCTGCGCATGTACCAAGCAAGATCGATCAATCTGACTCATACCTAGCAGAGACAAACACAGAGATATAGAACACCGGCCATCTGAAGTCTGAACAACAACTATCTGGATCTGCCTGAGGTTACTGATGAGCTTACCTGGAGGCTGCGATCACGATCAGAGATCACCACCGCTGCGTGTAGTGAACGAGCACTGGTTATGGAAGTGCAAAGCGCTGGCGGAGGGTGAACGAGCGAGCCATCTAAGTAGCGAAGCCATCAGCCAACGAAGGAAACGAGCTGGAAAGTGGTGGGAGATATAGACGGGGAATTCATGCCACGGGTAAGATCGGGCGTGATTGGTATTTTAAATGGGATTGACTTCCACACAGTCGACTGGGCCCCTATAGGGGTGCCCAGGCGATTTTCTAGGCCGTATCCAACGGCCCAGATCTCTCCTCCTTGCCCTTTTCTTCCCCCTTCCTCTATGGCTCTCTCCCGACGCCCCGCGCCCCGCGTCTCTCTCTGTCCGTGCCTCCTCCCTTCATGCGGTAAATTCATATTTCCTCTCTCAATTCGCCTCCAAACAATTTAAGGAATTTACAACCCATGTCTCCTAATTTTCATTCCTTTCTTTTAATTCCCTCCAGCCAATCGAGCTGTTACGGAATGGGAATTGGGAAAACATGTTTTTTTTGTCATCAGTGTTGAGAAACCTCGCTACCGGGTGTAGTTCTAGGTATAAACGTGGACAATCAATCACAAGAAAGATCAAACACAGGGGACACAAAGATGTATGGGGATGGAGCTTCTCTTTATTATTTCTCAGATCTGTTCTACAATAGGTGCTCCACCTCTTCTTATATAGTACTGCTTAGGGTTTAGGCCAGGTCCATATGTGGGACCCACCGGGGTTAGCCGCCGGCCTGCACGGGCCGGGCTCCCCCCTATAGGTGGTTTCCCAACACTCCCCCTTGGACCTTGCCAGCGAGATGCATATGCCTCATCAAAACTCCATTCAAAAACCCAGTGGGAAAAAAAGGATTGGAGAAAGAGTACATAGCATACGCTTGCTGTGCGTACGATTTGCCTCATTAAAAACCTTATGTGAGAAAACTTCAGGAAAAAACTCACCAAGGAAAAAAGAGTACAAACCACCCAACATTGCATTCAATCTTCTAAATCGAGTTGGGTACTTCAGCTTCATGTCAAAGTTTTAATTTAGGGCGTGTGAATTATCTCCTCCTGAATTCAGCACTTCTTTAAGCCTGATCATTCCAATGCTCCTAACATACCTTTCAAAAGAGACGGTAGGTAATGACTTAGTGAACAGGTCAGCCAAATTCTCATAGGATTTGGTGTGCTGGATACTTATTTCGTTCAATTTATGCAGTTCATGCGCATAAAAGAACTTGGGGTTGATATGCTTAGTGAGATTACTTTTCACATAACCCATTTGCATTTGTGCAACACAAGCGGCATTATCTTCATAGATAATTGTAGGGGTTTGCTCAATAGGTAATCCACATAACTGCAGGATGTGTTTCACTATTCTCCTTAACCATACACATTCACGAGATGCTTCATATAATGCAATGATTTCCGAGTGGTTTGTGGACGTAGCCACAAGCGTCTACTTGAACGACTTTCATGACATTGCAGTGCCACCACATAGGAAAACATACCCAGTTTGTGATTTACCAGAATGTGGGTCCAAAAGGTACCCAGCATCGGCATAATCAACAACATTCACATCTTGGCTCTTTCTGTAAAACAGGCCAAGATCAATGCTTCCACGGGGTATTGAAAGATAACCTTTATTCCGTTTCAATGCCTCTTCGTGGACGCTGCACTATATCAAGCCAACATGTTCACGGCGAATGCAATATCATGCCACGTACTGTTAGCGAGATACATAAGTGCTTCTATTGCACTCAAGTACGGGACTTCTTGTCCAAAATTTCCTTCCCCTCTTCCCTGGATCGGAAGGGGTCCTTTTCTTTCTACAAAGATCATAGGGGTTCTCGAGAAATAGGCTTTACCAAAGCCAAACCTTTCTAAAACCTTCTGAGTTTAGGTCGCTTGGTGCATTAGGATCCCATGAGAAAAATGCTCGAGCTGCAAGTCTAAGCAGTGCTTAGTTTACCTAAGTCTTTCAATTCAGAACCATACTTCAAGTATGAGCATGCTTATTCTAATTCTCTTCTTCAATTCATTAGTAACCTTGAAAGTTTCAAACTATATGTTTCTATTTGCTCTATCTTAGTTACGGAAGGTGATACTTCAAGTATCTTCATTCATAAATCCGAATCCAAATCTCTTATACAAATATTCAGTAACAACATCCTTCAATTCAGATGCATTAATTTTGCGTATGTACGAAAACTTAATTTGGTCCATTCATGCAAACCTATTCAGTCCATTGTCCTCGATATGATGTCAGTTTATGACAAGAATTTCTTTAACTTACAATTTACCGTATATGATGTCTCTCCATATGAAGATACAGATGTTCACTCTAAGAGATGATTTTTTTTAACCTACAATATTCACTATATATGATGTTTGTCGACATGAAGAGAACGTCTAAGGAGATGATACATTTTATGGCCTAATAATTAATAATTATAAAAATGTATTATTGCATTAAGAATTCAGAATCGATATTTAATATAGAGGAAACATCACCATCGTCGCTTCTCGAGTCACTTTAAGCCATTGCATACTAGCACTTGCTCCCTGTCGATCCAATCCTGCCGACCACGATATGACCGGTTCGCTATCGGTTTCACCGTCCGACCTATTTTCCCCTTGGAGGGGGGTAGCCATGTATTTATAGTATTTCAAGGCACAACAAGACAAGATTACCCAGGTTATCGCAGAAATGCCCCTCGTTTTATAGTGGTGACCAAGGCATTATTTGAAGGATGCTGCAGTTGTCTCTGTCCTCGCCCCTTGTTAGTTATTGAGTCATGACTTCTGTGTCGGTCTCAGCACTGGAGAGCTTCCAACAAAGGCTTGACATGCGTGACCCGGCCCAAAGGTGACTCTTTCCTTTGGGTTGTAGCCTTCGCTGTCAGAACCTTAACCACCTTCGCCCAACTCATAATCCCCCTACACAAAGCACAATGACACTTTGGATCGCCCCTCGAGGACTTGGGGCGCGACCACACTTTATGCTCTGCTTAATCCTCCGAAGGCAAACATTACTATCCGGCCACCTTGATCGGGAGGGTCTGGAACTTGAAGCGAGCACGAGTCCGAAGGGAGTACCTAGTGCGAGCTTCACATAGTGCTCACACATACTGTTTGTTCTTAAACTTGGTTTGATTATCTCGCCAAAGGGCTCAAGAACTGCTAGTGATAACAATATACTCCATCCGGTCATAAAAACAAGTCGTCGTTGACTTTTGGACACACCTTTGACCATTCGTCTTATTCACTATTTTTTTAAATAAGACGAATGGTCAAAGGCGTGTTCAAAAGTCAATGACGACTTGTTTTTGTGACCGGAGGTAGTATCATTTTTGGATGGGGACAAAACTTGGAGTGATGTATCACTCTCCGTTGAGGGATAGAAGGGAGTTCTATAATAGCATTGTTATTGTCACAAAAACTGTAAATTTTTTTTTGCAAACCCATTCAACTCCTACTTGCCACGCCGGATATTCTTTGTTAAAATAACTCCTATTTTTAAGTACCAAAGCATGATTTTGATCTCTTAAAGGGAGTTTAATTTTATCGAATTGTTATAACAAACATTCTGATTCGTCGGTTTGTTGGATTGATTGAACTAAAAAATATCTGTTTTTGAAACTTCCAACAAAATTAATCTTATCCCTAATTTTAGTCCCAAATGAATACTACAAAGTATATAGAGTAGATGTTTCCATGTAATACTATTTTTTCTAACTCAAGTTATATGGAAAATGTTAACATGGGATCCATCAAGTACTTTTGCAACCCTGACATGCTTTTGGGTTGATTTGATTTATTTATCTTATTATTCGTTGATAAACTGAATTTTGGAAGCTTTCTCAATTGGGTAAGAGTGTAGTATATATTGTTTCACTTGCTTCTTGAGCTTTTGCACATCTTTGTAATTAATTTAATCGGCTAATTAAAAAACCCAATGTGTTTAACTTTTAAAGATGAATATAAATAAATAGATTTATAAAAAAATTATATCAGTCTTGGCAAATGTGACTACCTTGTTCTTTTCAGCGTATCGTTGCGTTGGCGTATTACTGTAGCAAATTTGAGAGCCCTCAAAATGAGATCTAAAGATTATAAAAAAATAATTTAAAAATAGTTTTAGATCTTTTAAAAACTATTAAAAGCCACGAAAAAACCGTTACAAATTATCACAACGTATAGGCCCGTGAGCTGAAAAGAACAACCATAATCGTCCCTGTCAAGTTCACGCACTCGCCAGTACCAACTACTGCGCTTTTTCTAGTCTGAAACGCGTCCGTTTTCGGCTTGATTTGCAGCGCGTGTCGTCACGGACCGCTAGATTCTCTCTTGCGCTTGTCTTGCTCGGTGTTTGACTTGCCAGGAGCTGCTGCGTTGCTTCCTGCAATGGACGGATGTGACAGATTGCTTCGAGTGATCGGGAAACAGGTCAGGACACCTTCTCTTGTCCACTGGTCACGGTGCTTAATTTCTGCCGCAGTTCTTCTTGGCTTTGATCAATGTTACCGCTCCTAGGACCCGAATGATTGACAATAAACTCTTCGGTCTAGCACTACAAACTGTGCTAGAAATCATCTCGACGAAGTTGCGTTGAACCAGCTGAACGAGGGTGGTTTGTTCTCGTCAGCTTTAATTTATATATTTATCTAACTTATTTTTAATTTCAAAAAACATTTTAATATAAATTTAAGAGTCGGGTGTGGTTTGCTTGACTCATGTTTTAGAGCTCTTAGTAAATAATTTTTGAGATAGAAAAATAGATTTTAAAAATCATATGATTTTTAATTAAATAAAAATGAGTACATATACAAATAAGTTGAATAAACCGTATATTTTCATTTTTAATTTTTTTCTTTTTTCCCCTCTACGACGAAGGGTCTCGCAAAGTCATTCTCTCTCGCCCACTAAATTATTGTGTGGACCCCGCTTGTCCTATTTTTCATTTTCCCATTTTACCTTTTCACCATTTTTATCCCCACTTTATCATCTTTTCCATGTGAATTGATTGACCGTCTTTCCCTGGGAATTGCCTCCACATCAAGCCATGAGACTTAGGCCCTGTTCTTTTCATCATAACAGCTTAACGACTTATTTATGTTTTGAAAAGACAAATGTTATGAGTTTTTTAGTCCTTTTTCGCTGTTTTGAAGGTGGCATTAATGTAGCAAAATTGAGAGCCCTGAAAAGGTCTAAAGATTATAAAAAAGAATTTAAAAATAGTTTTTTTTGGATATTTAAAAGGAATACTAATAGTCACAAAAAAATCATTACAAATTAACGCAACATATACACCATATACAAATAACAAAATTTGTTACAGCAATACTCAACGGTACTTCTTTAATAGGATTCCCGCTAAAAGCATACATGTAATGTAATGTGCTTCCCCATTGGTATTTGGTAATTACGTATGTAGGGGTGTAATCGGCAATTTGATGGCATAAGGGCATTCCCAACCCTACCCTTTTCTCTCCCCTAACTATCATTGTATCATAGAGAGAAAATCAAATATAAAAGAGGAAAATGTTGGGAGGAATTGAAAAGTGGATGAATAGTAATGAGACAGGGGTAGTCTAGAGATAGGGTTCGGAATGCCCTAAAATAAAATAGTATTTTTAATGTTCTAGTGCCGAAAAGAACGAGCGCAATCGTCCTGGTCACGTTCACGCGCTCGCTAGTACCAACTACTGCGCTTTTTCTAGTCCGAAACTCGTCCGTTTTCGGCTTGATTTGTAGCGCGTGTCGTCACGGACCGCTATATTCTACTCCCTCCATTCTGAAATATAAGTATTTCTAGACATTTTATAGTAAACCAAGGAAGGCTATAAAATGTTATGATACCCTTATTAGATTCCGTTCCAATACCATTCGCTACTCACAACCACTCTCATCATTCATTAAATGAGCTAGTGCTAGGTCACTAACTACCCTAGAAATCCTTATATTTGAGAATAAAATTTAAATGTTAGAAATACTTATATTTCAGCACGGATGGAGTACTCTCTTGCGCTTATCTTGCTCGGTGTTTGATTTGCCAGGAGCTGCTGCGTTGCTTCCTGCAATGGACGGATGTGACAGATTGCTTCGAGTGATCGGGAAACAGGTCAGGACACCTTTTCTTGTCCACTGGTCACGGTGGTTAATTTCTGGCGCAGTTCTTCCTGGCTTTAATCAATGTTATCGCTCCTAGGACCCGAATGATTGACAATAAACTCTTCGGTCTAGCACTACAAACTGTGCTAGAAATCATTTCGACGAAGTTGCGTTGAACCAGCTGAACGAGGGTGGTTTGTTCTCGTCAGCTTTAATTTATATATTTATCTAACTTATTTTTAATTTCAAAAAACATTTTAATATAAATTTAAGAGTCAGGTGTGGTTTGCTTGACTCATGTTTAAGAGCTCTTAGAAAATAATTTTGAGATAGAAAAATAAATTTTAAAAATCATATGATTTTTAATTAAATAAAAATGAGTAGATATACAAATAAGTCGAATAAACTGTCTATTTTCATTTTTATTTTTTTCTTCTTTCCCCTCTACGACGCAGGGTCTCGCAAAGTCATTCTCTCTCACTGACTAAATTATTGTGTGGACCTCGCTTGTCCTATTTTTCATTTTCCCATTTTACCTTTTCACCATTTTTGTCCCCACTTTATCATCTTTTGCATGTGAATTGATTGACCGTCTTTCCCTGGGCACTGCCTCCTCATCAAGCCATGAGACTTATGCCCTGTTCTTTTCAGCATAACAGCTTAACGACTTATCTACGTTTTGAAAAGGCAAATGTTTTGAGTTTTTTAGTCCATTTTTTCGCTGTTTTGAAGGTGGTATTACTGTAGCAAAATTGAGAGCCCTGAAAAAAGTTTAAAGATTATAAAAAAGAATTTAAAATAGTTTTTTGGATATTTAAAAAGAATACTAATAGTTATAAAAAAATCATTACAAATTAACGCAACATATACACTATATACAAATAACAAAATTTGCTATAGCAATACTGAACGGTACTTCTTTAATAGGATTCCCGCTAAAAGCATACATGTAATGTAATGTGCTTCCCCATTGGTATTTGGTAATTACGTATGTAGGGGTGTAATCGGCAATTTGATGGCATAAGGGCATTCCCAACCCTACCCTTTTTTTTCCCCTAACTATCATTGTAGCATAGAAAGAAAATAAAATATAAGAGGGGAAAATGTATGGAGGAATTGAAAATATTGATGAATAGTAATGAGATAGGGGGAGTTTAGAGGTAGGGTTCCGAATGCCCTAAAATAAAATGCTAGTATTTTCAATGTTATAGCGCCGAAAAGAACGAGCGCAATCGTCCTGGTCAAGTTCACGCGCTCGCCAGTACCAACTACGGCGCGTTTTCTAGTCTGAAACTCGTCCGTTTACGGCTTGATTTGTAGCGCATGTCGTCACGGACCGCTAGATTCTACTCTCTTGCGCTTGTTTTGCTCGGTGTTTGATTTGCCAGGAGCTTCTGCGTTGCTTCCTGCAATGGATGGATCACGGATGTGAGATTGCTTCGAGTGATCGGGAAACAGGTCAGGACACCTTTTCTTGTCCACTGGTCACGGTGCTTAATTTCTGGTGCAGTTCTTCTTGGCTCTGATCAATGTTATCGCTCCTAGGACCCGAAGGATTGACAATTAACTCTTCGGTCTAGCATTACAAACTGTGCTAGAAATCATCTCAACGAAGTTGCGTTGAACCAGCTGAACGAGGGTGGTTTGTTCTCGTCAGCTTTAATTTATAAATTTATCTAACTTATTTTTAATTTCAAAAGACATTTTAATATAAAATTAAGAGTTGGGTGTGGTTTGCTCGACGCATGTTTTAGAGATATTAGAAAATAATTTTGAGATAGAAAAATAGATTTTATAAAACATATGATTTTTAATTAAATAAAATGAGTAGATATACAAATAAGTCGAATAAACCATCTATTTTCCTTTTTTAAATTTTTTTCTTCTTTCCTCTCTACGACGCAGGGTCTCGCAAAGTCATTCTCTCTCACCCACTAAATTATTGTGTGGACCCCGCTTGTCCTATTTTTCATTTTCCCATTTTACCTTTTCACCATTTTTGCCCCCACTTGATCATCTTTTGCATGTGAACTGTCCGTCTTTCCCTGGGAATTGCCTCCTCATCAAGCCAGAAGACTTAGGCTCTGTTCTTTTCAGCATAACAGCTTAACGGCTTAACAACTTATCTACGTTTTGAAAATACAAATGTTTTGAGTTTTTTAGTCCTTTTTCGTTGTTTTGAAGGTGGGTCCTAAAGCTTTAAAAAGCAAGTCAAACGAAATGGACTCGAAGCTCTCGAAAATCAGTCATTTCAGTCGTTCAGATTAGCTGAAAAGAACAGGACCTTAACCACCTAGCCTCTCCCTCTCAGTCTATGTCTCTTTGTCTTCTACATGAAGGAAGAGAGTAGAAGTAGCCAAGCTCCACCCCTCTCACCTACGCCCTCTGTCTCTCCTCTTCACTGTCGGTCACTGCATTGACTCACTCCTACTAGCTTCCTCCTCTCTCCGTGCCACCTCCTCTGCCCATCAGTCGAGTCATGAGCTGGAAGGGTCGTGCCCTCCCTTCCCACTCGACCGGGCTGTTGGTGGCTGGGACCGTTTACGACTATTTACTTTACAGATAAACACCAATAAATACCCAATAGTGTAGTAGAATCATGAGGCATGGATGCAACTACGATTTCACTCGGCGTTCCTATTTTACATAGGGAAGATCTTATTTACGGTATGATGGAATGCCATGTCATGTATGATCTTAAAACAAGATATGATCAAAATTATATTAGTAATAGTTGAACCCTAGGTAATAACCCCATATTAGATTATATAATTTTATGGTTCCTAATTACATTTTTAAGACCGTAAGGACACATGTGATAATGGTGAAGTCCCAGAGAGTGAGCACGACCCAGTGCATATCTGGCCCACGGCACAGCCCGCGCAACCAAGCACTCGCCAACGCACGGCACACGCCGAAAGCACATAGTTTGGATGCATTTTCACGTGAGGGAGACGCGGCCTTCACTTATGCTGCCAGGTGAGCCACGGGCCCATGGTCAGCCACACACTCCTCGGCACAGCTTTGTTCGCGTGTGAAATGCTACCTGACAAGCGGGCCTTGCACGACAGCGACTCAACCGACACAGACCAGCATGAATCCTATAGCGCATGTGATGGTTACTGGTCATTGTCTTCCTCCGGCCAAGGTGATGTGGTCGAACCAAGGCGGCTTGCGATGCGGCGGTGCCACAACCCTTCTCCGGCCAAGTGTGAGAGTGCATTGTATTCCTCGTGGTATCGCGGTGCTAGGGTGACCCGCGCCGAGGCCGAAAATGACCGGACACGGTGGTGCAACGAGCGATGGCGGAACGACAAGGCGGCGAGGGTGATGGACCTAGCTACCGACATGCTTTCAACGAGCTAATGCGCGTGGGAGCTAGGGGGTTCTGGAGATGCTTACCGAGCTGAAGAGCGTGTGTGGGATGGTGGCCTGTTTGGTTGTCGCCTAAAAATGCCATGCCTAAGGTTAGCAGGTTGCCACACCTGTGACATGACTAACTTAACTATTGTTAGGCAGTGTTTGGTTCGTAGCCAAACTAATATTAGGCTAGGCAAAATTTTGCGGTTTGCGTTTGGTTGCAAAGAGTAAAAACTGCCTAAGTCTAATCATCATCATCCCCGCTGCCGGCCGATCGACAGCGCTGCTCCGCCGAGCCCCGCCGTGCTACACCACCCCCACCCCCGCTCTCTTCCCTCCGGCACCGCTGCACCATCTCCGCTGCTGGCCTCCAGCACTGTGCCGCCTCTAGCGCCGCCCACGCATGCTGCCGTCGCCCTGTGGTGCTGCACCGTGCCGCCCCCACCTTCTCTCTCTTCCCGTCGGCATCGCCGCACCATCCCCGCTGCCCGCTGAGCCCGCTACAGCTGTCGCCTCCCTCGCCATCAGTTCCCCATGCCGCCACCCTGCAATCTCCGCCGGCGCCATGGCCGTCATGGGAGCCCCGCCGCCGCCACCATCTCCGCCGCCGCCGTGGCCATCATGGGAGCCCCGTTGCCGCACCATCCCCGCTGCCACCATGGCCGTAATGGGAACCCCTTGCCGCCGCCATGCCCTGGTGCCCACCGCGGCCTCTGCCCAGAGGAGAGTGAGAGAGGAAGGGAGAGAGAGGAACGGGTGGAGCGAGCCAGAGAGCGGAGTGGCGGAGTGTGGCGCTGATTTTTACCGCCACAGCTTAGGAGAATTTGGCTATGGCGGATGAGCTGCTAACTGCCTAAGAAATTATGGTGCGCCTATGCTTAGCAGGGAACCAAACAGGTGCCTAAGCAACTGTGGCATGACTAAGGTTAGTTGTGGCAAGCTTAGGCCACGAACCAAACAGGCCCGGTGTGTGGAAGCCTAGCGACGGAGGGGTGCCTGCGACCCAAAATAGAGACCACGTGCTAGGGCTTTCTGGGGCACCTCAGTTTCAATAAACAAAGAGAAAAAGTCAAAGCATTTAAGGCGAAGCTCCATGCAGACATAATCGCAGTGGAACTCACCCAATTGGTGGATCCAAGCATGACGAAAGTTTGTGGAATTTTTTGGGGAGGCGCAGGGCTAGAGCGGACGGATCGATCCCGGTTATAGGGTGCTGCAAAGAGGGAGATGCGGTCATGAACGAGCTCATAAGGGTGCGGCGGGGTGTAAGAGCATCCATAGTAGTCACTCTAAAATATTATAGCTTTGGATAGACAGGGCCATGGCTGAGGAAGGCCAATGGTACCTGCGCCTTGTGCCCCCTGAGCCTAGGGGCCCAACCCCAGCGTTGCGATGCCTCCTGCCGAGAGCGAGACGATTAGGATCTTATTTATCTACACAACAACGATTAGCAATGATTAGGATAACAGAAATATTAGGATCGTTATCCTAATATTCCTGTTGCTTATCAAATTTTTTTTACTGTGCTAGTAACTGTGTTATCAGCCAAAAGAAGTTTTTCAAAGTTGAAATTATTGAAGAACTATTTGAGGTTTAATTACAATGTCTTAAGAAAGGTTAAACGGTCTAGTAACTTTATGTATTGAGAAGAAATTATTGGATGACATTAATGTTGAGGCCATCATTGATCACTTTGCATCTAGAAAAATTAGAAGATATTTCTAAGACGATCTCTACAAAATGTTTGAGGTAAAAAATCTTACTTTTATACTTTTATCTTTTTATTAGTAACAATTTGTAAAATGCATTGAATAATGCCTTTTCAGCTGATGTATAGTAGTATAATAATATATTTTGATGCTTATGTTAGGGTCCTCCATTTATAATTTCGCTATGGCCCCCCAAAAACTCAGGAACAGTCCTGTGGATAGAGTAGCTAATGGAGAAAAAAAAAATAGAATGTAGGAAAAATGAGTAGTTAATAGTGAAATGAAATCTAGGGTGAAGTGTTAGATGTGGATGTTTTAATGGTGACGCGATGGGAACAGACCACGCCGGTAGGGGTGGATTCAAGCCGATCTTGAGCGAGCTAAGCATGCCTAGGCTCGAGCTCGGCTCGAATGTATATCGAGCTCGGTGTAAGGCTCAAACTCGAGATCAGTTTGGCTCAGTTAAGCTTGAGATCGGCTCGGTTTGGCTCGATGCAACTATCTTTTTTATAATTTTACACTGACAATGCAACTATCTGAAAGATAAATACTAAGCCTATAACATGATACGGTTAACATCGAATAATGTTTCTTAATTATAGCCAGAAATGCATAAAAGTATAGTGCTAAACAATGACCAATCTGCCCATAGTACTAACAACTAGATCATTTAAAGGTTAAAATTGTCACTTAGCGAATAACTATTCGAGCATTTGAGCTAAAACCGAGCAGCTTGAGCTCGGCTCGAGATCGCCTCGATATATAATCGAGCTCGATACCCGGCTCGAGATCGGCTCGAATAAAGCTCGAGCTTGAGCCGAGCTCGATCCGATTTCGAGTGGCTCGTCTAGTATGAGCTTTTTGTCCAGTCCTACACGCCGGGCGGCGTGATAACACGATGAGGCGGGGAACTGGGCTAAGATGCATGGCTAGGGCAATTAATTAGCAACTAGAAGGTTTCTTATATGAACAAGACAAGAAGTTAATTGGTGCAACTACGTACGGAGGTTGTCAAATCTATCTTTCCCTTAATTTTAACCAGACAACCAATATTTCAGCCATGGTTGGAAAAACTAGCCGTAAGGTTAGAAAACCTAATGTTTAACAAGCAATACATAACCACGCTGCTGTGCACTGATTACTAACAGCATGTTGTCCTCCGAATCGATCATGTATTGTCTTGCGGGTTACTCTCTAGGATGGTTCACTTCCATACTCATCCATTCTCTGTTTCTATAAATCGGGCTCTTCAATACTGAAGGCTATCACCTATATATATTCTTGTAATTTCTCATATCAATACATCGTGTGCATTCTCTCTGCTATCATGGTATCAGACATTGTCACTCCTGCGACTTGCTTTCGCCCTTTACCCTAGCACACACCGCTTCTCTCTTTCCTGACACCGTCTCTCCCCTGCCGGCACTGTCGCCCTCCTGCCCAGCACCGCCACCCCTCCCTCTTATTCGGCGCCACCACCACCTTCCCCCACTCGACGGCGCCACAAATCCTAGACGCCACTGCCCTACCCTATTCGGCACAACCACTCCCTCTAACCTCCCGGTGTCCTAGCTCTTTACTCGGCGCTGCCACCTCTACCCTATACCGTTGATCTATAACATCCTCATTTTTATAGAAAAATAAAAATCATATTGCATCGCATTTGAGATTTCAAATTCAATTATTTTAAAAGCATAAAAATGAGTATGTTACTTGACAGAGAAATATTATATTGATTTTGGATCTTAAATGCATTTTCTAAAAGCGTTTAAGGGGAATTTGCAAATTAAAATTTTATATTATTTCCTACAAATTTAAAAATATTTGTATAAAATATTTTATTCATAAATCTAGCTTGGGAGAAAATTATAAATATTTTATTTTATTACTTTTGCTTTTGGGCCTATATCCCATTTCCTTTTCTTGTTTTCTTCCCTATTTCTTCCCTGGATTGGGCTGCTATCTTCCTTTTGCCTTGTTTTGCTGGTGGGCCAAGCCCAAACCGAGGGAGAGGTAGAGACCCCCCTGTGTCGGTAGGAGACCGAGGGAAGCCGATCCCACTCCCCTTCCCTTTCCTTAATTTTCTCAATTCCCCTTAAATCTCCATCAATCACCTTAATTTCCATATATCCAATTAATTGCGTTGGTTTCTTTGTTAAAGGCGAGATGCCGGCGTCCTTCTCCCAGTAGCAATCCCCTCCCCCATTCATCTCCCTCTATGTCTACAAAAGTAACCCCTCTCGTATTTCCCTTTCCTTATCCTCCAAATTCTCCACATGTAAGTCCCCGATTCTCAAATCGTTCACGGTAGCCTCTCTTGGGATCCTAAGGAACCCATTTTGTTGATGATCCGTAGGCGACGTCGATCGGAGCATTGGGGATTTGTTGTTGGAAAGCTCATCAAAATTTCCGCTTCCTTAAATTCGCTTTCGAATTTGGTATATTGTTTCTCTATTTCTTCATCCTTAGTTATCTAGACAATTGATCGGTTCCGTTTTTATGGGTTTTACGTTGGCTGGACGTCAGCGGTGAGCCGGGCCACCACTGGGTGGTTGTGTTTCGACACTGGGGAAGAAAGGGGGCCCGACATTGTAGCAACTGGCGGCCCAAGGCGCAGACACAGAGGTAGGTCAGAGGAGAAGGTGGTTCAGGTGCGGGAGCCGGCCTAGCGTGGCGCGTGGAGGTAGCCCACGACCGGCGCGCGCAGCAGCATGGCCATGCGGCCCAGTCCGATGCAAGCGTTGTGGCGGCCCAGTAGGGGCAGGGTGAGGCGCAGAGGCCCGAGAGGCACGCGTGTGACTTAGTGCGAGAGGGCGGAGGAATTTTTATTAAAATATATTTTTTATATTTTGTTATAACAAAATTAATTTTTGGTTTTACGTAATTATAGAAATAGGCGCCTCCTGCCGTTCTGTTTGGCGGGCTAAGTTGTACCATCGTTTCAAACGGCGGGATAAACCTCGACCTATAACCCACCGTTTTATTTGGCGGGTTATTTCCTAGAGGCATGAACCGTCTTTTCAAACGTGGGTTATAGGCTGAGGTTTAAAATGGCGGTTCATGCCTCCCGGCTTAACCCGCCAAACGAAAAGGCGGAAGGACCCAATTTTTTTATGTTTTTATGTAATCCTAGTTAACATTGTTTTGTTGCCAACTGCGATGGTGAAGTAATGCAAAGTTAGATATGCTTAACTTTTTCGTCGCAATACATTCAGGGTAACATCACTTATTATTGTTAGCTTGCATGTTTCGCATACGTTTGAAAATGAACTAATGTGATCAATAAATTGTGAAAAAATTCAACAAGTTGCGCCGCACTCTGTTGTTCAATACATATTATTGTTGCATTAATTTGTTCAGTCCGTTAAATTAAGTACAAAAAAGTAGAAAACATGTAAATAATCAAAAAAAATAGAGGGTATTTATGGTGGTTTTGCAAGTTATGTGTACGTTGCAAAATGAACAAAGTTGACCCCAAAAACTGTGGTTGAATTCAACAAAGTCTACAAGGCCCGGTGGGCTCTTTGTAGTTTCACTCATCGTCCTAGTGTGGATTTTAATGAGACATCTAGTCATGTTGTTTAGCCTACTACTACTATTCAGACTGTTCTCACTTTGGCTCTTTCACTAGATTGGCCTATTAATCAGTTGGATGTGAGGAATGCCTTTTTGCATGGCACTTTGTCTAAAAAAATGATGGTCTAATGTTCTCAACCTGCTAGTTTTGTGAACTTCTCATTCAGATCTAGTCTACTGATTGAATAAGTCACCTCAAACAGGCACCAAGGGCATAGTACAATTGTTTTAACACTTGCCTAATTTCTCTCCGGTTTGTTGAGGCACACTTCCTTGTTCATATACCGTGATGGTGACAATACCGTTTACCTACTCCTCTATACATAGATGACATCGTCCTCACTGCTTTTTTCAGTAGTCTAGTTCAACAGATTATGTTAGCACTTCAACAGTTTTACAAGAAGAACGTACATTGGCACACTTCACATTTTTTGTGTCTTCATCGCTCGCTCTTCAAGTGGACTCTTTCTTTCACAACGTCAATACACTCTAGACATTCTTGAGCATGCTGGTATGTGTGATTGCAAGCCCTCCAGTACTCCTGTGGACACTCATGCCAAAGTCTCCATTGTTGTTGGCGCTCTGATTGATGATCCCACCAAATATCACAGTCTAGTAGGCGCTTTACTGTATCTCAACTTCACCAGGCTAGATATCACCTATGTTGTTTGACAAGTTTGTCTTCACATGCATGATGATTTTCGTGAGCCTCATCTTTAGGCTGCCAAACGTATCCATGGCACTCTTGATCATAGACTCTATCTCCACAGCACTAAGTCGTTGACTCTTATGGCTTACTCTGATCCTGATTCGACTGATTGTCCGGATACTAGATGTTCCACTTCAGGCTATGCGGTATTTCTAGGGGATACTCTTCTTTCCTGGTCCTCCAAGCGTCTGAAAAATGATCTCCTGCTCCAATACTAACGCAGAATATTGTGCCATCGCCAATGTTGTTGCATCAGTTACAAGAGTTTCACCAGCCCCTCCAGCTTGCCACACTTGCCTGTTGTGACAACATCAGTGCAGAGTACATGTCATCAAACCGTACCAAACATATTGAGATGAATATTCACTTCATGCATGAGCGGGTGGCTCTTAGCGAGGTACGTGTTTTGCATGTGCCCACTTTGTCCCAGTTTGCCGAAATCTTCACCAAGGGCATCCCTACCCCCTTTTTATGGAATTTCAATCTAGTTTGAACGTTCGTGCTGCTACCGATCAGACTATGGGGACGTGTTAGTATGTTGTCTTCCGGATCACTCATGTATTGCCTTGCAGGGTACTCGATCTAGGGTGGTCCACCTACATACTCACCTAATCTCTGTTTTCATAAGTCGGGTTTTGGGTATGGAAGGCTCTCACTTATTATTATAATTCCTTGTATCTATCCATCGCGTATATTTTTCTCCACTATCAATTACTTCTCTTGTGGGCACGAAAATAAATTTACTTTTCAAAATTTAACTAAACTATGTACATATAGCTAGGCCGGGAATGAGTGCACGAGACCACAGCCAGTCACATGTAATCAAGAACGGAAGCCTACAAAGGTTGCAATCAGGCCGATCGAGTGTGTCACACACATCACTGTCGAGTGTCGACAAAAGCCCTAGTTGCAGAGGAGAATCCTGGACCTGATCTCGCAGCTCTGTTGTTTCCTTTGTCTTCTCGCCCTTGTGTTCAACCAGGAATCTTGCAACCAATCCCTCTATGGATCTATGCTGGATCGAGCAAAATCAGTCCGTGCCCTCATCAGCCAGCGACATGTGTGCACGCATACATATTGCACATAAATGTGTGTGCACGGAGCAATGGCGCTAGCTGCTAGCTTAATTGCTTTGTCCTGGAGCCATGGATTGCAGAATTGCAGTTCATGATCGGCAAGTGGCAATTATATATACATCGTGGCCCAAATCGATCACATTAATTCGAGTGGTTCTCATGGAGTCATGGTCAATCTAGCTTAGTGATGGATATGTGACAACATGGGCATGCAGTGATCACATGCATGCATGATCCGACTATAACCAGTGGTAACACATTCAAGTCAGAAATAGTAGGCAGCTGGCACATCACCATTCTGATCATTTGTTGCCTACCGCCGTTGCCTTGGATCGATGCCACCGTCCGCCCGGGCGGCGGCCGTGTAGCCAAGGGCAATTCTACTCCGGCGCAAGCGACGTTGTTCCATCACTTCCATGGGATACTCAGTTCAGTAATTTTCTAGCTTTGTGTTTACAAGAAATAACACGGTCACAAACAAATTCAGTCCATTTCTTAAAACAGACAAGGAGAGGAGGACTGGAGGAGGAATAAGCACCTTAATTCTGATCAGAGTTGAACATGTGTTCGTTCGGGTACGGCCGACTATATCTAAAACAAGAGTAGGAATTTAGAATTGTACATCTTAGTTCTGCCATGCACCTCAGAGTGAATTCTTGAGCTAGCTAGCTAGCTCTTTCTCTTTCTAAACGAATTTAATTTATCCTTAGCAATGAAAAAAAATCGACTTTAATTAGTGGTGCGTATAACCAAATTTGTTATCAAGTTGCATAATCTAGTGCAATTGGCACTCATTTTCCCTTTGCTTAAGGGCTCCGTAATTGACTATAGCCGCGCATTAAACACCGGACCAGAAGTCGAGTAATTAGGAACTGTTTCTCGACACCTTCCATCATCTCGAGGTTCCAAGACGCTCTCAACCTCGAGAAAATCGTGCTAATTTGATTTCTTAACTAGTGATTTATGACGACCCTTCATCCTCGGATTAGCAAAATCGTGCTAATTTGATTTCTTAACTAGTGATTTAGCGTACGTGATATTTACTAATGTGGTAGTCTATACGATCATGAATAGTCGATTACGTGCCTTCCTTCACTAATTTATTTATATAGTACATGTAACAAATTAATGGGCCCACATGCCAACATCCATCTCCGGCCCTCCTTCCACCCTTTTCCTGTCTCTCTCAGTTTCGTGATTGTCACACCGTCGACATTTTCCTATTTGCTGCCGGAGTAGCGTTAGCAATCTCATCGCACTACTAGAGAAATGGTCTAATTTACCGGCACATCAGTATCAGTTCGATTGAAACCAGTACTGATAGTGTACTAGTACCAGTTTGTAGGAACAATACCAATTTTAAACTTTTAGTACCGATTGAAGGCAACATTAAAGATACATTTTGCACGTGGATACATACCAGTTGACGCGCGAACTCATCAGTACCGGTTCGTAATACGAACCCGTACTGATAGGGGCTCATTAGTATGTTA
This sequence comes from Raddia distichophylla, assembly GCA_005191435.1. NCBI lineage: Eukaryota > Viridiplantae > Streptophyta > Magnoliopsida > Poales > Poaceae > Raddia > Raddia distichophylla. The sequence continues at coordinate 384,074 of SPJY01012959.1, forward strand.
TGAACTGGTAAAGGCTCGTTCTAACAAACTTCAAAATAAATGCATATCCTATTCTAATAAATACACGTGGGTTGGCCAGTGAGTTGGTTAGAATGACGAGTGAAGAGTCATATGGTGGCATGAGGTCTCATGTTCGTTATATTTTTTTTTAGATATTTCAGTTGCTATAGTCCCGGTTGGGGGAAGCAGGACTAAAACTCATAGTCCTTTAGTTCCGAATTACATGTCCCGCTTGAAAAAACTGGAACTCAACCCTATCCCTAACCGGGACTAAAGACTATTTTGATGGTAGGGTCGAGCGATTGTGCTTCGCCTTGCGTTATGTCTCGTTCGTTTGCGCATCCATGTGGGTCGCGTTGCGTTCGGCCGTACGAAAAAACCGGGCGAACCGGCCGGTCCACGCCTGCCGGCGATATACTGTAGCGAGCCGAAAAGAAAACACTTTCCCTAGCCCGAATGCCCGATGGCCTCCCCTCCCGTGAGGGCTTCGTCAACTCTCCGCCCTGCTCCTCCCCACTGCTCTCCAGATCCCGAAACCCCCCACGGCGCCGAGAAGCCGGCTCACCTCCGGCGGATCTGGCACCTGCCGCGGACGGGCGGCGGCGTCGGCGTCGCCGTGGAGGCGGCGTCCGCGATCGGCCTTCAAGAAGCTCCTCCAGTGCGTGGTCATGCAGCGACGCCGGGAGCTCTTCGGCTGCTAGGGTTTGGGTCCCGTCCCTCGGCGCCTCGGGTAAGTCATCCTCCCCTCATTGGTCATTCTGCACGCCTCCGGCGAAATCGAAGTCTGTTGTGGAGGCGGAGCCTGTCCGGCCCTGTGTGTCTTCTCCCGCGGTCTGTACATCGTCTCCGGCGTGCAAGGTGCGGGTTCTAGAAGTTTGTAAATCGTTAGGTACACTTGCGGCAGTAGTAATCACATAAAGCGTGACATTCGGATTTGTAGGTCCGATTGGATATGTCGTCCAATCGGGAGAAGGTTCCTGGCCACAAATGGACTGCAGAGGAGCACGCAGCGTTTGCAATGAGGTTGCAAAAATTGAAGAGAAACGGGTGGATGCCTAAGGGCCATTTAAGGTATGAGGAACTTCTCTCACTGATCAAGTTGCAAATGCCGCAAGCCCAACTGAGGTGAGAGCAGCTGAAGAACAAATGGGACAACACGAAGAGAGAATGGCAGAAGTACAAGAAGCTGAATGCATCGACGGGCATTGGCATCAATCCCCACACTGGTTCAATCGATGCCCCTGCTGATTGGTGGACTGCGTGGATAAATGTTAGTCGGCAGCACATTTTCCATTTATATTTTGTTACTGAATGTACTTTTTTCCAGTGAACTATGATGAGCATGTTTCTATTTATGCAGGTGGATAGCAGTACTAAGAATTTCAGATACGGCTTCGCTCTTGAGGACATCTTTGATGAGCTATACGGAGACCACACCCCAGCAGCTGCCAGGCAATATCGTGGTGGCACTGGTGCTCCTACCGAGTACATCATTGGGGACAGTGATGAGGACATCGATCTTTCAACCGGAATGGGCAGGCAGTATGGTCATCGGAGGGGTTAATGTTCTCGTCAAGTTCATCAGGATGCTCATGCAGATGTGATGGAGATGTCGCATGGAGGGTGCGGAAGCAAACACAGTCGCGAGGACGACAGATTTGATAAATTCTGGACTAGCTGCAAGAGAGTCTGGAACCGTGGGTAATCTAGTGGAGGGCAGTCCGAGCAATCACCCAATAAGGACCAAATGGAGGTGCAGGCTTGGCTGAATGAACTGAGGGAGGGCGGTGTGAGCGAAGATAGCGAGGACTACCTCATTGCTTGCTATGTTCTAGGGAACCCCGAGTGGAAGGGTCAATATCGCACATTTGGGGGTGGTGTACCGAATAAGATGAGGTACCTGCGTTTCATCCATGAGAACATGAACAAGAGGTGACGCACTGAGCATTTCACAGCTGCCGGCATTTCACTGAGCATTTCATCTATGAGAGCATTTCACAGCTACCGGCAGAATGTGGCATGCCCATGTGAATCTGAACATATGTAGCATGTTGTATGAGAAAATTTATGTAACATGTCGGCTCTACTTATTAGTTTTCGTATTCATGAGACAATTTGTTTTTCCCAATTCGGCGATGTAATCAAACTGCGTGATTTCCAGATTCATTCATGACAAATTTGTGTGCTTGCTGCAATTGTTTGTGATGCAATGAGTAATGTTTGTGTGGAACTGGATATATAGCTGTCAGTTTTTTTTTTTCATATGGATATATATATCTGGGTTTACGTATGCTCCAGGTTTTTATATATGTCATGGTCACCTACAATCTGTGTATATATACAATCTGTATACAGTGTCCAGTGAGATTCTGGGCAATGAATAATTGCAATTTCAGATTCTGGGCAATGAACAATCTGTCCAGTAATGATAGTGTGGAACTGGATATATAATTGAACAATCTGTCCAGTGTGTTGCAGTGGTGTTCCAGGAGTAGCCAAAAAGAGAGTCTGGTTCACCTCTTTTAATTATTTGTGATCTTTTATTGTTATCTACAAACTGTAAATTGTGACAATAGCCAAACGAAGCAGATGGTACTGCAAAATGATGAGAATTTCACCCTTTTACACCTTCTGTATGAAAGGGAGAAGATCATATTCCAGAAACCATATTATTTTTATACTAAGAACTTTCTAGTTTCTACTGCTGCCTTGCACTTGACATATTTTCTAGTTTCTACTGCTGCCTTGCACTGCCTTGAATAAGGTTGGACATTAGCAAGCTGGCGGTGCCCTGCTTTCTATACCAAAATTCATGTTGACATTGTGTAATTATAGCAAGCTGGGTATTGTGCTGTAATTAATAGCAGCAATGGGTGAAACCATGGGTAGTAGTTTACATTCATTGTATTGTCCATTTCTGAACTTGTAGACAATCTATAGAAAAGGAAACTTCCAACCTTGGAGGGAAATGCAAAATTGTAGGCTGTGTTTCTTTCTGCCGGTGAACCGCGTTTTTTTGGTTCCCGCGCGTTTAGCTCCTGGGCTGCGCTTCAGTTCATTTAAACGCGCGGGTTACTGTAGCATCACGCGGGAAGTTGAACGCTGAATGCAGCAGAACGCGGAAAGAAACACAGCCGTAGATACACAGCAGGAGGAGCAATCAGCAGGAGCAATCAGTTTTACACAGCAGGAGGAGCAATAAGGAGGAGCAACTTTGAAGCAATACAGTAATTAGTCTGACTGTGTACTTCAAAAATTCATGGAAATAAATAATTCACAACCGGCACTCTGTACTGGTACCTCTGAAAGAAAAAAAATACTTATAAGAGTCATTGCAATAATATCTTCTGGTGTTGTTAGTACTAACACAGATTTTACTTGTCCTGTCATTACAATAATCCACTGGTACTAAGATTTACCATGTCTACCAAATAAGATAAGCATATCCCAGTATGCAACAGAAGCAAAACGAAACATTAAAATTCCCTAATGGGACCCAGATAAAAAATCCAGGTCATACAGTTTGTACAACAGCCTGTCCACAAGGCATATTGCTTCATATAATTCATTTCTGTTCATGGAGTACATCATATGGCAACACTTCCATATGGCCACACTTCCATATGGCAACCAATTACAGCACAGATAAAGGTAGATCAGAACATAGATATAAGATGGTTCGCAACACTGATAAAGCTAGATGATAACACAGATTACCTGGTTCATAACAGTAATACAGATTAGCAGGTTCATAATATTAACACAGATTAACATGGTTCATAACACACCCATGGGGGAGAATACATGCATAACTTGGTTCACAAAACACAAATGGACAATATGGTCCTGTCGACAGCACTAGTCTGATCCGTACTCTGCATACATAGCCACAGCCATCTGATAACGATACATGGCCATGTCATACGTATCCTGATCCACCGGCTGTTCTGATGGCACAGGAGGGTTGTGTTGCTCGTACCACTCGCTAGGCCCACCGGCTCCATGGTCCAAGTCTTCGGGATCACCACCTTCCTGAAGAATGAAGTTGTGCAATGCCATGCACGCGACAACAATGTGCCTCTAACTATGCACCCGAAAATTAGGAATGGATCTCAACATGCGCCACTTGTTCTTCAGCATTCCAAAAGCCCTTTCGACGACTACACGTACTTGTGAGTGCCTATAGTTGAAGAATTCCTCCACTGAGGTTGGGAGGCGACCAGTAGGACCGAAGCTTTGAAGGTGGTATCTATCACCCCGGAATGGTGCAAGGTAGCCAGTGGTGTTTGAGTAGGCCGAGTCCACTGCGTAGAACTTCCCTGAAATCATTACATAAGTCAACACATAAATATATAATTTCAGTTATTTCGGACTAGAAATAATTGAATAAATGAAATTGTAGTCAATTATTATATATACCTTGCGGAGGGTGGGGAAATATATTAGCATAGTCGACGAGGGTTGACCTCAAAACGGTAGCATCATGCTCGTGGCCATCCGCAGCATTGGTAAAGATAAACCGTGCATCATGATCGACTACCGCTAAGAAATTGAAGGTTGGTGCATTGTAGCGGCCAATGTAGTTCAAGTTAGTGGTTGGTGAAATCTCAATTCTAACATGAGTGCCATCAATAGCACCAATGCAGTCATTCCATCATGGTGTAAATATTTGTCGATACATTCTCAGGTGAACAGTGCTAAATGTAGGATCAATGGGATGAATATTATCCACACCAAGGTTGTACACCCGATTGAGAACACGCCTAAAGTATTTTCTAATCGTGGAGCCGCTACAAGCAAATCTATTCTGTGCTTGTTTATTTGACTCACTTCCACCAACAATCCAAAGAAACATAGCAAGAGCTTCTCGTGTGCTAACACTCCTACCACCCTCCAAGCCATACCGATGTACCAATATATCGTGAAGAAGATGAAATTGTAGAGGGGTCATACGGTACATATTGAAGCACTGGACTGTAACGGCCAAAGTATCATGAACCCATCTATAACCGCTGTATGGGCGACGTCTGTTTGGAGCGCGAGCGCGGAGTAGGCGGCGCATATGATGGCCATATACACATCATCGTCGGTGTCGTCCCCCAAGATGCGATGTAGCATGGTAGAAGCCGACACCTTGGATCCACAAATAGCTGTAAAAAGCCTAAAATTTGATTGCATTATTATTACCACATAGGCAAAGCTGTTGCACATGCGAAGGGATGGAAGGTGGATGTTGTTACCTGGGTGGTTGCAACTGGTCGAGAGCTTCGGGAGGGCGTGGAGAGGTCGGCCTGGGCAGCGCCGGGTGTAGGGGAGGGCATCGAGGTGTGGACGCGGGGGGCTGCAGTAGGTCAAGAGCTGGGCGAGGGGGTGGAGAGGAGGGCGGAGGCGGCGGTGGCGGCGGTGGACGCTGCGGCAGCGTGAGCTAGGGATTGGGGGAGACAGAAGAGGATTGGGGGCTGCGGGATGGGGGAAAGAGTGGACACTCGAGGCCAGCCCGTTTTTTTTCCTCTCAGGGTTTTTTTCAGAACGCAACGTAACGTAACATTACGCACAAATGAACAAGACCTTAATCTGCACCACCATACAACCACTTCACCTGCTATCGTTGTCTCGACGCTTTCCCTCGGTACACATAGCTCCCTGCCTTGGAAACGCTACCTTCCCAAATTCGTCGCCCCATGACCGCTCGAGCGTGTTACCGCTGGCCGGGCACCTGGCTTTACTCGGTTACTCCCTCCTCCCTCTTTCTCTGGATTTGAAGGAGGGAGGGAGATCAGAGGAGTGAGACAGAGTGATGAACGGACCATCTGTTTCCTCTACCATGCAAGTTCTGTGAATGTCACATTAGTGAACATGGTAAATGTTGACAGAAAGTTAGCGAAAACAAAAACTATTATGGTGCTTGTCAAAGGACAATGAGGGCACTCCCGATGCAATGATTTTAGCTATTTCTATAACTGCCACCTAGGATGAATTGCTGATGTGGAGGGTAGTAGTGAGGAAAAAGAGAAAAATATGGATCTGAATCCGTTTTAGATACTATTCGACTGTATATGATCCGTTTACACCCCTTACAATTAGGGCTGTTAATTAGGTTATTTTTACAAAGGTTATAAATAGAAAGAAAAGAAAAGAAGCTAATTAATTACTATGTAAAATGTATTGGAAGGATTGTATCCATAGGCATTTCTATATGATATGGCATATTTAGAAACTATTAGAAATAATACACTGAGAGTGTTCTTAAAGTATTTTCAACAATAAATCCTAAAACTTAATTAAGCTCTATATTTAAATATGGGAACTCTGTAAAACTTTTTTCGCCTAACTAAAAGTACATATTGCCTCCAACAATAAGACATAAACTAAAGTTCTATATTTAATATATACATATCTGTTTGGGGGCTAAGAGGAGAGTAACTAAATATGGATACCTTACTTGGGCCCTATTCTTTTTTAAGTTTTTTTTTTTGAGATAGGACTTCTTGTTGGATTGATTTTTTAACCGATTCCTAAATTGAAATCTAGATACCCATGTAGAGCCACTGTGAAATATGCTCTTCGACTTGTTTTTCACGTTGAGAGGCTATGTTAATTGGCTGGATTTAGATTCTAGGGACCAAAACGTATCGACGGTCATAGATAAGGATAAAAAGCATTAATTCACTAATATAGAACAAACATTTAGTACCGGTTCGTAAGGGCCATCATTACTGGTTTTTGAACCGGTACTCCTAAATGGGGATTGATGCCCCTCAAGCATCATTACCGGTTTCAAAAATTGGTACTGAAGGCACGTCTTGCTGCGTCGCAGCGCACATGTGGCGCATCGCCCTGCCCCCAACCAATACCCATTGGTATCTACAACCAGTACTCGTAAGCCCACACGTGGCGCCTCCCCCGTCCCCTAACTTGTACCAATAGGTGTATGAAAGGATCGCTATGCCGCCTAGAGGAGGGTGAATAGGCGAATAAAACAAAATTGCGGAATTAATAAAGTGAATACAGTGACCAGCACATCGGATGTTCCGATCTGGTCCAGAGAGCCCTGCGTCGGATGTTCAGATCTGGGTCGGATGTTCCAACGGACGTCGGATGTTCCGATCCTAGGTGTTCCGGAATTGACGAAAACCTGCAGTAAAAACTGATTTCTCGCAAAACCAAGTTTAGATCTATTCAAGAATATTCAGAACAAGCCACAAATCAATATTAAAACAAATACTTAAAACCAAGACAAAGAACACGGTGATTTTTGTTTACCGATGTTCGGATCTTTGAAGGGAGATTCTACTCACCGTTAGGGAAGGCACAAAGCCCAAATCACCAAGACCCTAATCCCGTCCCGATGATGCACACAGCACTCACCGGTGATCATTAGATGAATACTTTTCTTTGCGGAGGTAGATTCACACCTTCACAAACTCCGAAGACACACCACACAAAGATCGGCGGCTCACCGGCGACACCTAGCCGTCTAGGAGCCCTTCAATCCTCCAGGAGTAACAAATGCGATAAAGAAATTAGGAATCGCTAAGTGCTCAAGAATTGGATGACTCTAATTCGTGGAGCACTTGGTGCCTCGATCTCTCTAGATCTAGATCTCACAAGATGAACAAGAGAGAAACAAAGGCTAGGGTTTTTGAGAGAGATGATGAAGAATATGAATTAGGCTCAAATCAGGATGTAATCAGAGTGAGTAACCTTTTGGTAGGTATTAGAGAAGGGTTTAAATAGGGAATCTCGAAAACTAGCCGTTGCTGCATCAAATCCCGCATCGGATGTTCCGACCCCGTTGGATGTTCTGGCAGCCATCGGATGTTCCGACCCGCGTCGGATGTTCCGATGGACTACTTGCTGGATGGCATGGAAAACTGGCAGACTGGTTTCACCATCCTGATGGTATAGGTTCTGTATAGAGTGTATTTTGAGTGGAAAACTCACACGGATTTTGAGAAACCTATTTTGAGCACTTAGGAATCTTTATATGCTTCTCCATTGTATTCCTCTTTATAGTACGACATACCACAAATGCAACATTTAACATTCTTTAAAACACTTCAAATTCCATCTTGTCACATATATTCATCATCAAACAGGGGTACCCTCCACATGGGTCTCAATACTCCCCCTTGATGAATATATTGACAAACCCTCGAAAAATATTTTGAAGTTTTTGGATTTGTCGAACAAGGCATGTTGGAAATGCCGAATCACTCTTGGATCAAAAGATAGGAACACATGTGTTCGAAATCTCCAAGTCGTGAAAGTCAAAACTTCCCAAGAAATTATCCCCATTTTTCAAGAAATGAATGTTGATGTCTTTTTTAATTCTCCCCCCATTTGACAATATAGACATCAAGAAATTTGAGGAAACAAGCACAAGGCATGATGCAAATGCAAATACAAGTCCTAGGAGCTTTGAAAATTATCCATTTAAACGTGAAGCACATGGCAAAGATGTTCGAAACAATGTAATTTTAGTTCGGTGCTCACAAGTTCAAGAGATGCTAGTAAATCGATTTTTCATATTGGAAGACGTGGCTTAGAAAATCACGATCAAATGCCATGGCCTAGCAAGGCATCAAGATGGCTTCGACAGAACACCACATGCAACTAGTTGAAAACAAAGTAGTTTCAAATCGACAGCTCAACTAACTAGCTTTTTTTTTCTTTTTTTTTCTTGCAAATATTTTTTTCATACCAATGGCCGACGGTGCCCAGCATTACACTGAAGGATTCACTCGTCTTGGCTAACCGATGTCCTTCCAAGTTCATGCCTCTTTTGTGCAATGGCAAGCTATCTCGTGAAGGATGACCAGTGAGAGCTCTCCAAAACTTAAAATTGCATATTTTTAGTTTTTCAATTTACAAGAGCAAGATTTGGCCAATAAAGATTTCACCAAGTTGCAAAGATGACTGAACAAAGACTGCAAGGGCCTCATCAAGCAACAACATTCAGAAAGTGAAAATCTTATGCCACATCGAAGTTTTGGAAAACCAAAAACAATGCCAATTTTTAGACTAGATGCCAATTGAACGAAACCCGACGGGGAGTCAGGAGGTGTCTCCGGGGAGTACTCCGGCGACTTGGGCTCAATCAGCTCATACTTCATGAGCGCCTTGCCCTTCCCCATGTGCAGCGCGGCCCTATGAGTGACCTCAGAGCGGCCATGCGGCGGGGAGAGAATAAGCTTCTTGGCCACAACCGTCTTGAGGCTAAGTTGCCCCGTGGTTGGTCTCGATGATGAAGGGGCATGTGTCGCCTTCCCCTTCCTAATGACACAGAGAGGAGAGAGTGGGCGTGCCACACTTCGCGCGCCGCCACTGAGCAGAGGGGAGGCCGGTCGGCCAGGTCTCGGCCGACCGGCTTCCAGTTGTCCGGCCTACAGCCTGGCTTCCGGTGATGCCTCCGGCGAGAATGCGAGCTTTTTCGACAACACCGGTGAAAGGTTAATATTCCGAGCGAAGCATGGCCTCTCGCAGTTGCTTTTCGATGGCTTGGGCACCGATGGGTTGGACGAGACTATGTCATAGATACTAGGAATGGATTTTGGGGTCTTATCGACCATGGCTAAGTGTGGATCTCGAGTTGGCTCAAGGTGGTGGAAAGTGGCTAAGTGGGAGGAGGAAGAAGATGAATGAAGTGAATGGAAAAGCCTCCTCCCGTCGGTTTTCGAGCGAGTGAAAATGTTCAGGAGCTACAAAACCGGCTGAGACGTTCCCCCTTCGAATTTCGAAAATGGGCGAAAAGGGGGGGGGGGTCGGTCGACCAGGATTGGGTCGGGGCTTCCGATCTGGCTCGTGTGCAATTTCTTTAGGGAAGTTGGTGTATTTAAACCATAGATTATTTTCATGAAATAAATTTTTATTCAAACGCTCATTTATTTATCGACCGGAGTTAGACCGCACTCAGGCAATCAGTCATCAAAGAACTAGAGGACATCAACGTCCTCAAAAACAGGCATTTCAGGTTCTAGAAAGATTTTCAAGCGTTGCCCATTAACTTTGAAAACATTGCCATATCGTCTTGGAGGATGACGGCAGCAAAATTGAAAGCATTAATTACTGTGAAAGGGCCTTCCCATTTGCTACGAAGTTTGACATGCCCAAACAACTTCACACGAGAATTAAAGAGAAGCACCTTATCTCTGGTTTTAAACCGTTTCACTCTTATCGTTCCATCTTTTAGTTTTATTCTTGTTAAGTTTTGAGCTATGGTAGGTCTTTTCCCTCCATTCTTCTAATTCGGCCAATTGCATTTGTCTTTTAATTCCGGTTGAATGAAGATCCATGTTCCAACGTTTCATTGCCCAATTGGCCTTATGTTCCAACTCTACGGGTAGATGACATGTCTTCCCGTAAACGCGAGCTGGTACGGGGTCATACCGGTTGGAGTTTTAAAAGTAGTGCGGTATGCCCAAAGCGCATCACTCATCTTATGCTTCCAAGCCTTCCCCATGGCATCTACGGTGTTTTGCAAAATGCTTTTGATTTGCTTATTTGATGTTTCAGCCTGACCGCTAGTCTGAGGATGGTAAGGTGTGGCTATCCTGTGGTCAATCCCTAAGCTTTTCAGTGCAAACCTAAAGCTTCGGTGGATAAAATGTGAGCTGTCATAGCTAATCACAATCCTAGGGACGCCAAACCTAGGGAAAATAATCTCTTGAAACATTTTCTTAGTGTGAGTTGAGTCAGCCGCACGACAAGGGAGTGCTTCGACCCATTTGGAGATGTAATCGACCGCTATTAGGATGTACTCATAAGAGTGATTTAGAGAATGGGCCCATAAAATCTACCCCCAAGCATCAAAAAGATCAATTTGTAAATTGCTGCTTAAGGGCATAGCATCTCGAGAATTAGTGTTCCCAATCTTTGACATCTAGCACATCGTCTAACGAAATCCTTGGTGTCACTATACATGGAAGGCCAAAAGAAACCACTTTGCCAAACCATGGCATGGGTTTTAAAAGCGCCATAATGGCCCCCGTATGGTGACGAATGGTATTTTTCGAGGATCTCGCGTGTTTCACCTGCGGGTATGCATATACGAAGCAACCCATCGGCACAGACTCGATACAGATAGGGCTCATCCCATAGATGAGTCCTACTGTCGCGGATCTGCTTATTCTTATCCTCCCCTGGTGGTATATACCCCGCTAACAAGTAGTTTACCATGTTAGCGTACCAAAGGTCGGCAGTCGAAACTGCAAGCAGGGTGTCATCCCGTAGGTAGTCATCTATAGGCAGGTTTGTGGTTTCCTTGATTTGCATTCGGGAAAGGTGGTCAGCCACAGAGCTTTCTATTCTTTCTTGTCCTTAATTTCTAGGTCAAATTCTTGGAGCATAAGGATCCAACTGATGAGTCTAGGTTTCGTGTCTTTCTTGGTAAGAAGGTATTTTAGGGCCGCATGGTCCGTGTAAACTATCACCTTCGTTCCTACCAAGTAAGATCGGAACTTCTCTATCACAAGGACTACGGCTAGAAGTTCCTTCTCTGTGGTGGCATAATTGAGCTGCGGGCCGGTTAAGGTTTTGCTAGCATACACAATGGCATAATGCTTTCTATCCTTGCACTGGCCTAAGACTGCTCCTACGGCAAACTCGCTCGCATCACACATGATCTGAAAGGGAAACTTCTAATCAGGTGGCTGAATTATGGGCGCGGAGACTAGAGCTTGCTTTAAAGTTTTGAAAGGAACGAGGCAATCTTCGTCAAAGATGAAAGGAACTTCTTTCGCCAGCAAGTTGGTTAAGGGACGATTGACTTGGGAAAATCTTTTATAAATCTTCTATAGAAATCCGCATGACCCTAAAAGCTACGAATTCCCTTAACATTTATTGGTGGCGGTAACCTCTCGATTACCTCAACCTGGGCTCTATCTACCTCGTTCCCTCGTTCAAAAACGAGATGGCCGAGAACAATTCCTTCTCTTACCATGAAGTGACATTTTTCCCAGTTTAAAACTAAGTCCACTTCTCGGCATCTTTTTAGAACCCTCTCTAAGTTTTTCAAACAGTCATCAAACGAGGTCCCATAGACAGAAAAGTCGTCCATGAAAACTTCCATGATCTTTTCGATCATGTCAGAAAAGATGGACATCATGCACCTTTGGAAGGATGCAGAGGCATTGCAAAGCCCGAATGACATGCGTAGATAGGCGATGGTGCCATAAGGGCATGTGAAGGTGGTCTTACTCTGGTCATCAGGATAGGTAGGAATTTGATGATAACCAGAGTAGCCATGCAGATAGCAAAAGAATGAGTGGTTGGTCAGACGTTCTAGCATCTCGTATATGAAAGGCAGGGGGAAATGATCTTTGTTAAGCTTACGGTAGTCCACGCATATACGCCATCCAGTGACAGTGCGTTGCGGGATGAGTTCGTCTCTCTCATTTTGCACTACCATCATGCCTCCTTTCTTCGGAACTATTTGAACAAAGCTAACCCACTCGCTATCTGATACCGTGTAAATTATCCCGCCATGAAGGAGTTTCAAAACTTTCTTCTTAACCACTTCTCTCATCGCATTGTTAAGCCTACGCTGATGCTCCCGCGTGGGTTTATGGTCCGTTTCCATTGGAATGCGATGAGTGCATAGACTCAGACTTATCCCCTTGAGGTCCTTAAGTGAATAACCTAAGACCGAGCTGTACTTCTCTAAAGTGGCGACAAGCCGGCGGCATTCATCCTCATTCACCAAATCGCTGATGATAGCCGGCTTGTTTCGGTTGTTGTTTAGGAAGACGTGCCTATGCCCAGGAGGGAGAGGTTTTAGCTCGATAGGAGAGGAAGGAGGTTCCTCAGTCCTATTTAGCTGGAAATATTCATTTGAATCTTCTTCTTGAACAAAATCCGGAACGTCTTCCTCCAGACCTTGAGGGTAGATTGCCTCGAAGAGAGCAGCAGTCATAGCCTCTTCTAACAGATCCGGCAGTGGCTCGGCTTCTATAGGATAATTGACGGATCATGCGAAGCTCACTGAGAGGTGTTTGTTGCCGACTGTCAAGCCGACAGATTCTCCGCTTTCCATGTTTCGGACTAATTCCCTTACGGGCTACCCGATCAGGATGTGAGAGTGATATGGGTCGGAGACATCGAAGACATGAAAATCTAGCGTGATGCTATGCAATGGCGGAGCCAGGACCCGACCACCCTAGGCCCAGGCCCGGGCTCCGGCTCAATAGCAAGGCAAAGGATGCTGGTCCAGGCCTCTCATTTTTCAGCATATTTGTGGCAAGTGGCCCGGCCCAACTAGGCGGAGCCAAGGCCCAGCCACCCTGGGCCCAGGCTCCTCAGTTGGGCTGGCTCCTCCACTGATGCTATGGTCATCTAAGGTCACCTCGACACCTCCGAAAATTCCCTCAGCTTGTGTGATATGGCCAGACAGCCATCTGACTTGCTTTTGAGATGGAGAAAGGGCATGATCTGACGGGATCCTTGATGTCACTGATGTTGACATGTAGTTAATACCCAGGCTAGGATTGTAGGGAACACTTCTAAAATCCAAGCCATGGGCTTTCACTGAGCAAAACTTTTTGAAAGGAAACAGCGTAACTATCTCCCTTGAGTCCTATATTTCATCGGTTATCTCTCTACTCAAAATGGCAGTAAAAGTCAGAAGGTTTTCCTGTTGTGCCAGGATCTCCTCATGAATCGGGATATTTTACTTAGGCCTTCGGAATTGCCAACTTTCTATTGGCAGCGTAGAAGCATTGTCAAAGTCATCGAGAATTTTCTCTTCGAAGGCGTAAGATGTCAAGAATGGGACAAGTTCGTTCACCGGTTCAGGGTCTTGGACATAGGGAAACGTGGCTTCGGGGGTTTCTATGAAAGGAGTATTGCCTTGCAATTTGCACAGGATTTCTTTCCCTTCATTAACGGTCTTGTAAACAAAGGATCCTCCGAAAAATATGTTTAAGAACGTGACACTCGTCGGGTTCAACCCCTCGACAAAGTGTTGTATGAGCATGGGTTCAGGAACACATAGGTCGGGTCCCGAACTGGCCAACTGGGTAAATCGCACACATGCTGCACCCACGGTTTTATTCTTAGACTGACGGAATTTCAAGACTTCCTTTCTTGATTCTACGATTTTTGGGAGCGGAAAGAACGCGAAGCATAATTTCTTCTGGAGAGCTTCCCAACCGCCGTTAAGGTTTCCTACGGTCAATTTGAACCACGATTTGGCTGATCCAGTGAGGGAGAATGGAAACAATTTCCATTTTAGCGTCTGTCAAGCCATTTCTTGAATTTCAATGATTGAGCAGAGTTGCTCAAATTCGTGGAGATGGCAATAAGGGTTTTCTCCTTCTGATCCGGAAAATGATTTCTCCCAGACCATAGCTATGAGGCCTGACCGGAACTCAAAGCTAGGTGTATGCATAGGATGGGATGGTGGTGGCGGCTCTAAGCACGTGGCCTTAAGAGCCGAAACCTGATAGATAGACGTGTTTTCCATGTGGAGGTACACGGACAAGCAAGGTTCGAAACTAGAACAGCTACCGTTCCTCGACAACGGCGCTAGAAAGCTTGTTAGCGATTCTTATGCCTACTAGAATTAATCTGCAAGCACACAGATATCGCGGTAGCTTTCACCCCGGAGTATTCCAAAGGTATCGATTTCCCACGAAGAACGAGAAGAGTCTAGTTTCTAGTCTTGACTTGGCCAGATGGAGATGGTGGAATGACGAAAGTGGGGTAAGATATTTCGGGTCGAGAGGTTCTACTAAGGGTTCACATTAGTCAAAGGTATAAGGATAATCCACACACAATTTCTATTATATATCGGAACTCGGCCGATTCACTACCACTCGCTATCAGTTAAGAACACCGAATGGTTATGATCACCTCCGAATGGGCTCGACTAGGCTGAGACTAATGGGGCGGATTTCACAAACTGCCGTGCGGATAGTTGGGCTGTCACCACCTACTACCTACCTCTCAACCGTTGAATCAGGTGTCTACCGGGTACTAACTAGTGTAGACACCACGTCTATTCCTAGCAGTACTATGTACCATGATGCAGTGGCGGACCTAGGATTTTGTCAAGCCCCGGGCTATAACCTAATTTACTAAAATTTACATATAAATAATTTCTAAAAATTGGCGACATCTTCCAATAATGAAAATTTGAACAACAAATTTCATTATAGAGCAAAACAATACCCTGACAAAATATAGAATTGAAGTTTGAGTTTACCTAGACAGTAAATACTAGATAGTGAATGTTAGATTCATCCTAACAAATTATTCATCAATAATAGGACATGAACCTGAACTTGGATAGTGCATATAAACTCGATCAAAATATGACATGTATATACATAAATATAAGATTGCAAAGTCCTCTTCGTTCTCTTTCTCAATCTCTAACCAGATTAATATAATAGAAAGAATTTAAAAAATCAATATTATTATTTGTAAGTACTGTTAAGCTAATAGGCTAAATGATTAAATTTCAATGCACGAATCTTTAAATTTAAACATTTAATTCCTATTAGTCAATGAGTCGATTGTCGAATGCTGATGACAAGATCGAGATCAGCGAGGCCGTCGAGGCGCAAAAAGCGGCTGCAGGTTGCAACAAAAAATAGAGATCGATTACCAATTGGATTTACGGATCAACACAAATACACGATCCATGCAGAGCAGCTCGATCCTGATTCCTGAATGTATACAATCGTGCCTCGTATGCTATGCGTACAGCGTAGGCGGCGTGTGGCGCGGTAGGGCAAAATTGATGGAATAAACTTCGAATTAGTATTTTACCAACCACCGTCCATCAGTCTCATTTTTGGGCCCTGGACACATGTACGTGAAACATTGCAGCGTATGTAGCTTGCTGGACAATTGCCATGGGCCTTTGACCATCGGCTTGTACCCTAGGCTGGGCTACTATCCTATATATCTGACTAGAAAATTTAGGCTAATTTTTATGGAGGGGTTGCCTCTACTAGGAGGCCTACGCTCCGGGCTAGAGCCCACGCTGCCCAGGGCCTGGGTTCGCCTCTGCCAGGTTGTCACTTGATACGCACTCCCACTAAATCTGACACTAATATCTATTATGTCACTCAAGCACAGAGATTTAGCACTCAAGATCTAGTATGAGACTAATACCAACAGAGGGATAATGTATACGAAATAAACTTGCTTTATAAATAAAGGATGGGACTAAGTGTTACCGATAGAAGACGAAGCAGAACTCACACCCGAGTTCAGCTTCGGAGCTCTAGGGATGCCGACACGCCGGCTTCTCCTCAGCACTAACTCTCCTCTCTCACCTACTCTACTTGATAAATGGTCAGCATAATGCTGCTTTGTGTTCTTCCGGCACTTCTTCGTGCCTTGCAAATGAGGAGAGGGGCTCCTTTTATTGCCAACCGCAGCGAGTGAGGGTGTGCCACGTGTAGGGCCACGTGTCTTCTTCACCCCAGCCGAAGGTGAATCCAAAGTAGATCCAAAGGGGGTCGGCCGGCCAAGACGGTCGGTCGACCGGGCTTCGGTCGATTCCGGCCCTCGGTTTCACATGGGATCCCTCATTGACGGTGTAGATCATTTCCTTGAGGCAGTTTTGGCTGTTGAGGTCGGTACAATGGAGTTACTTGAGAGCCAAGTGATCCTCTCTAATGCAAGGTCATCCGTAGTATCAAAACGACTTGATGTGAACGGTTGGGATGATCTCCTTTTGCGCTTTTAGGATACTTGGAGAGAAGGCTACCCCGGTGTGGACCAAGTGCCGGTTGGCCGGCCAGGGTCGGTCGGCTGACCTGGGTTTTCCCTGGTTTGGGTCCATTTTTGCTCTGTAGGTCCCTGGAGACACAAACTTATCAAAACTTGTGAAACTTTGTTAATTTGCATATTTTTAGTCCATGTTCTTTCATTTAGGAGTTATGTTGACGGTCGGAAGTGTATGAAAAGTTATCGAAATTGACCGTCAATAGACCGTTATCCTAATATTCCTGTTGCTTATCAAATTTTATTTACTGTGCTAGCAACTGTGTTATCAGCTGAAAGAAGTTTTTCAAAGTTAAAATTATTGAAGAACTATTTGAGGTTTAATCACAATGTCTTAAGAAAGGTTAAACAGTCTAGTAACTTTATGTATTGAGAAGAAATTATTGGATTACTTTAATGTTGAGGCCATCATTGATGATTTTGCATCTAGAAATATTAGAAGATATTTCTAAGATGATCTCTACAAAATATTTGAGGTAAAAAAAATTACTTTTATACTTTTATCTTTTTATTGGTAACAATTTGTAAAATACATTGAATAGTGTCTTTTCAGCTGATGTATAGTAGTATAATAATATATTTTGATGCTTATGTTAGGGTCCTCTATTTATAATTTCGCTATGGCCCCCCAAAAACTTAGGAACGATCCTGTGGATAGAGCCGCTGCTGGAGAAAAAAAAATTAGAATGCTGAAAAATGAGTAGTTAATAGTGAAATGAAATCTAGGGTGAAGTGTTAGATGTGAATGCTCTAATGGCGATGCGATGGGAACAGACCACGCCAGTAGGGGTGGATTTGAGCCGATCTTGAGCGAGCTGAGCATGCCTAGGCTCGAGCTCGGCTCGAATGTATATCGAGCTCGGTGTAAGGTTCGAACTTGAGATCGGTTTGGCTCGGTTAAGCTTGAGATTGACTCGGTTTGACTCGATGCAACTATCTTTTCTATAATTTTGCATTGATAATGCAACTATCTCAAAGATAAATACTAAGCCAATAACATGATACGATTAACATCGAATAATGTTTCTTAATTATAGCCATAAATGCATAAAAGTATAGTGCTAAACAATGACCAATGAGCCCATAGTACTAACAACTAGACCGTTTAAAGGTTAAAATTGTCACTTAGCGAATAACTATTCAAGCATTCGAGGTAAAACCGAGCAGTTCGAGCTTGGCTAGAGATCGGCTTGATATATAATCAAGCTCGATACCCGGCTCGAGATCGGCTCAAATAAGGCTCGAGCTCAAGCCGAGCTCGAGCCGATTTCGAGTGGCTCGTCGAGTCCGAGCTTTTTGTCCAGCCCTACACGCCGGGCGGCGTGATAACACGATGAGGCGGGGAACAGTGCTAAGATGCATGGCTAGGGCTTAGGCCATTGACCAACGGAGCCGCGCGATGATGGGGTGGAGTGGTCGGCGAACGCACATACACCCGACCCAAGACAGCGGCAAGCCAAAGGGAGGGCCAAAGGGAGGCGGCGGCGGAGGCCGTCGGTCAGCGGTGGAGGCCGACGACGGCGGCGGCGGCGGCGGAGCCCGACGGTCGGCGGCGGAGGCCAGTGACGGAGCAGCGGCGGCCTGAGCGACCCGACTAATGGCGACGACGGATCTGGATCTGGCGGAGATCCAAAGCGGCGGCGGGCGAGGCCGACGGTCCGACGGTCGGCGGAGGAGCCCGACGGACGTGCGACGAAGAAGGATAGTCGCACGGGTCTCGGACGACGGGCGGAGCAGCGGCGGCCCAAGCGGCAGTGGCGGCGACCTTCACCACGTGGAACGGAGTCCGACGACGGGCGGAGCAGCGACGGCCCAAGGGGCAGCGGCGGCGACCTTCACCACGTGGGACAGTGGTGACGGGCAGTGGTGGTAGAGATGCACGAAGAGGCGTCAATGATGACGAGCCAGCAACGAACTGCGTGGAAGAAGCAGTGCCGGCGAGGAAGATGGTGGTGCGTGCAAGTGCAACACGCGAGGTAACCCTAACCCTAGAGGTGGCTCTGATACCATGTTAGGAATAGCACTTGTATTCATCTAGAGACCAAAGGGCCAGTATATATACAGAGTACAAGGGCAAAACAGGAAAATGCTAGAAAACCCTAATACAACCAAAGACGGGCCAGGCCCACATACACATACACAGCCCAATATACATCTCTAACAGACCCAACCACAAATTTACTAGAATATGAAGGCACGGGTTCAGCGTCAGCTATGCTAATTATAAAACAACCAAAAAAACAAACGCTCTAGCTATGAGAATATTGTTCACATGTAAATTTTTTAAGCTCGCTGCGGTAGTGAGGACTGAGGAAGAGAAATTAATGTGAACTTTGATATTTTTTCATCGACATAACACTAGCACATAAAAAATCCGTTCATTAAACTGAAATAGTCTGGTTAGCGAAGAATACAACTCACAATAAAAGTGCCAATGCTTATTTTGCCTTCTGAAGTCTATCAGCATCATATACTGGCCTTTTAAATTTGTAATGATACCTTCATACAAATGTTGCCCATTGGACTTGAGGCCTAACACTAACAGTCAAAACAACTTTGTAGCCATCAAAATGAACAAAGGTTTCCTGCTAGTGCAAGTAATACTCATGGTCTAAGTCAATCGGTGCAATTCACTCTTAATATAGTAAAGTAGGTGCAATTCACTCTTAATATAGTAAAGTAGGTGCAATTCACTCTTAATACTCATGGTCTAAGTAATACTCATGGTCTAAGTAAATCGGTGCAATTCACTCTTAACAAAGGCATCATATTGCTGCTTGGGTCAGCCCTGAAAATGTAGGTGCAGTTGCTTTGCATGTAGTAAAGTAATACATTGCTCCTACCTTTCACACACAGCTAGACTTATCTTCGCTTTAAATACCCTACTAGTGGCATCAAAAGAACAAGGAACATTAGCATATGCAGCAATGGCACCAGAGTAAATGTGTGTGGACTTCTGGTCGTCTACCCTCTGTTTCTTAGGCTTGTGTCCAAGCTGCTTCCTCCAAAGAAGTTTTGACAGATTCGGAATATATAAATCTGAAGATGGTAGAATAAGCGGTATTGTCATGATAAGAGAAACAACTTCAAAAGAGGCAATTAATTAGCAACTAGAAGGTTTTTTATATGAACAAGACAAGAAAGTTAATTGGTGCAACTACGTACGGAGGTTGTCAAATCGATCGTTCCCTTAATTTTAACCAGACAACCAAGATGCCAGCCATGGTTGGAAAAATCAGCCGTAAGGTTAGAAAACCTAATGTTTAACAAGCAATACATAACCACGCTGCTGTGCACTGATTACTGACAGCATGTTGTCCTCCGAATCGATCATGTATTGTCTTGCGGGTTACTCTCTAGGATGGTTCACTTCCATACTCGTCCATTATCTGTTTCTATGAATAGGGCTCTTCAATACTAAAGGCTATAACCTATATATTCTTGTAATTTTTCATACCAATACATCGTGTGCATTCTCTCTGCCATCATGCTATCAGACATTGTCGCTCCTGTGACTTGCTTTCGCCCTTTACCCTAGCGCACACCGCTTCTCTCTTTCCCGACACCGCCTCTCCCCCACCGGCACTGGCGCCCTCCTGCCCAGCACCGCCACCCCTCCCTCTTATTCGGCGCCACCACCACCTTCCCCCACCTGACGTTGCCACAAACCCTAGACGCCACTGCCCTACCCTATTCGGCACAACCACTCCTTCTAAACCCCCCGGTGTCATAGCTCTTTACTCGGCGCTGCCACCTCTACCCTGTACCGTTGATCGATCTGTAACATCCTCATTTATATAGAAAAATAAAAATCATATTGCATCGCATGCCATCAAACTTGAGATTTCAAATTCAATTATTTTAAAAACATAAAAATTAGTATCTTACTTGACAGAGAAATATTATATTGATTTTGGATATTAAATGCATTTTCTAAAAGCATTTAAGGGAAATTTGCAAATTAAAATTTTATATTCTTTCCTACAAATTAAAAAATATTTGTATAAAATATTTTATTGATAAATCTAGCTTGGGAGAAAATTATAAATATTTTATTTTATTACTTTTGCTTTTGGGCCTAAATCCCATTTCCTTTTCTTGTTTTCTTCCCTATTTCTTCCCTGGTTTGGGCTGCTATCTTCCTTTTGCCTTGCTTTGCTGGTGGGCCAAGTCCAAACCGAGGGAGAGGAAGCTAGAGGCCCCCTGTGTCGGTAGGAGACCAAGGGAAGCCGATCCCACTCCTCTTCCCTTTCCTTAATTTTCTCAATTCCCCTTAAATTTCCATCAATCACCTTAATTTCCATAAATCCAATTAATTACGTTGGTTTCTTTGGGCAGCGCCAGGCGTCGGACGTCCGACGCCTGGCGCTCCGTCCGGACCTGCCTGCGCCGTCGGATCCCTGCTACCGCGCCAATCCGATGTGATGCCGAGCGCCCACGTCCCAGGAAACCAGCAACTAGATAATAAGTGCAGCGACTAGATAAACTAGCACGGGTTGATCAATTTTCCAATTAAATTTCTGATTTTTGTATAAAATTCAAACAGTGTTCAAAATGCGTGAAATAAATTTCATAATTCTTCTAAAGTCAAGAGCAACCCATTTTAAATACTTTTTGAATTTTTGAATTTTTTCACTTTTTTATTTTTTGATGTGAACTAGGAGAAGGCACTTATGAAACTTACATTTATACTAACGAAATTTGGCCATGTTTTGATGAAACTTGGCTGTGTTCTGATGAAACCTGATGAAACCTCGATGTAACCTGATGAAACTTGGATGAAACCTATTGAAACTTGATGAAACTTGGATTGGCCTGATGAAACTTGAATGAAACCTGTTAAAACTTGATGAAACTTGCATTAAACCTGATAAACTTGACAGTTCGGCGAGTTTTACGAATATGAAAATCCAAATTTCAGTAGGCGAAACCCAAGTTTCAGTAGGCAAACCCCAAGTTTCGTCAGGTAAGTTTGAAGATTTATATGGCAACAAAAATCTTGTTTTGTCCGTAAAAATAGAAGGAACACGTTGGTGCAAACGGTTTTTTGATTGGAGCATCCAGTCAAAAATTATGATTGCCGCAAGAAGAATACAAAAAACGGAATCTGCTGACGTCAGCTTGCGTCATCATTTTTTATTTCTCCTGCGCATGCTGATTTCCCCCGTCAGTCTCATGCATGGGCCGGCCATGGGCTGAAGGCCCACTTCCTTGGGCACGTTCGGACGGCCGGACATCCTATCACAAGTGTTTACGTGGTTTCTTTGTTAAAGGCGAGATGCCGGCGTCCTTCTCCCAGTAGCAATCCCCCTGCCACATTCATCTCCCTCTGTGTCTACAAGAGTAACCCTCTCGTATTTCCATTTCCTTATCCTCCAAATTCTCCACATGTAAGTCCCCGATTCTCAAATCGTTCACGGTAGCCTCTCTTGGGATCCTAAGGAACCCATTTTGTTGATGATACGTATGCTTAGACTGGCAGTAAGCTTAACAAATCTTCTGGCTAACCGCCACGGAATGGTAAACCGATATTCACCGGTCATTCATTCTTTTCATTGGAATATGACATGACATATGACAGTTAGGGCTGGTAGATGTAGGTTGGGTTGCTTGTGTTTGTGGGCATTGGTATGTGGGTACTTGGTCGGTTTTGGTCAGTCGGTTGGGAAAGTCTAAGTGTGTGGTGTGGTTGATGACCGTGGAAATAGAGAATGATTGGTGGGTTGCCCCTAGGTGGACATCTGAAGGGATGATTCAGGCACGAGATGCCTAGTGCTGGGTTTAGCCAGGGCTTACCCAGGAGGAGCACGGAATAACACACTTAGCGGGAAAGTGCTGCCATCTAAGGGATGGTTCCAACACAACGTGTGGCCATCACGCGGAGTACGGGTCTTGGATCGCCAGGAGTGAGCGCTCTGTGGAGGTCCTCTGGGACCATTCTCCGAGGGTGATAATGGCCACACATCCCTAGGGTGACAGTCGGTTAGTGAGGGCTGGCAACCCTACTAGGCCAGGGTGATCATGCCATGGCATATGTGGTCCACAACAGGATTTGCCAAATCCTTGAAGGATGGCAGAACTAGTAATGGTTGTGGGCAACCGGAAGAAAGTTCATGAGGAATGAATAAGCTGGTGTGGTGATCTGTTAAGCGGGTTGTGTATTTGGATGAGAGTTGGTCGATTGTGGGTTGGTTGATGTGTTTGGTTGGCTAGTTGGGTTTGGGTGCATTGTTAAGATGGAAACCCCTGATTTATATAAATAAGATCAAGTTCTAGTTGATGCTAGTTAGGATGTTTCCACAGTCTTATAAACTTGGCTTTACGCAAATAAAATAAACCTTATCTCCAAATAAAGCCTTCCACACTAAATGCATTAAGGAAAGTGTTAAGTAGCCAGCGTTTGGATGACGCTGACCTCGCCTACTTACCTTCTTTAGACGATGGAGTCGAAGATGACCCTTACGAGTGTCATGAAGATGACGGACAGGACCATGGTGGACCCGAGGAGTCTTAGGGGCCGCTCTAGTCGCTGATGGACCGTAGTCGATAGGAATTCTGTTGGGTAGATATTTTGGAGACCGCTGTAACTCTGAAATTATTCTTTTGTAATCTAAGGCGTGTACGGGCCGGCCTACTATAGTCGCCTACGAGCGCAACACTGTGATGTAACATTCAGGTATTTATGCAATCGATGTATGCTTGTATTGGCTAGGTGGTCTTCCGCGCTAGCGTACTGATCCAGGGGCTAGTGCACGGGATCATCGTCCCTCAAGGTAAGTTAAAGTTGAGGGGTGACAGATTCATCTTCAATTTTAGATAGGATAACTTACAAACAGGATGGTAAGCTTATCTTGGCAAGGCGATGAGGAAGAACATGTCTCTAAGGAGTTCCATCTGGGTCGCAAAACTGGAGCATGGCGGTGGGCAAGGAGGACCATGGTGGCTGGGCATGGGGAACCATGGTGGCTAACTGGATTAAGGCGGGCGCCTCAATCTAGGGCCGTGTGCGGGGAGTAGATGTGGCAGGGGACCTGAGCGGCAAGCGGAGATAGGAAACACAACGACCACTGATGGCGGAGAAGACCTGGGTCGGCCGGGGGTGGCGGGGACGGTCTAAAGCGGGGGAGGTGGTGTGGTGGTGGGGATTGAAGGGAATATGCCCTAGATAAATCATGGTGATGATTATAAAACGTCTTTGTTCATGTAATTACGATAACATTGTTTATCGGTTCTCTAAATAAATGTCATGGCTTTATTCATTGGGTACGATTTGATTGTGAAACACATTGTAAAGTGGCATTATTCTATGCGCGTCCCTTATCCATATCATTACGAGGAGCGGTGATGATTTGATCAACACACGTATTGGTTGATGGTAATGTTTCACATATCATAATAATATGGACACATTCTAGAGAACATGGGTAGTCTGAAATACCCACTCCGAGACATTGTGAGTTGTTATCTCTTATAGTGCCATCAGCGTATAGCCTCGAGTGATACGTCTATATGGTTTTTAGACTTAAGATTGTTAAGGATGCCCAACATGTTGACTCGTATGTTTTAATATCATCAAACGCTACACCGCAACAGGGTAGTTATAAAGGTGACTACTGGGTATGTAATAATACATAGCTAGGGGTGTGATGATCGAGATTAAATTTGCCCCTCATATGTAACAGGAGAGATACATACGGGCCCTTCATGTGGATGGATAGGGAAAGCGCACAGCCATGCTAGTGTGACTAAACAGTTAGTCATGGTTTGTATCCATTACGCGGTTGAGTGAAGTGGTCAAGTTATCAACAAGGATGGCACCCATCTCGCCTTGAGCTTCGCTGGTATCGCGTTGCAAAGGGATTGTATGTGAGTGTATTGATTATGTGCATTTGGGGGTCAATACGTATTGTTAGGCGCCTCTGTTGATCGTTGCATTGGAAACTAGTTTCCGGATCCACGGCCGACTTGCACTGAACCTAACGGGTCACACGCTTAATGGGTTGGAAGTGTTTAACGAGTTTGTGCATGGATATGATCCGCGCAGGAGTTGGAACTCTAGCGAGCCTCGGCCCACTAGCGTGTCTATTGAAGGGGAGGTCAGGTGCGGCGCATAACACGAGTTGATCCCTCACCACGCCTACTCGTCGCGTGCCCCTCCCGCTCCTTAGAAACCCTAGCTGTGCGGCGAGGTGCTAGCACACCTCACACGAGGTTCCTTCTCAGTACGTGTGGACAACTGTAGAGATGCTGCCGCACGCGGATGGGCTGTTCAGTTGGATCTCCGACGACCAGGTGGCATGAACGACTACTTCCTCTACGCGCGCGCATCTTCTTTCGTTGCATTGGCGCGTCAAGCGTAACAATCTATGATCCCGTACTCGCATGTGATCTTGGGTGAACCGCGGTAGAAAATTTTGATTTTGTGCTTGTGTAGCCTAGCCGTTTCACTTCAAGGATTTGGGGGTGGTTGCGGGTGGGAGACCCTCTAGGACGGGGTCGTGTGCTGATTGGGTGGTCAAAGAGTCGTGTTGAATGGTTAATTTTATGGGGAAGGGGTGAGCGCACACACTGGGAAAGTTTTTTTTTCCAACGGTTGGCATCCGATTCGGCTGCCCACGCCCTGCCAAATTTCCACATTCATTTCCGAGGGCGAGCCAATTTTCAACGATGGTGCACCTACTAATGGTGGTGATCCAAACGGCTGCCAAAATGCAAAGGCACGTCTTTGATTGGCATGACAACCCATGGCCATGAACCAAACAGCCCCTTCAAACTAAACATGCTCATAGAGCCTAGGGTTGACCTCCTTTTTTGTCACTATAGTTTTCATGAGAGCTCCAGTTCGACCCGAACCGTGGGTGGGGTGGGTGAGTTTCATTTAGGCGTAGAAAAGGGTACATTAGAGAAGGACCTCATGTCACCGGTCAAATGCAAGGTGGGAGATTGGTCAACTAGTCGTTTTATTTGGTGCTAGGCGATGGCGATAATTTGAAGTTTACAGGTGAGATGCCTGGCAAAGCAGAGAACCCCTATCCATACATGAACACATAATCTTCTTCTTTCGTACCCCAGATCCAATATTTAGTGAGCCATGCTTTGTTTGGGTGCCAAATAGTCGGAGATTTAAGTGTTGTGTTTTTTATTTTTCTTTCCTTACGGCTTGATCAAAGACGACGGCTTCATCCACGGCAGTGCGCATATGGACGGCGATGTGGTCCAAGACGACGGCGGCGTGCAGCAACGAGGATAGCATTGGCGGCATCTTCTGCTCGGTATGGGGTCCACGATAGCATTGCTTTGGCTGGTAAGTAGAGAGAAAGAGAAGAGAGAGAGCAAGCACAAGATAGACCGGGAAGGAGGATGAAGAGGGGAGGAACAAGGAGCTGACAGCTGGGCCCAGTCAGTCAGAGAGAGAAGGAGAGAAGAGGGAGGGTGACAGGTGGGTCTGACCTGACAGTGAGACGGTGCCGCAGCTTGGCTGGCTGGCGCGCTGCGGGAGTTGGGCCAAGAGGAGGAAGGGAGATAGGTGGGCTCAAGGGGATGGTTTCGGCCCAAGGAAGTTTTTTTTTAAATTAAATCCATTGCTTTGTTTTACCTTCCCTTTCACTCTTTTAATTCAAAAGTTTATATTTCTTTTTGAAAATAAAATCCTCTCTTATTCTGAGATTTTTGGATTGTATTTTAGTGCATCCAAATACAATGGTTTCCTTAAATATTTCTTTTGGGAGGGTAAGTATTTTGGATTAGTTTAATTTGAGGCTTATTCAATTGATGCAACAAAAATAATAATGCATTTAAAAAATAACTAAGCATAATCTTAATTTTATAAAATGAACATAAAAATCGAGGATGTTACATTTACTGTTGGTGATTGCACACCACGTGTTGGAAGATTTCAATCCCTATACGTGTGGATACTGCAAAGGCGCTACATTTGTAGCACCAGTAGAGACAAAATCTGCTCGCGGATAGATTCTTGACGTGATCTTGTTTTGTCGACTCCTGTTGATCCAGAAGGGATTCGAAGTGAGACTCGCTCCGTTGGAATGCTTATCTCGTTTGCTTTCCAATGAGTGGTAGAACATTGAAAACAGTCTGAATGTGGCCGGAGTGTTCGTTTAAATACAGACAACTCAAGGAGATCATGAATCCCGATGAGGCGGAGCTCGTCGTAGAGGTCATCGTGATGCTCGACGAGGATGTCAATGGCCATGGGGCAGGAAGGAGTCGTGGGACGGTGTTGACCATGGAGGAGGAGGTGTTCAGCTCGGCGTAAACAACTACTTCCGTAGGACTACGCGCAGAACGATTGAATCGACTTCATCGAATCATCTATTACTGCACTACGTGTCCTACGGTAATGAGATCTATGATCACTTACTAGCAGGGTGTCCTAGGTTTCCTAGTTAGAATTTGATTTTTGTGGTAGAGAAGCATCCCTGCGTTTCCCTTCACCACCTCCATACCTCTACATCATCATGACGTCACGGTCGCCTATAGGTACTGCCATAGACATCCACGATGCGCCTAGGCTACCTGCCACATGATACCTAGACCACCCTGGCATCACTCGTCATGCACCGCCTTTGCTACCCACACCGCGTTGCCCCAGCGGCTAGCGCCATCGTTGTGCCCCTGCCGCCTTGTCGAGTAGTGAGGAGCAGAGAGATGAGAGAGGGAGAGAGTGGGGAGAGGAAGAGCACGGGTTAGAGAGGCTTACAAGTGGTCCCTACCAAATTTATTTTATTTATTTTCTATTTTATCTAATCAGAATACCACATTACTATCTATGTGGCGAAAACCACCTCTAAAACCTCCTTAGAGGGTTATGTAATCCGGTTTTGCATATTTGTGGGCTGAAATTTTGAGTTCATAATTCAGGGGGTTATATAGATGAAGCATAATACTTTAGGGTTTAAAATAGACTTTTCGTTTTTAAATGGCAACAAAGCAAAGCCTTCTCCCCCACAACCGGTTCCTCTGCCTATCGCCATTCCCCGTTCCAAAAACATGCCAATTCGAATACATAAAGAGCTAGCCAAAGGTTCCTAATATGAAAATCAAGGACCTGGCTCAATATTATGCTTAATTAAACTTGGCACTAAGTAAATGTTGCTGCACAGAAAACCGAATAGCAGCACGGTTTTGATCATAACTCCCAAAGGTTTTGATCATAACTCCCAAACCTCTTGGCCAAATATTGCAACCTTGGATCCTACATAAAGCTAAGAACGTTGCCCAAACTCTTCTCCATAAAACCGAGCTCCGAATCTCAACGAAACAGGCGCAAAAACCCCATGAAGCTCGCTGCATAGAGCCCTAATTAACGCATCAATATACCCAACCTCATAGGTAGCAAATCCTCATAGATCAGAGCCTAATCAACACAAAGAATAGAAAACTCTTGATAAGAGGGCTTGGAATTTGGTTAACCTAGGATTGTACACCAAATCCTAACTTCCACCTGACTTACTCTTCTCTTTCCCAACCAGTCGCCTATCACTCCTCTTCGGCCCCTTCTCAGCCGGTGCCATTCCCAACTCCTTTTCAACCAACTCCAATCCTCTCCTCCATTTCCACATATGCAACGAAGGTTTTTTGTTGCTGTCGGAATAAGAATAAGTCCAAATCCCATTGACATAATAGCTGGAAGTAGGAGAACAGGGATTACCCATGCATATTGATATCTATGTTCCATAAGAAAAAATTAAAATTTTTACTGCAATTTTTCTGTAAAATAAAATTGTTTTCAATTAACCAAACCAAATCTTCTCCCTTTGTGAAAGAAAGGAATACATAAAGTTGAACATAATAAAATAAAAAATTGAAAGATTTCATTGAAATTGTACATTTGGAAATTTCCCAAAAAGCTAATTATATATTCTCCTCTCCATCGGAACAATAGGGTTGTTACGCTTATTACTTAATTCGTTGAAGAAATGAAATAGAACCAGGGTCTATCTTTTTTATCAGAGGTTGAATCGATCATCAAAAGAAGAATTAGGCCAAAAATTCCATGCTAGATCATGAAACTTCCATGGAAGAGAAAGCAAATGAAACGCTTTCATAAAAATTCTTGTAGAATCGAGAATGAAGTTTTCATTCTGTACATGCCAGATCAGGAATTACTAACTGCATCCAATCTCCGAAAAGTACCGATTGTTTTGATTTTTGTAATGTGATATTTACGGAACCCCCATATATTAATAGAATCAAACCTTATTATATGCTATTTCCATAAGATTGCTCTTTCTTATTCTTAAGCAAGCCCACGAGAGGGCTTGGTTGATCATGATTTCTGTTTTCACTTTCTTTTTTGTTTGTTTTGTGAAAGATATCGTCAAGCATTTTCGAAAAAATATCAATAAAATATTAATTAAAATGATTCATGATTGCTTTTGCAATTACTGATTCTCACCAACTGACGTTTGGGGCCACCATACCGTTGCTCTCGGATTTGGGTCCCCAAATCCCGGACGAAGGATTTAACGGCCCCGGTGATTTCGCCCGCAGCTCCACTACCAAATTTCCCTTCCGACTAGCCAAATACAGGCTCCTATCCAGATAGATGCCAAAACAGCGGGGCATAGCAGTGTCAACTGGTACTCCGGGGTTGTTTGAGTCAAAGCCTTGGGTTGCCATGTCAACTCAATGGTCATGCCAATCGATAGAATGAACAAATCGATGCCAAATTTCTTGTGTTTGATTTGTTGCCATCATGCTACCAACAAATGACAACTATTGAAAAGTCCTATTTAGTTTATGGCCATGTGAGAATACCAATTATTCAAAGTCCCTTGGTCCATGTTTGATTCATCTCCAATTTTAGATAGGATAACCTTACAAACAGGATGGTAAGCTTATCTAGGCAAGGCGATGAGGAAGAGCATGTATCTAAGGAGTTCCATCTGGGTCGCGAAACTAGAGCATGGCGGTGGGCAAGGACGACCTTGGTGGCTGGGCATGGGGAACCATGGTGGCTGACTGAATCAAGGCGGGCGCCTCAATCTAGGGCCGCGTGCGGGGAGTAGATGTGGCAGGGGACCTGGGCGGCAAGCGGAGATAGGAAACACGACGGCCACTGATGGCGGAGAAGACCTGGGCCGGCCGGGGGCGGCGGGGACAGTCTAAAGCGGGGGAGGTGGTGCGATGGTGGGGATTGAAGGGAATATGCCCTAGATAAATCATGGTGATGATTATAAAATGTCTTTGTTCATGTAATTACGATAACATTGTTTATCGGTTCTCTAAATAAATGTCATGGCTTTATTTATTGGGTACGATTTGATTGTGAAACACATTGTAAAGTGGCATTATTCTAAACGAGTCCCTTATCCATATCATTATGAGTAGCGGTGATGATTTGATCAGCACACGTATTGGTTGATGGTAATGTTTCACATATCATAATAATATGGACACATTCTAGAGAACATGGGTAGTCTGACATACCCCCTCCGAGACATTGTGAGTTGTTATCTCTTATAGTGCCATCAGCGTATAGTCTCGAGTGATACGTCTATATGGTTTTTAGACTTAAGATTGTCATGGATGCCCAGCATTTTGACTCTATGCTTTAATATCATCAAACGCTACACCGTAACAGGGTAGTTATAAAGGTGACTACTGGGCATGTAACAATGCATAGCTAGGGGTGTGATGATCGAGATTAAATTTGCCCGTCCTATGTAACAGGAGAGATACCTATGGGCCCTTCGTGTGGGTGGATAGGGAAAGCGCACAACCGTGCTAGTGTGACTAAACAGTTAGTCATGATTTGTATCCATTATGCGGTTGAGTGAAGTGGCCAAGCTATCAACAAGGATGATACCCATCTCACTTTGAGCTTCGCTAGTATCGCGTGGCAAAGGGATTGGTATGTGAGTATATCATGGTTCAGCCGAATATTGATTATGTACATTCGGGGGTAAATATGTATTTCTAGGTGCCTCTGTTGATCGTTGCATTGGAAGCGGGTTTTCATATCCACGGCCAATTTGCACTAAACCTAACGGGTCACACGCTTAACAGGTTGGAAGTGTTTAACGGGTTTGTGCATGGATATGATATGCGTAGGAGTTGGAACTCCAGCGGGCTTCGGCCCATAGCGTGTCTATTGAAGGGGAGGTCAGGTGCGGCACATAACACGAGTTGATCCCTCACCACGCCTAGTCGTCGCATTCCCCACCCACTCCCTCGAAACCCTAGCTGTGCGGCGAGGTGCTTGCACACCTCACATGGGGTTCCTTCTCGGTACGTGTGGACAACGGTAGAGACGCTGCGGTACGCGGATGGACTGTTTAGTTGGATCTCCGGCGACTAGGTGGCATGAACGACTACTTACTATACGCGTGCGCATCTTCTTCCGCTGCATCGGCGCGTCAAGCATAACAATCTATGATCCCCTACTCGCATGTGATCTTGGGTGAACCGCGGTAGAAAATTTTGATTTTGTGCTTGTGTAGCCTACCCGCTTCACTTCAGGGATTTGTGGGTGGTTGCGGGTAGGAGACCCTCTGGGACGTGGTCGTGTGCTGAGTGGGTGGTCAAAGAGTCGTGTTGAATGGTTGATTTTAAGGGGAAGGGGTGAGCGCACACACTGGGAAAGTTTTTTTTTCCAACGGTTGGCATCCGATTCGGCTGCCCACGCCCTGCCAAATTTCCACATTCATTTCCGAGGGCGAGCCAATTTTCAACGATGGTGCACCTACTAATGGTGGTGATCCAAACGGCTGCCAAAATGCAAAGGCACGTCTTTGATTGGCATGACAACCCATGGCCATGAACCAAACAGCCCCTTCAAACTAAACATGCTCATAGAGCCTAGGGCTGACCTCCTTTTCTGTCACTATAGTTTTCATGAGAGCTCCAGTTCAACCCGAACCGTGGGTGGGGTGGGTGCGTTCACTTTAGGCCTAGAAAAGGGTACATTAGAGAAGTACCCCATGTCACCGGTCAAACGCAAGGTGGGACATTGGTCAACTAGTCGTTTTATTTGGTGCCAGGCGATGGCGATAATTTGAAGTTTACAAGTGAGATGCCTGGCAAAGCAGAGAACCCCTATCCATACATGAACACATAATCTTCTTCTTTCGTAGCCCAGATCCAATATTTAGTGAGCCATGCTTTGTTTGGGTGCCAAATAGTCGGAGATTTAAGTATTTTTCTTTTTTTTTTCTTTCCTTACTCCTTGTGGTTTGGAAAAACAATACTTGGGTGTAATATGGATATGAATATTTTAAGTAAACTTGGGGTCTCAAGATCTTTGGGTAAAAGTCTTTGCCTTCAATTGTTTTTAAAACTTTTTAACCAATTGATTTGAAATTTCAAAATAAGCTTGAATCAAAGTTTAAGAGCTTAATAGTGTAATTTATCAGATATTAAAATTGAGGATGTTACACCGATTGTTAGGTTTTATCGATTAGTATTGTATTTTACTTTTGTTTAAAGGACTATCTCGTCTACGATCCTCTATCTACGATTAGCTTGCTACCTTAATTTGTAGAATCAGGTAGTTTTCTTATGTTTACCATATATGCCAATTGTTAGAAAAACCAATGGTTTGCATGTTCCACTATCTCATAAGCATTACTGTCTTGATTGGATTCAATATTCTCCTAAAGTTTAATTATCATACTTTCTTTAGGTTTTGCCTTATAGTTTGCTTATACTTATCCTTTAATTTACATGACATATATTTAATTGTTATATGTTTCATACACAATTTAGATCAATCTTGTGTTCAATTCGCTTTTCTTTGTGGCCGATAGATTCACTGGTATCTGGCTTTCTAAAAGCCGATACTAAATGTAATCTGGCTCTTAAAAGACAACTAAATGTTTTAATGTAAGGACCGGTTGACATAACTGTGCCCTTCTGTGTATTATCGCACTAGTCCCAAGGATCACTGCTAGTGCACACACTCTTGAAACAAAATGATAATTTGTCATTATTTTAGGTTTGAATACATAGGACTGGAGCCCAAAATAGTACAGCCAAGCCAGCACGCGAACCAACGCATTACCAATATGATGAATACAAATACTCCTACTCGCTAAGGTACGATCTTAAATCACGGGATTTATTTAATTTGTAGTCTTCAAGCCACATGCACAATAGGTTGGAGGACATAGCCTATGCTGTAGGGTAGTCCTCATAATCCCCTGTTTCGTAGAGCACCTTGCTCCCCTAGGATGGTTCTCCAACTAAAGGTTTTCGAAAGGAAATATAAAAGCAAGAAACGTCAGTACAATGTGAGGCTCAGTACAAAGGACAGTTCTTTCAGGTTTTTCTTAAAATTTCTGTCATAAAGACTTTCTACAGTATACTAAATTCCTTTAGGAGAAACCATCAGAGTATAGGTAGGACATCATTGCTTTCTAGGTTAATCTCTTTTGTCTCCTCAGATTAGTAACCATTTTGTCTTTTGAATGGGGTGAGAAGTATAGATATAACTACCTTATGAACAGTCACCAGGCGTGCTCATAACCGAGAGCGTGGCTATCATGATAGTTTGTATAATACTCTGCAGAGTGTGTACACTTTACCCATGACTACTAGTACTTGCTTTTTAGAGTATCAGGGATGCCAGCCCAAAGACGCACAACACAAAGACAATTATTCTAAGAAATCCACTGGAAACTATTTATCATTTAATATGTAGCATGCATGACCAACCCAGGTCATCCCACTGTCTAAAATTTATCACGTTGAGGTGACCACCCGAATGACCGGATACTAGGGCTACAAGGATCGGCCCGAGTTCCCATCCGATGGTGTCTCGATTTCAAATCGGAATAGTTTCCAGTAGCTTCCTAGGCTTACTTATCTAAACTCATCCCCATAGCCAAGTTTCGAGGTCGTACTATATGAGCTCGATTCATAGATTCACAAAGAAAATAGTCCATGGACAGATTAAGAGGTTGGACTCCGTTTTACTAGGGTAACACCGTACCCTAACGGTAGCCAAGTTTCAAGGTCGTACTATATGAGCTCGGTTCATAGATTCACAAAGAAAATAGTCCATGGACAGATTAAGAGGTTGGACTCCGTTTTACTAGGGTAACACCGCACCAAATTCTTTGTTCCAATATGAAATATCATTTTCTCATTTTACCATATTTAATAATATCAAAAGCCCAACATAGAAATCCATCAATAATCAACATGAAATAATGCTACTTAGAAAGGTGGCCATTATTTCATGTACTCATCTTGTTGCTATTGTTCAGATTCATCATTCACCAGTAAACATGATTCAATCCAGAATGCACCCATATTCCATTCATGTCTCTAGGGTTGAAAAGTAATAATATCAAGGAGAAATCATTTTTCTTTTTCAGGTAATAACTATATTTCTCAATTTATCATTTAACCAAAGTAATCATGCATCTTTATTTCCAAGAATTTCACAAACATTTCACAAACAAACATAAAATATGGAATATTCGTTAAGGGGAGTTGCCTTCAAACGTAGTGTCAGAAAGTACGCCATGATCGTAATCAAGTCCGGGGACTCCAGCTTCTACAAATAAAATATTTTGTTTTAATACATTTTGTGAATTTTTTTTTAAAGTGTGAAAATAGGTTATTTGAAAAGTTTGGAGTTTTATGATTTTAATACAATTTATTTGGTATTGTTCTGAGTTAAAATGATTTAGATACCATTTTTAGAGTATTTTCACCTATTTAAAATCTAAATAAAATGGGAAAAGGTCCCAGCAAGGACCAACGCGCTCTGGTTTGTGGCCCAGCCAAAGCCTGAGCACGCGGCTGCCGCTCCCAAGTGAGTGATGGTGGCCCCGCCGTTCAGTGGCTTAGGGCGAGCAATCTGGCAAGTGGTGGCATCTCCGGTGAGGGTTAGTGGTTCGGAAGAATGCTACGGTCACATGCTTTCACTAGGGGAAAAAAAGGTAGATTACCGTGAGGAATCGAGCTCATGGCGAGTGGCGACAGAGGTGGATCGGCGGGAGATGGCAATGGCGATGGGGCGATTCCAGTGGCGGCAAGGTCTAATTGGGTAAGGCAAAACGAAGAGGGAAGTGAGGTGAAGCTATTGGGACCGAGGGTACGGTGGCGCAGCGCGGCGGTGCTCGTTGTCCTTGGCTCCGGCGGGGTGGGAATGCAGACGCTGCGGCGCCAGTTTTTATAAGCGAGCGGAGAGGTGAAGTGCAAACAAAGTGGCAAGGGCGGATTTGGGCCTAGGGCCACTATGGCCACGGCCCTAGGCGTGGGCCGAAAACAAAGCTATTATACACCCCGTAAACCAGTCCTCAGCCCAGTAGTAGTACTCAACTCAAGGTCTCAAGCCCAAATGGCAAATGCCCAACACAGCCCAGCAGCCCAGCACCCCGATTCCTCTCCATGGCTCAGCCCATTTTCTCTCCAACTTCCCCCACCCGGCCACCCCGGCACCCACGCGACGCAGGCACGCAGCCACAGAGCCACGCGCCCACGCCCATCTCAAACCCTAGCGGCGGGCGGCGGCTCGCCGGCGCGCGCGTCGCGCGTGGGCGCGTGGCATGGCAGCGGCAGGCTGCTAATGGACTTTTTCCTTTAAAGAATAGATGGCATATATAACACAATACGTCTTTGATTTGTAAAATGGCTAAGTCATAGGATTTTACTTATATGGTATTGTAAAATTGGTTTTACACAAATAAAATAACCCAGCCCCACCAAAAAGTCTTCTATCACCATATTGCATTCTTAAGGAAGAGGTATTGGTTTCGTAAGCACGGTTGGGGTGCTAACCCGTCGCTCCTCCCTACTTTAGGTAAAGGGGCTGATATGTTCTTTGACAATGGAGGTGAGCATATCTAGGAGCTAACGAGCAGGACAGATGTTAAGCGGGACTCCAGTCGCTTGCATGGTGGTTTTGGGCACAGCCTTAAGACCCAACGCTCCGTTTTCCGCATTTTGCTACACTATGATAAGAATACATTGTGTAATGTAATGTTTTGCCAGACGACCTATGTAAGACCATTCCATGACCTGGCTGTGTACTATAGAAACATGAATGAAGGCACGTGATACCTTCAGGTTATTTTGAAGTTGGGTGCTTAGGGCATGCCCAATGCAACCCCTTTTCTACCCCTATTTGGCACTCGAAACACTATAGCAGTAGGTAGTGAATAAAATATAAGAGAGAAAAAGTAGGAAGAGATAAAAAAGTGGATGAATAGCGATGAGATAGTGGAATTTTAAGGGTTGCATTGGGCATGCCCTTATATCCCCTCGATAGGTGGGGAAGTGCCTTTGTCTCACTTGATACCCATGTCTCAAATGTCAGAAATCTAATGTCATTTGTAGCATTTAGGCCCTTAAATTTTTTACCAAGAATATTTTATTAGTTTAATAGAATCATAATCAAACCATTTTTCTATATAATACTAATTGCCACATTTCATTGGCAACAAACCAAACAACTACCAATTCTCTTATTAGATTTGGCATGTTTTATTGGATACAATCCAAACGACCAAAATTTGCCAATAAATTGGTCATGCCCTGGAATGGCATGACCAATTAATTGGCATGGCCATCCAAGGCCACGAACCAAACAGCCCCTACGTTCTGTTGACATCCTCCAACCTCCTCCCTATGGGCTAGAGTTCATTACCCTAGGCTCCAGAACCTGGGAAGGCCCTAGCTAGGTCACCCAACCCATGGTTGATTGAGCTCTATCTCCCTGGCCTCACTACTAGGGAAAGGGCCTTTAGTCCCAGTTGACAGCTGGCTTTAGTCCCGGTTGCCAAACCGGCCTTTAGTTACCGGTTTCTCCTACCGGGACACAAACGTTACCACGGTGTAGAAAATATCTAAAAAATATGACGAACTCAATACTCGAACATGGAACCTCCTGTCACCACGGGACTCCACGTACTCACTCTTCTAACAAGCCCACCCAACCACACTATTTACTAGATTATGATATGCATTCCTTTAGAAGTTTGTTGAAACAAGGCTTTAGTCCCGGTTCGTAACACGAACTGGGACTAAAGCTTACCTTCAGTCCCGGTTCGTGTTATCAGGACTAATTTGTGCCCGTGCCAGCTAGCATGTACCCGTCTGCCAAATCGCTCTTCTATCCCGGTTTGTGAGATAAACCAGTACTAATGTGAAGAAAAATCGTGCTTTTGGCGTAGTAGCCATAAACCGGGACTGATGCCACTATCAGTCCGGGTTTGTAATTAACCGGGACTGATGTGTCGCGATAGAAGACCTATTCCCTAGTAGTGCCTGTGTTATCTTTTTGTTGGGAGGTCTAGAAGTCCATGTTTATCTTTAACCCGAGGTGCTAACCTTTGTAAGATCTAGGGGATCGTGGTTGATGGAATTGATGTACTATCAAAAACAATAAATCTTCGGCATTAGTACCCTTTGTTTTCATTTATATACTTGTGAAGTACCTGTACCTGCACGTTCTTCCGCTCAATTATATCACGAAATAATCACGAGTGGCGTTGCCGTTAATTCGAAGCTGCTTTACATATCGCAGAAGTGCAGAGCGCATTCACATGTGTTCATCAACCTCGGCCGGCCTGAATCTCTCAAGCTACACACGCACGAGCGTGTCAGCCCAACAAGCCACGCAGGAGCAAAAATAATAATTCCCGGATCCGGTCGGCTACCTATATATAAGTGCAACCCATTGAGCTCAAGTTTCATCACAAAAGCATCAGACACGCAGCAAAAAGGAAATAGAAGCAGCACTGCTCCAGAAATGGCTATGATCAGATCACCGCGCCTGGTGCAACTGTTGCTCATCGCAGCAGTAGCAGCTGCGCAGTTCTTGGGGTCACACGCCGGCGGCATCGCAATCTACTGGGGCCAGAACGGCGGCGAGGGCTCGCTGGCGGACACGTGCGCCACCGGGAACTACAAGTTCGTCAACATCGCCTTCCTCGCCTCCTTCGGCAACGGCCAGCCCCCCGTCCTCAACCTCGCCGGCCACTGCGACCCCACCAACGGCGGCTGCGCCGGCCAGAGCGCCGGCATCAAGTCGTGCCAGAGCCGCGGCGTCAAGGTCATGCTCTCCATCGGCGGCGGGGCGGGCAGCTACTACCTCTCCTCCTCCGAGGACGCCAAGAACGTCGCCACGTACCTGTGGAACAACTTCCTGGGAGGCCAGTCATCTTCTCGCCCCCTCGGTGACGCCGTCCTCGACGGCATCGACTTCGACATCGAGGGCGGCACCAACCAGCACTGGGACGACCTCGCCAGGTACCTGAAAGGGTACAGCAACTCCGGCAGGAGGGTGTACCTCACGGCGGCGCCGCAGTGCCCGTTCCCGGACGCCTGGGTGGGCGGCGCCCTCAGCACCGGCCTCTTCGACTACGTCCGGGTGCAGTTCTACAACAACCCTCCTTGCCAGTATGCGTCGGGCAGCACCACCAACCTCGCCGACGCGTGGAAGCAGTGGCTGACGGTGCCGGCGAAGCAGATCTTCCTCGGCCTGCCGGCGTCGCCTCAGGCCGCCGGCAGTGGGTTCATCCCGGCTGATGATCTCAAGTCGGATGTGCTCCCGTTGATCAAGAGCTCGGGGAAGTACGGAGGGATCATGCTGTGGTCCAAGTACTACGATGACCAGGACGGCTACAGCTCTTCAGTGAAGAGCGATGTTTAAAAGAGGGTTCCCTTGCCTATATATCGTCATGTGTGGAACTACCTAGCTATCTGGGTGCGTCCTTGGTTGCCCTGCGAGCGTATTACACAATTCCGAGGTAATGGTGAGAATATGCGTGCTTCCGGATAGTTGTGTATGATTGCAATAATTTAATTGGCTTGGATTGGATCTTGTACTTCTACAGTTCTACCCATGGCTTGGGTTGCTGGTTTTTATCCTTTTATTAAAGGGCACTTTCCACAGTAGAGTACACCCATCTAATCCTGAATTGGAGGGTCGAGACCACTGAATTTAACATTTCCACACGTAGGAGATGAGTGGACCCCACTTTTCTCTTTTTATTTTGGATTTATATTATCCTAGTCTACAGAAAAACAAATCAAATTAAAATCTAAATTAATTTCAATTTCTATGTGTCAATACATGTCATTTTAGAATTCTATTAGGAAATACAAATTCAAATTATAGAAAATTGAAAACTTACATTTTAAATTTTTAAAATCCCAATGTAAACTTCTGAATTTCCAAAACTAGTATTTTCAAAAGTTTAAAATTTAGTTTGCATACTTAAAGGTATAAAAATGTCAAAAATTAAGATTTCATATTCAAAATTAAAGTACCAAAGTTTAAAGTTGAACACCCTAGAAATTCCAAAACATCGAATTTGAAATTTTAAAAGTATGTTTGACCAATTTCATTTTTCAAAACTTTGAATCTTTCAATTCCATTTTCTGAAAAAAAAAACTAAGTTGAAAAATTCAAAATTTTCATATTTGAACTAACCAGTGAATTTGAAAGTTCCAATCGCATCCACATACACATATAATCCATGAAATAATATGTGAATTTTCCATCCATAGGATTGATTAGTGCGTTGAAAATTTATCATGCATGGATGGAGATCAAATGAATTAATGACTTTCTGTGCATGCAACAATAGAAATTAAATTGATTGGTTACTTTTCATGATTGAGCTCTTAACCCCTTTCGGTCAGTTACTAACCAAAGCCCTTGGATCAAACCATAGCAATGGTGTAAAACAATCTAGGTGCATGTGAAAAAACTGCATGGAGAAAATTAAGATAATGTGGATAACATGGACCCCGGGTACCCACACGGTGAGCCTAAAAGACCACCCGACAGGGGATGGAACAAGTCGGGTGGATAAGGACGTGTACCACTCGGACTGGCTTGCTCGGCAAGGAAAGACATAAAGATAAAAGTCTATCCCTAATTAATAGGGAAGATACAATTGTAATCCTGGATAACTACATATCTGCTAGAGGATAGAGATAGGAATCCTACCTCGTA
This sequence comes from Raddia distichophylla, assembly GCA_005191435.1. Taxonomy (NCBI): domain Eukaryota; kingdom Viridiplantae; phylum Streptophyta; class Magnoliopsida; order Poales; family Poaceae; genus Raddia; species Raddia distichophylla. Next base: position 423,750 of record SPJY01012959.1, read on the forward strand.
ACAGACCAGGACTCTATCTTGTAACCCTACCTCCCAACTATATAAGGCGGGCAGGGAGCCCCTAGTTCGGTAGGTTGATCATCATCTCCACACCCATCCATGGAGAGACATCTCCCTCCAAATTAATCATCAGATCACCATATAATCCTAGAGCACAAGAAGTAGGGTATTACCTCCACCATGAGGGTCTGAACCTGTATAAATCCCTGTCTTGTGCTACCATCGAGTTTGGATCTTGTGCGTTGCCCCATATATAATCATTGCCAACGATAACCCCCGGTTAGCTACCCGTCGATAGATAATCAATGTGGCACAACCTCTATTAAATTGGATTTGCTCAAACATAATCGCTTGTGTTCAGAAACAAGCATTCGAGTCTCCCGATCACTCGCGAAGGAGGTGAAAACCGTTAGTGATGACCCCAACTCACCCCTCCCCGTGCCTGACTCCTAGGAAAACCATCAGTGATGACAACCAACTGTGATGCTATGACCATCACTAGCGGATCTATGAACGAATACATAGGTCCACTAGTGATGGTCATACCTCACTGGCGGTTGTCATTATTGGCGGTTATATAAGCTTACCGGTAGTGATAATATCAATAGTCATTTGAACCAAAATTTAAAAATATAGAATATTTGAAGCCATTAAAGCTAATACCAATTCAACACATCACATTTGAAGGTTACAGCACAATAGCTTGGTTACATTACCATCTACCTACTAATTACACAATTAAGTAATAATTACACAATAACACACCAACGACTATATATAATCATTCGAAACCCAAAAGGGCGCGAAGCAGAACATACTTCTAAATGCTCACATCCTGATGTCGTCGTCCTCCTTGTCGGAGTTGCCTCCTGACTTATCGGAGCTGCTTTGGCACACCTCCACCTTCGACTTCTAGTAAGTGGCGCCGCTGGCTTGACCCCAACGCCGCAGGACGTCACCGCTGTTGTCATCATCATCGTCCTCCTCCTCATGCGTGTGCTCATCGTAAGAATAGTCGCCACTATACAGTCCATTAACGGATGAGGGCGAAGACATGCCATTCAGAATTTCCATCAGAGAAAATTGATGAAATACCACTCTCAACATGCGGCCTTGTCCAAATAACACTCTTAACATGGCAACTATAAATGCCACTCTCAACATTGGTGCCATGCTACTTTGCCATTTTGGCATTATTATAAATATTTTGTGTTGATTCCCCCTTGTATTGGCAGTATAATTGACTCTTGTTCCCCTTGTTTTCTTCATCCTCTTCTCCTTTCCCTTCCCCTCCCTCACCATTGTCATCTACAAGCTCCCTTCTTAATGGAGACACAGATGAGGTGGACGAGCTCCCACAGCTAACCACGAGCGAGCTCCCACAAAAATGGGCTCCATGGCACCTGCGCCAGTGACGAGCTCCGTATCGACGACAATGGTAATGAGCTCCGCGTCAACGGTGATGAGCTCTGGTGGGCGGTGATGAGCTCCCATGGACGACCACTAGTGAGCTTCGTCGGAATGAGCTCCACGATAATGGCGACGAGCTCCCATGACCAGCAAAGAGCAAGCTTTGCCAAGATGAGCTCCACGGTGTCGGTGACGAGCTCTATTGCGACGACGATGATCTTCCACGGGTTCGATCTGGGCACTGAGAGCAACACCAGAGGAGAGAATGTGGAGGGTGGTGGAGTGGCATAGAGGAAGGAGAGGAGGTTAGGGAAGAAGAAGGGAAAATTTATTGTTTCACGTGTCGAAAAGGATGGAAATGGCAAAGTAGCGGGGCACCTATGTTGAGTGGCATTTTATACTTTGCCATGTTCAAAGTGGCATTTGGACGAGGCTGCATGTTGAGAGTGACATTTCATCAATTTTCTCTCACATAGGTGGATCCATGTAAGGAAGATTGGAAGAAGAATATAAGACAATGCCGTAACAACCAAAGAAGAGCTCACGCATTGGTGACAAGTGACATTGTGGAGACATTCAATGAAGGCACCATGGATTAATGCATAGCTGATGGCGAGGGAAAACGTGTTGAATTTTATGGGTTTGGCACATTAAACATTTCAAAAATTAAATAAATCTCAAAGGCCATTCAAGAAGTATGATATATGCAAAGTTTAGTACCACATGGAAACTGAGAGGAGAGAACACCACCTTATAAGGTGAGCTCTCTCCTCAAGGTTGGATAACAATGGAATGGAGCTAAGTCCACACACAAAGCCGCACACACGTATATTCACGAGTACGCGTTATTTTCCAGTGTGACTTGTGATTTGCGAGTAACCGCGTCATGGAGGATTTTGCCTATTTGCCACCCCCAAGAATGCCTCACTCTTATTTGCCATCCCCAACATTGCCATCTCTTTTTTGCCATCCCCAACCTTGCTACCACCCCCTATATGCCATTTTTACCCCTTTTTCACCATTTCCCTATTTAGTAAATTACTAGCCTCAAAAAAATCCCTCTCCCTTCACCTCCTCCAACTCCGGTGGGCACGCCGGCGAGCTCAAGGCGGCGGCGACGAGCTCGAGGCAGCACGCCGCACCGAGCTTCCGGCAGCGACAGCGACGAGCACAACGGAGGAGCTGGCGGCGACGGCGGCGACGAGCTGCTCGAGATGGTGGCGCCGCCTCGTGCTGCTCGCCGACGAGCTCCGCCGCCACCTCGACCGCCGCTCGCCGTCGAGCTCCGCCGCCGTGCCGACCGCCGCTCGTCGTCGTGCTCGCGCTCGCTTGCGGCCTCGCCGGCTCGTGCTCGTGCTCGTGCGCCGCCTCCACGCGCGCGCCTCTGCCGGAGCTGCTGGCGCTTGTGCGCAGCCTCGCCGCCGCGGAGCGGCGCGCTTCTCAGCCGCTCGCCGGCGCCGGACATGGGAGAGAAGGGTAGAAAAGAGGAGAAAATGGGGGAAAGTTTTGAGAAAAGGGGAAAAATGGTGGAAAAGAGGTAAAAATGGTATATAGAAGGTGGTGGCAAGGTTGGGGGTGGCAAATAAGAGGTGGCAATGTTGGGGGTGGCAAATAAGAGTGAGGCAATCTTGGGGATGGCAAATAGGCAATTTTCTCTCCCGCGTCATGATGCTACTGGTCTCTTGCACATTAATTTCATTTGTTTGCGAAATCATTTATTAAATCAAACTTATCCTGCACTTGATTTTAGGAAACATATCCACATATGCACTGGAAGTGTATTGTGAACGAGTCGGTTCCTATCTTTTTGTGTCAAAGGCCAAGCCACCAAATATAGGGGCACCGCGCTCCTAGACATTACACATCTACAAACCCTAGAAACTCAGTATCTTCGTCCTTGGTGTTGCATGTCTCCAAGGTTCTCCATCCTACGCATTGGCGTGTCACCAACACGTGGGATGCACATGATTTTAGAAAACATATCCACATATACACTGGAAGTGTATTGTGAACGAGTCGGTTCCTATCTTTTTGTGTCAAAGGCCAAGCCACCAAATATAGGGGCACCGCGCTCCTAGACATTACACATCTACAAACCCTAGAAACTCAGTATCTTAGTCCTTGGTGTTGCGTATCTCCAAGGTTCTCCATCCTACACATTGGCGTGTCACCAACACGTGGGAGAGCAGTTTCTACGAAACCACACCCCATTGGGGCGATCAGGTTTTTTGGTAGAACTCGGCGTGACTGCTCGCTTGTTTCGATCTGCTACCTACAACGACACTCGACACGACATCAACCATCACTGGAGTGATCTGTTGTAAGTCCTGTTTGTCGGATCCATTTTGTGCATATGAGAAATAGGTTAAATCTTTGTATGAACAATTGGTGTTCATTGATTTACCTGTTATGTGGGATGCGCTTTTTATGGTTGTTTTATGAATTAAATACATCATTAAAATGCATAATTTTCTAACAAAATGAAGATTTGTCCAAATTTTGTATGTCACATATGTATTAGGCAAAAGGCCAACGAACTCATTAAGGACAAATATACCCTAACTTAAGATAAACTTAGCACTATAGCAATAAAATAGAAAAGAATAGGCTAATAGTGCTAAATCGAAATGGTTGGACATGCTTTTTAACTCCCCTCTTATTACTCTAGCAAAATGGGGAGCAGGGAGAGCCGAGTTTAGCCACCAGCATCCATGTATTAGGGTGTGTTTGGTTCACCCAACTAGGATCATGTTGGATGAATTTTGTTTGGCATGGGTCAAACCCATGAGGGATGAACCAATGGTAATGTATTTGTTTGGTTGTCTATCCTGGCCCTGACCTTGGCCACACCGCCCTACCCATGCCGCCCCGACCGTCCTTGCGCTGCGATCCTCCGTCACCACACCGTTGACGCCAATCTACCACCGGCTCCGCCTCCGCCTCCTTCCCCGCTGTCCCTTCCCCGCGACAGCATCCCTTCCCCCTTATCTCCCATCCTCCGCCGACGACGCCAAGCTCCCGCGCCGCCACACCAATCACAGTGGGGGAGAGGAGGGGATGGGGATGGACGAGCCGAACTCAACTTTTGGTACAAGACAAGCCGAACCACGCTGATATACAAGGAATGGATGAAAGCAACGAAGATGAATAGGTCCAAACAATCTCAACTAAATAAAAAACTATGTCGTGCCAGATTGGACCATTCAGGATCCTAAAACCAAACACCATTAGAGACCGGGAGGGTCCCTAATTTGGCAATGCCAGTATAGGGTGTCAATTCCACTTCGCGCTGTCACAATGCCCAATCCATTCACGCGCCCATTTCTATAACATCATGTGTAACAAGGACGACTAGCATGTAGCGTAATAATACCTCTACAGGTCTCAACCATTATTTACCCATAGATACAAAGATGCGGTAATGAATTGACAGGTGGTAACATAAGGTTTCAAGTTTGACTTTAGCATCAGTAATCGACTAGTTAAGACCTAATGTAGAGAGTATAAGACAAGCCTAGTATATATGAACATCTAGCTCTCTTTACATGTGACCATGTTTATGTTTTTAAAAAACCAAGGACAGGCTGGACAGCTAACCCGTCTCAATATACACAACATCTATTTGTTAAGGTGTTATGTCTTTGCGCCAGTAGCAAGGTCGAATCCAGGAGGAATAAAAACGACATCATCCCATTTCGAGGAGGAGCTATCCTGCAAGAATGTCATGATCTTAGCAAGATTATACATAGATCAATACAACAGGGCATCTAATGCACCATGAATCAATTAAGATCACAAGAAATGCATGCAAAGGTATTCAGATATTACATGGAAAGTAGCAAAGGGCAAAAAATATCAAACTACTATACGCAAACTTGGGATAAGAATGTGCCAAAAAGACAGCGAAATGGCTTAGTAATCCCAGGTCTCCAGTATTTAGTACTTGCCACATTCATTTCATTCAAACAAAGCACTATTAACTTTAAGAGTACCTCAAAAAGCTGCAACAATAATTAAGTGTACCTTCATAGATTTGATCATATCTTCCAAGGAAGAAACCTGGAATAGTAAAAAATGGTAAGCCCAAGTTCATCACTTGACAGAAGCTAAGGGGAAAAAAATGGTACCTGAGTGTCACCGATCCTAACAGCAGGGTTAGGCTTTTTCTGGTCACGAGAGGCTCGGTACAGTGAGTTATCTAAGTCCTCCTAGCAATGCATAAGGAATTTAGTATAAGGGCAGAATGATAATTCAGGTTATGAGCAGAAAACATAGATTATCCCTGACCTTCCTGAAAAAAACTGGACGATATCTTTTGTTATCACTCATCAGCACAAGGCTCCTGGACTGAAAAACGGTCGGTTGTCAACATGTAATCAAGATAACTTACAAAAATGCAAAAAGCATAGCAAGAAAATATTCATCAACAACGAACATCTTCTTCACAAATTAAAAAGAATGAAGCACGCTACAAAATGGGATAAAATCCTTTTTCGAATCCACCACAATAACGACAAAAGCTAAAGCATGAATGCCTGATGAGGGCAGCAGAAAACCCCAAACAGGATCACAGAACGCTGAGGCATGTTCCCCAGAGGACAGTGCTAGCTTTGTAGAGGTAAAGTTGATCAAAGAGGCTGGCGACAAGATGGTTACATGGTGACACAGCGAGATGCCGATAAAGGCATACTTAACCAGTATGATTAGGTAAGAAGTAGGAGCACACAGACATTTGCAACTATGCCCTCCAGTTTCAGAAAACTTGTTTTAGACTTATCCTAAGTCAAAGTTTTAAAACTTTATCAACAAAAATGTTTTGAACTATTTGTATTGGACACATGAAAATCATACATTTAGATTCGTCTCGAAAAGCACTTCCATAATACAGTATTTTTTTGTGAATTTTATAAATAAATAAATCGCAATGGTAATAAGTAATCAAAGGTGCATCTTGAAGATCATGCCAATGTGCTTAATGTCATGTTTTAGAAACTGGAGGGAGTATGTTGTATTGTGTAGATGGAAAATTAAACTTTCATTGTTAATTTCTTTTAAGCCACAATGTCACATTGCTAACTAGTAAACAGTAAAGAAAACCAAAACATTTATGACTGTTGTGGAGAGTAGAAAGTATAAAATTAAACATTTTTACAACATATGGAACTACTTTCGCATAACAATATTGTAGCAAAAAATGAGTGTACGTAAATCTATATATTGCCGCTTGCAGGTCCAATTTTTGGTTGAAAAGTATAATTACACATATGTAATCTCAATGCATGGATGAGTTCCTTATAAAAATTAAAAGGAGTGATTAAATTTTGTGCCTAAATTAAATAATCTGTGTGCACAAGTCATTGGTGAACAAATTAGAAAAAAGAGGTAGTACTGCTAATTAACTTGATACTACTTCTATTTCTCTCACATTCCCCCATGTACATTAATTCAAAAATACCAGATATGGACATTCAAACCTGAAATACTGGAACTCCTGGAAATCCCTCATTTGCAAACTGCCCTTCATCTTCCATCAACTGCAAAGATAAAGAAGATAAGTTGCTAACTTGTTTGCATGAAGAATAATTGTCACCTCAGATAATCTTCAAGCATGAGTAACTACATAATATAATGTATTAGCACTAATTTGTCTTCAACTAGCGCAAATGAATAACCTAATAATCAATCAATGAAGCGCACAAAATAATTTTTAATAGTAGATCCTCGATTTTACAGTGGTTTGCCCTAGACTGATTAGCCGTTTCTATTATCAATATGACATTTATTCTATCATAGTAGTTACCAGATATACCCTCTAGCACTTGCACAAATTAAGAAAGAAAAAACATTGGAGCAACAGCAAGATAAAATGGATGACAGCTCACAATATTGCTTACATAGATTTGCCTTGAAACCTGTCGTTTTGTTTCTACTCCTACTTGCAAAAATGGCCCATTTGAGGCATAAAATAAAGCAGAGCAGAACACTACTCATGGATAAGTTTCTGGATAATGCAATCTGCAAATAAATTAAGTTGGGTGAACTTTATCCGGAAATGATGTGGTTATGTGAATTTTTTTGAAACAGTTTTACGGATTTCATGTCTTGCGTGATATACTAGAGCCATTTACAATTATCTATCATAAGTCTACAGCCCAAATACGAAAACCATCTTAGATCAACAAATTATTTGTTATTAGTTGCTATACATGTAGGGTAGGGAGGACAAATACAAAGATCGTGTTTGCTCATAAATCACATCACACGTGATGCTTCCTATTTAAACAGATTGTTACCTTCATTGCATTAGCCACTTGAGAAGAATCAGGAACAAATCTAAACGCTACACCATCAGACTTTAGTTGGATAACCTGAAAACAAAATATAACATCAATTCTAAATGAGATATTCCAAAACGGACAACATACGGAAGAAAGCACGTAACCAGCAATGCAGCAATTTCGAAAGATAAATGGCTATTAATTAGTAGCATCTTCCATTTCTCAAAAGAGAAATTCTAAACAACGGGATCCCGTCCCGGACGGGATCCCTCCCCCATGCGACACGTGTCCCCGCGCCCAGCTCACCCCGCGCCCGCGCGCGCGCTGTGCAGAGGAGGAGGGAGGAGGGAGGAAGGAGGAAGCAGAGCCTACCTCGACGCCGTCGACCTCGCCGTCGCCGCCGTCGACCTCGCCGTCGCCGGGTTAGGGTTCGGGTTAGGGAACATTTGGGTTCCCTCCGGGTAACAAAAGTAATGTCTTTCGTAGCAAGGTTTTGTCAAGTTTATTCTACAACGAACTGTAACAATGGCAAACATGACAGCATCCGCCAAGGTAGATTACGTGATGTATAACCATTCAGTATAAACCGTCAAAACCAATAAACTACAATCTCATACATGTAGGCCACTATACCACCACATGAACTGCGGCCCGCATGTGAAAGCAAGTGAGCAATTTGAGTCAGATCGTTAACTCCTAAATCTGCATATTAGGTATATGAATTTTGCACCCTCAGCATGAGCTTATGTGAATAAACCACACCAGCAGCCAATGCAATGAGACACAACCACAGTTCCAAATTCACTTGGCATTTCACGACCATCGCATAATTCGCATCCAAGCATTCCATGAAACAACACCTGAGAGCACAAAATGTAGCAAGGTCGGGGAAGACGGTGCAGTTGACCTTGTTGAGCGGGACGGGCACAACGGTAGAGCCGGCGCGCATGTCGCCGTCCATCTGCTCGAGCAGAGCGTCGGCGTCCTCCCTCCGGAAGCAGAGCAGCCCGAGCGCCGGCTGCGGCCTCGCGGCAGCTGCCCTCCCCCCGCCTCCGCGGGCAGAAGACACGAGGACGAACTCCTGTGCGGAGTTCGAGAGCGCGTACACGGGCACCCCAGCGAGCCGCTCCTCGATCTCGGCGACCGGGAGGGCCGACGCGGCGGCGGAGGAGGAGGATGGGGAGGGGACGCGGGCCCACGGCGGCGGGAGGGTCCAGGGGAGGGAGGACAGGAAGGAGGTGAGGTGGGCTTGGATGGGGAGGAATGGGTTGGGGATGCTAGGGCTAGGGTTTGGAGTAGAGGCGGAGGCGGAGGCGGAGGAGGAGGAGGAGGCGGCGGGGGCGGGGCTCTTGAGCCATGGGAATTGGAAAGGCATGGCGGTGCAGGACTGCTGGCAGAGGAGCACGGCGGAGACGGCGGAGGAGGGTTTTGTATCAAGGTGACCAGATGGGCCGAACTGGAAGGCCGGCACCCCTGCCCAGCAGGCCGGCACCGTCCGTGCATAGAGGCCCGGTGTCGCACGGCTTCTGTAGCCAGGGTTCGAATAGCTTGTGACCTACTGTTTTCTAGTAGCCCGGTAAAAACAAGTAAGGGTGTGTTTGTTCCTATATCCTGGATGGTCCCGTCCAGCATGACATCGTTTTTTGTTTAATTGTTATTAGTTGAATCCATTCGTACGGGTCGTTTCCATCTGTCCATAGTATAGCGAGGTGGTTCGCTCCATCCGGCGTCAAACCACAAGTTGCGCTCGTCTCGGTTTTGTTCGACGCCATCAAGCCTTCCACCTCTCCCCCGACGCGCCTCCTCCTCCTCCTCTCCCTTGGCGGTGGGCCATGACCTAGCGCCTCCCCTCAAGCTCCTCCCCCTGTGCGCCTCCTCCACCCCAGGCGCCGGTGAGCCCACTGCCAACCATGACCTAGCACGGCCCCTCCACCGCCTCCTTCCCCTCACGCCTCCTTCTCCCCCGTCGCCGGTCAGCCAACCGTCACCATGACCTAGCGCCGTCACCACCTCTCTCCACGCGCTGATCGACTCCACCCCCTCCCCACACGTCCCCCGCCGCCACCATGACCTAGCGCCACCTCCTCCTCTCCCTGCGCGCCACCTCCTCCTCCTCCTCCTCTCCCTGCGCGCCTCCTCTTCCACCTCCTCATATCCCTGTGCGGTACCTCCTCATCCTCCCCGTCGCCAGCCGCCGCCTCGGCCACTTCCTCCTCCTCCCCGTCGCCGGTCAGCCCTCCGCCCTCCTTTATTTGTTTTTTCTTGTTATTTTTCCATAGATTTTTCCTCCGTGGTTTGTTTTGCAGTACAAGAGCAGCTGAAGAAAATGTTTTAGGTATGAATCTGTCGGTGTTCTTTCTTTACCTTGAATACTTGTGTTCTTGTGTGATGTTTGGATATTTGAACTATATAGTATTAGTTGAATCCAATTTATTGTGCTTCTTAAAAATTGATGGTAATTCTTGATAGCCACTGAATCAATACCACATTTTATCACTACATATTTTATCTGATTTATTACCCCTGGTGTACTGTATAATGTAATATTCAGTCTGTTCATTTCATATTGCTATTTTTCAATCTGTTGTACTTAAAATTTCCTTTTTCTTTTAAACTGAGCTACTAGGACATTTCCAATAAAATCTACTGCATAATATCAGTAATCATTTGCTAGAATTAAACCTATAATGCATGTCAAGAACTTAAACCAACACTATGGAAACCAAGAACCAACAATTTGACTATACAATCAAAGCAAACGTCCTATTAGTTTCAACACCAAATGAAATGCATGTAGCTGTTTAAATGCCCTATTATGGGAAAATTTGCTTTGTTTGTTTTATGTACGATTGTTTCTTGTAATTGCATTTAGATTAATCTATTTGTTTCATTTTCTAATTGGTCCATTTTTTTCTTCAAACATGTATTATAGATAGTTTGTTGTTAGTGGTATATGCTCGTTAAAAATATAGGAATAAAAGGAAAGGAGTAGAGTATGCCCAATTTTACCAATCGTAAGAAAGAACTATTTAAATGCTATAGGATAATCTTGATTTCCCAGGGTTTATGTTTTGAGGCATATCGTATAAACGCCATAGAAAATACTGTAAGCCAGCGTTTGTTGGTTCCAATCTGTCGCGATCGCAAGACGTACATTTCTTGGTTCCAATGCAAAAACAGGATGCCTCTAATCAAAATGTTTCCACGCTTTCCCATCCGATGGATGAACCATGACATCACCCTTTGTCCTTTTACTCTCTTTGTGCCACCTCATCTGCTGCGCCATTTCTTCAGTTAAGAAACATCGTTGGAGACGTTTTGTCAGTGGGAAGTAACGAAGCACTTTTCTCGCCATATTTGTCTGTCTCTTATTTCCTTCGGCGTCGTCTATCTCCACATATCTTGACTCTCCACATTTATCGCAAGCACGCTTATCCGCATCATCCTTATAATACAACATATAATGATTGGGACAGTAGTGTATTTTCTCATATGGCATTTCTAGTACACCTATAAGTTTCTAACACTCATACCAAATAGATGGCATCTTATGACCTTGAGGAAGAACATCGGACCACAATGATATGAGTTCGTCAAAACAATTAATCGAGAAATTGTACTTGCATTTAATAGCCATCATACGGGCCACAACAGACAGCAGGGATACTGTGGTTCCATCGTGCAACGGTTGTTTGGCAGACTAAGAAGCCCCATGAAATCGGACACAGACGTGGGTGCCTTGTCATCCTCAAAATTATGACCAAAGTCTTCCATCAAATCATTCACCCGATCGATTTCATCGAACCTTCATCGAGTACGGATAGGGGTGGTGCACACGCTGCACGGCGACTCTCCCCATGATGTACCCACCGATGGTACGCAGCTTTGTAACCATGTTTACATAGATCAAGCTCCATCTGGTCACGGGTTCTCTTCCGACAATTCCCACACCCAGCACAAGGGCATGTCACCTTAATGTTAAGGTCTGACGTATGCTGGAAAGCATGAGTCACGAATTCATCGGTCTTTTCGTACCATTCATCTGTGTGTTGTCCGTTGGGTTGTCATCCATCGTACATCCAACTTCTTTGTTCTTCCATCTATGGTAGGCATGCGTCATTTCACGTGAGGGTTTCATGACAGGCTTAGAAAAGCTTCTAAACCCACCCACGAATGACCAATCGAGCAAAATTCATTGCGACACCGGTGGGTCCTAGACGAGATTTCGGCAGCATAACCCTAAGGGTTCTCCAGTGCAACGATGGCCCAGGAGGGTTATTAAAACCACCGAGCACTTATGTTATGCACAAGAGAAGCTCTTTGGATTATGCCGTCGAAATTATCGTTTCAAACCCACCAGTGTCGCAATGAATTTTGCTCGATCGGTCATTCGTGGGCTGTCCACTGGGACACCCATAGATGGTAGTCCATCAGACAATTCGGAAACTCTTATCACATCTCGTATGAAAACAAAATGAATCACCATTCGTGTTCCATACGAGTTGTGTCGTTTTCGAATGGGTGACGTACGGCTAGGTCACAATTGAAGAAGACTAATGCGGACATAATATTATTTAGCCTTGTCCGTACACGACGTATCGGGGTACCCACGCCAAGGTATCAAGAGCAGAAGGCGTAGAGCGGGCGTCCAGGCCCCTATGTCGAGCAGACTAGGACGCATGGCAGCTCGGCGTAGAGCGGGCGTCCAGGCCCCCATGCCGAGCAGACCAGGACGCGTGGCGCCTCGGCTGAGCAGGAGGGCGTAGGTCCCACTTAGCAGGCGCGCACGCGCAGAGAGGAGGCTTCCCCAACGTTTAACGTATCTACTGCATTAAATGCAAGAATTTGGGCGTACATGACCGAGAGAGACGATTGCTTGCACTGTCGCCTGTCCGGCGCACTGTAGCAGTCATTCCATCACTATGTGGTGATAGGGGCAAAGTGGTGCCAGTGTCAGGCGCCTCCCACGTCTCGTTCGACCCGGAGATCGGAGGAAGTCATTTATGAAGTAGGCGTCGGCAGGAGCAAGTGGACGGCGTCCAGCGGCCAGAGCCCAGTCTGTGGGCCCCATCTGCCACATTCTCTCTCTCTTCCTCTCTCTCTCTGACCATCTGTCCGTCCCTTCCAAGTATAAAAGGGCTCGAGGGCAGAGGGAGAGATGGTTGGATCCTAAGCCATACACACTCACGCCATTGTAAGAGCTCTCGAGCTAAAGCATTCCATATCTCGGTCAATACCACTGTTGCAGGAGTAGGACTTTTACCCACATTGAGGGTCCGAACCTGGGTAAATCCGATGCCTCCCTGTGATTGTGAGTTGAGGCGAGCTAGTGGCGAAAATCCCCCCGACCGAACTACGATTCTCCCGTGAGACATAATATATGTCCGGTATCAAACACCGACAAGCCTAATATATTACCTAACCAAAAAAGGTAATAAATAACATTTACAAATTAATAATCAATCAACCATCAATCGCAAAAATAATTACTAATTACTGAAGAGTAAATAATCAATTATTTACAATACATTTATTTATTTTATTATATTTTAATATTTCACTAATTTATTTTATTTATTTATTTATTGCCTAATTTATTCACTAAACCTACTAAAGAGTAAATAATCAATTATCTACAATACATTTATTTCATTCATTTTTTCACAAATTTATTTTTTTATTAATTGCCTAATTTATTAACTAAATCTATATTAGTATTGACTAATGATGCATGGCCGTCGACACTACACAACAAGTACGAAAAAAATTATTTGATTACCTCGTACGTCGACGTTCAACGTTGGGGACGGCGTCGGATATGAGGGAGGGGACGGGAGGGTGCGAGGCGGAGGCAGCAGAGAGGAGGTGGAGGCAGTGGCGCGGGCGAGGAGACGGCGGCCCGGGCGAGGCAGTTGCATGGGCGATGCAGCGGCGGCGTGGGCAAGGCTGGGACGGCCGAGGCAGCGGCGAGGCGGCAGCGGTGCGGGCGAGGAGGCGGGAGCGGCGCGTGCGCGTGGGACAGGCACATTTGCTATAGCTCCACTCTCTCTCTCTCTCTCTCTATATATATATATATCAATTTTGTTAAATAATGAGTAAACAGATTGGATCCAAGCAGATAGCGCAATTTACTCTTGCTCCCTCCATCCATTTTTATAAGGCACGGTTTCATATGGCCCGGTCTTCAAAACTATACTTTGACCATTAATATCTCTTATAATATATTCTTTATAATACCAAAATTATAATCATGGGAAAGTATATTTAAAAATGAACTTAATGAGCATGGTTTATAGCGCATTTGCATGCCTAGATTTATTTTTATCAACAAAAGGCATTCTATAGATGTAAACTCTAATATAATTTATATACATATCTAAGATATTTTTTCCTAAATTATAGATTTATATGTATATTCATTCATTATCTTTATTATAATATAAACCCAACTTGGAAGATTTATTAATAACTTTGATCACCTTTAAGTTATTTTTTCTTTCAAATATACTGATATGGGCTCTTTAATGGTTCCTGGTATGGATGCTTTAACAAAAAATATTTTCTTTTATTTTTATTTCAAGTTTTTGGTATATTTTATGTTTAATCACAGTTGATATGGACTCTTTAACATGTCTTTTTGTGTTATTTTTATTTTGGATTTCTAATATTTTTAGATTTAATTGTGGTATAATTTTTATGTTCATTCGTAGTTGATATGGACTCTTTAACTTAATGGCCTTTTGTGTTATTTTTATTTTAAATTTCTAATATTTTTAGATTTAATTGTAGCTGATATGGGCCTCTTTAAATAAATTAGTTTTATATTATTATTTGTTTTGAATTTCTAATTTGTTTATTGTTAGTAGTAGTTGATGTGGACTCTTTATATTAATGTAAGCCATTATAATCTGGTCCCACTGTTGATCAAACAGTTGAAATAATCTGAGTGACGTGGACTAATGAGGTGGCTCTGTTTCCCCTGCTTTTTATAGAATAGATAGTTGATACCATTTTTGTATGATAAAATCTTACATACCAATTGAAAAATTGTTGATGATGATCACGAGGTTTGAATATTAAAATACATGTGCATCTCATATAAAAATGGATGAAGGAATCTTTATTGTTACAACTCCAAATGGACTAAAACAAAAATAAATCTGAAGCTCACGGTTAATATCAGATAACATCATGGAAAATGCTTCTACTTGGGCGTTTGACCGGACGCCCGCGATCTGCGCGGCCCATCGAAAGCCAGAAATTTGTGCCACCAATCGCGCTTTTTTATTGGACCTGCTCGTGGCCGTCATGCATGTGGCCACCTTTTGAACGTTTCAAACATCTCTCTCCTCACTCTGTATTGCGTCTACGTGATGGAGAAGGGAAACAGTGGCACTTCTCTTTTTCGGATGCAATTTAGGAGCAGAAGAATCTCTTGGGATGCAATTCAGGAGCAGAAGAATCTCTCCCATATCCTCTTGGAATTTCTCTCCCTCTCTCTCATGTGCTATTGGGAGCAAAGAACAGGGCATGCAGAACTTTCTCTCATGGCGTTGTGGTGTAGATGATCAACGTATAGAATCTCTCTCTCACTCTCTCTAGCGCAACATGGGAAAGAATGTGTTGGAGATTAGGGTTTTGCGGAATTGATGTGTTGTATTGATCAATGGTGGAATATATATAGAGTACAGGAGATGGGCCTCCCCAAGGCCCATATACTCTAACACTCCCCCGCAGTCTGAACGGCACTAAGCGGTCTAGACTGATACAAAGCAAACACACACTCCCCCGCAGTCAAAACAAAGTGTCCATCACTCCCCCGCAGTCGGAACGGCAGTAGCACGGACATTCAGGCTGGACCGAAACTCGGTGAAAACCGAAGTGGGCAGCCCCTTGGTGAAGATGTCGGCGTACTGCGATGACGTCGGGACATGGAGAACGCGGACCTGACCAAGAGCCACCCGCTCTCGGACGAAGTGTAGGTCGATCTCGACATGCTTGGTGCGCTGGTGCAAGTTCCTGCGTGGAATGCAAAATGCAAGCACTTCACAACAGCCGGGAAAAATTTCTTAAGCCACCGCATGGAGCCCAAGAAGCCAAAACAGAAAACGCCAAAAGCCGATCGGACAAGGCCCAACATAAAAAAAAACCTGACAATCCTAACTACCACACATAAATAGGACCCAGGCACAACTCCCCAAACACAACCAACTTCGATGCAGCTGTTACCGGCTGCACCGGCGGCGATCAGAAGTTGAAGACAAAAACCCACGCCTGATCAAGCATTAAGGTACATTCTAAAATCATTGGCATCCTCTCGTATGCAACAAATCACAACACATGGCACTGCAAAAATCCCAATCACATCATGGAACTCAATTTTTTTTTAAAAAAAATTCACAATCTGCATACAAAAATTTCACACTTCGAAAGAACAAATTTCAGTGGTACACGGTACTGAATTTTGTACATGTGAAAACTAAAATTTGAGAGTACAAGTGAGTAGATACAAATTATGTAGTCTGCCTGCATAGCATTGCAGCACACACAAATAAACACTTCCAGGTCGTATATAACCTGACATAAAGATATATAAGGCATGGGCACATCGTTGAACTATGCAGGTAACAGATGATGGAGACCAACAAAAACTCTTCAAACTGTAGAACCAGCTTACCATAGGTACGTAAAACTAAGCCAACAGCATACTGATCAGCTTACCTAGAGCATACTAAAAAACAGCAGAAGCAAGACATGCTAACCTGACATGTGCATATGACTTCACTGAGTACAACACTATCTGTGCAGAAATCAACAAAGAATCCAACCAATTCAGTGCCAACGAACATACAAGAAATCTACGACACATACACAGTAAGTATTTTTCTGGATGAACAAAACCTTGACATACACATACACAGTAAGATTTAATTTATTTTGTTCATTACTAGTTGTTCACCTACGTCCGCTTGAACGTATGTCTGATATAAAAATTATATGTGGCATTACTAGTTTATGCACGCATTACTAGTTAATCACCTATGTGGCATGACACAAACGTATGTCTGATATAAAAATTGGAACCATGCAGACAACACAATGGAATGAGTTCTTTCCAGATGAAGATTACAACAGCTACACTGTACGATGAAGAAAAAACAGATTCGAAAGATAACACATAATAGTTGTCTTCAAATTAAAAACATTGTTCAATAAACTTGCTGTTTTGCAGATTAGGCTATCGCAAGATAGCAACAACTCATTCACTGATATTCTACAGAAGATCACACATTACGGTCAAACAAGTACCATTGCAAATATTCAGATTGGAACAACAACAATTGAAGAGATTTCAAATGACATCATTCCAAGGAAATCATGAGGTAAAGAAAACAAAATCACAATGAGAACTACCAAAAATTCACACGTACCATGGGAATTACACTTTCATATAGATTGGAAATGGTTTGACACATTTGATATATGCAATGTGAAAAAAATTTCAGGTATACACTACAACAAGTAGAACTACCTTATCACAAGAGGAAGATATATAGCTATAACATGATTTCATCAGGCTTGAACTACACAAGGCTGCTACAGAGCCCAATCCAGAATGAGGTACACACATCTGCCAGACAAACAAATAGCAAATCTCTTTGCATCATTGTTACCTATCATAATATTTTGGTACTCCTCTTTAATGCCATATGTGATGAAAAAAAATAAAGGACATGGAACAACTGCAACTGGAATACAATTGGCAAAAAGAAGACAATGAATTAGCTGGACCATACAAAAGCATACAAGAGATCAGAGATGAAAGCTCAACAAAGCAAACATCAGGATCAGAAATAGAAGATTCAGCGCACAAAACCTCACAACAACAGCAGCATGAAGAAGGAGAAAACGCTGCACAGCTAACACAGGAGGAGATAAACATACATCAAGAAGAAGATAACATTATAAATGCCCTGGACCAAGTAGATGATGAAGAAAATGACCTGGTTTCTAAAATTGGAATGATATTTGAGGATGATAAAAAAGCAAAAGACTTCTACAACAATTACGCATTCGTAGCAGGATTTTCCATCATTGTGGTGCACACAAGGCATTCCAGGAATGAAGAAAGAGAAAATGCAAAGGCAAAGGTGACACTAGCTTGCAAAAAATCCAGGAAGGTTGCAGACCCTAGTAAGAAAACAAGCAATGCAAGCAACGCAGATATCGCCACAAAGAAGAAAAGAAATTTAGAAGAAGCAACAAGCTGTCCGGCAACCATGGTAGTCACAAAGCAAGGTTCCAGAGGAAAAATTACTCGACTGCACCTTGGACACAACCACCCTTTGAGCCCACCAACTGAGGTGAAATTCCTACTGTCACACCGACACATGACAGACACAGAGAAGGTCCTAATCAAGACACTTGACGCATAACAAGTTCCAATCAGGAAAATAATGGCCATCTTGTCTTACCTCAAAGGGAACTTGGCATCAGTTCCATACACAAAGAAAGATGTAAGCAACGAACGAACAAAGATAAGAAAGGATTCAAGGAAGAGTGACATGGACAAACTAGCAGAATACTTTAGGAAAAAACAGGAAGCAGACTCCCTATTCTTATACATGTTCAAAACAGACAAAGACAGTATGGTACTAAACATCTTCTGGGTTGAAGGAAGGCATAGGATGAATTATGATGCATGGGGCGAATGCATAAGCTTCGACACTACTACAAAACAAACATGTATGACATGCCGTTTGAACCATTTTGGGAATAAATGGGCATGGAGACAACTGCTTGTTCGGGTTTGGATTTGTGCAAGATAAGACAGCATCATGCTTCTGCTGGCTCTTTGAAACATTCTTGCTATGCATGGACAGTAAACATCCTACATCTATAATCACAGATCAAGGTTTGGCAATGAGAGCAGCAATAAGAAAGCCTCTGCCAAATACAATAGATAGATGCTGCTTGTTACATGTGTTAAAAAAACTTGCAAATAAGACATCAACATTTCTGAGCAGCAAACAATGTCTATATGATAAGCTTTATGACATTGTCAACAACTCATTTACAGAAGAAGAGTTTGAGGAAGACTGGCAACAAATGATAGAAAAGCACGAAGTTGGCCAAGTCAAACATCTTCAGGAAATGTGGCTAAATAGAGAAGACTTTGTCCCAGTCTACTTCAAAAACAATTTCTTCCCTTTTGTACGAACAACAGCACGAAGTGAAGGAACAAATACAGTAATCAAAGACAACATTGGCTCTACTTTCAGCCTATGTAGCTTTGCAATGGAGTGCGGACGCATATCAGACTCGTATGAAGAGAATCAGAGGCAGCAACAGACAATTACAAGAAACACAAGACCACAATTCTTGTGGTCTGATTATCAGTTTGAAAAACAAGCAGCAACAACTTACAAACGGAAAATATACTACAAGTTCAGAGACGAGTTAAGGGACACTACAAAATATCAGGCTGAAGAGGTACTACACAACCAGGTGTATGCAGTGCGAAAGGCAGAACATTTAGCAACAAATGGAATGAAGCTGGGACAGTACGTGGTCACCATTCACCTCAAAAGCAATACATATACCTGCATATGTGGAAAAATGGACAAAGACGAAATTTTGTGCTCACATATACTGTGGATACTCACTAACCTAAGCATTAATGAGTTGCTAGAAAGATACTTCTTGAAAAGATGAACACCTAATGCAAAAACTACAGATATCACTCGGACAGTTGGGAACGGAGAAGAAAGAACAGATGAAAACAATGACACGCGGCTAATCTTCAACATTATCTCACGGAAGGTAATTGAGTTGGCTTCAATAGCTTCAGAGGACAGACAGATGGGGGAGTACGTGCTAAGTAACCTAGAACAGCTTGAGGAAACACTAATGAGCATGCTGGACAACAAAATAAAAGAAAAAAGCACCGCAGAAACAGAAGAACACATGATACTAAAGGATCCATCAACAGCCATTGCCAAAGGACGGCCAGCTATACTCCCAAGGAAAATGACTATACGAGAACAGCTCACAAGCAAGCAACAAATCAGGTGCAGCAGATGCAAACGTGTCGGACACAACATGAAGACTTGCAAAGAACCAATACCAGAAAATGCAGAAGAGCAAGGTAATTAAACATTTCTCATAAAACAAAGTGGTAGAATTAATCCAAACTAAAAATTGCAGGGACAAGAAGGACATCAACTAAAAGCAAGGGGAACAAAAGAAAGCAACAAACTTATACAGCAAATGAAACTGAACGTCCGGTCCAAGACATTCGCATGCAGGAATGAGCATATCATAATGAAGAACTTGTAATTTATGTTTAATATTCTTTTTATGCAATGACATTCAGCACAACGTAATCATTTCTATGTTATTTGTAAACTGATCGATAACTTGGAAGCAAACCATTACGGAAACCATAGTTTTTCATGTGAACGAACACAATACATACATATGGAAGTCTTGCATAATGAGTAACAGTGAAATATTTTACCAAAAGGAAGCACACCGTAAATATGCAACTTAAAAACCATTTTGCATTAAAACGTATGACATTAATAGGAAAAAATATTTGCACAATAACAAGCTCTTGGTATAAGGAACAAAGGGAAGCACTATATCAGGTAAAGATGCCCAAACTAATATATTGTTGACTGCACAAGTTTAGTTACTGCCTATATAGCATAACTGCCAACATGTACAAAATAAAACGAGCACTACTAACATGTACTCTCAACCCCCTTTGAAATAAACTACCATTTACTATCACAGCCCAATATGAATCACCTACAAGAAAAAACAAAACGAAACAATCAGAATTAAGGCATTGATAAAGAGACATGCATCCCATAAAATTAAAACAAACTACAAAACAGGAAACTAACATTTACAAAATAAATAACCTACATAGAGAAGTTCCGAATAGATTCCTTCGCTTGCTCATCAAGATTGTGGATGGAGAAAACCAGATTATTTGCCATCTTCATTCGCATATTTGGTATATCAAGAGCTGAAAACTTGTCAACAAGTTAATCCTTAACGCCAGTCTAAGCATACGGATCATCAACAAAATGGGTTCCTTAGGATCCCAAGAGAGGCTACCATGAACGATTTGAGAATCGGGGACTTACATGTGGAGAATTTGGAGGATAAGGAAAGGGAAATACGAGAGGGTTACTCTTGTAGACACAGAGGGAGATGAATGTGGGAGGGGGATTGCTACTGGGAGAAGGACGCCGGCATACAGAACCCATTTTGTTGATGATCCGTATGATGTTCTAAACAGCATACGGATGTAAATGTAAGACTGGGTATCGATCATAGGTGAAAATGCTAAGTTTAGGGTCTGGGATGGCTAAGGGTGAATTTACCAAAATACCCTTAGGGAATTCCTATTCGAAAAATATGACAAAGCCTATATTTATACCTTGTTTATTATATTAAGAGCCACTTTTCTATTCCAAGATTAAATCACAATGTTCCCAGTGCGTGGAGTATATCTAGGATCTTCCGAGAAATAGCTGGAACAGTAACGGGCCAAGCTCATCACTATGCGAGGCGTGGGAAGACCGAGCGGCCCAAACCGGCGCAGCACAGCAAGCCGAAACGGCCCATTTAGCCAAGCGGCCCAGCCGCAGCGCGAGCACGCTAGGTGACCACGTCGAAGACGCCTAAAATAAGTGCGCCTTCATTTAACCCGACGTGTGGGGCCAAGGGCCCACTGGATAGCACTTAGTCACCAATCGGAGAAGAACAGAACAGAGATGGAGAGAGGTTGGCAAGTGGGTCCCAGCGGTCAGTGATCCTCGTCTACACAGTGCTGGAGTCGATGACGTCATTATCTTCAACTTCTCGCCGGCACTTGAACCCGAAAAGAGAACTGAGGCTCGCCGGCGCTAAAGTCTAGGCCATTGGGTGTAGGTGCTACCTGGAGACCTAGGGAGAGCATGTGTGTCTAGTGGTGCCTACGGCATGACCAATGGTGATCGGACTCGACGACGCTATTGCCGGTAGTGGCGAAACGACTCGGCATTTAACGACGACTTTTGCTAGCGTACGGCTCCGGGCAAGACAACTACAGTGAGGATGTTCTACCTAGTATTTTAAAAGGCTATATTTTATATTTTCTAAAATACCCTTGATTTGCATTTTAAATTAATAAACAAGGCCTTTACATACCTACTTTAATTCGTTTATAGAAACTCTTATAGGTTAATGGCTATATTTTTCCTATGATGTAGACTAAATATAGTATTTGATGTAATTTGTTTAGAAATTTTGGAATTGATTTGCTATTTTAACTAGTAAATACTAAAGTAATCATATTATTAATTTTATATAAAAATTTATTAGTGAAATATGCAAATTTATATTTTTAATGGACTCTATACAGTATCTAGTATTTTACACAATTGTATCATAATTTTGGAAAGTCTTCTTCTATTTTTAATAAACCGAAACTCTTTATCAAATTTTGAAATCAAATGCATATCTCGTCGCTGACGTCATGCTGACGTCAGCACGTCTTCTACCTCTGTCCAGCGCGCAGCCCGTGGAAAGAATCGGCGATTACAGGAGCTGCGGTCCTCCGTTTTGGTCGTTCTTGGGCTCTACGGATTCGTATCGACGGCACGCTTCTAATGGTTCCATATACACGGCCGGCGGCGGTCGGACACGGCGGCTCGGCGAGCTACAGCGGCGGCGCCTTCGGGATTACACGGCAACGGCGGCACAGCAGGGTTCCGGTCAAGTTAATGCATGAAAGAGCTTCAGGGAGTCGGAAGAATGCTCACCGTGGTCTTTGTGAGACGGATATTGCTTGAAAAGGCCTGGCGGCGAGCGACCCCGAGAGAAATCCGAGCAGAGCAATGACGGCCGCGAGCTCCGACGACGCACTAGCCAAATTGGTTGAGCAGAAACAACCGTGAGACGTTCCTTGCTATGGACGAGTGGAATTGGACAGAACAGTACCGTAGTTTGAGAAATCGGTGGAGACGGCTTTGGCAAGGCCTAGCTCCGGCGAGCAATTCCGGCCAAAGCGACAGCTCCGGCGACACGTGCGTCGGACAGTACGCTCTGAAAGCCGTCGCGAGAGCAGATGGATGGAAATTGGGCTGGGCCCGAAGATGGCCCAAGACAACCCAATAGACGCCTAAACCGGAAAGGATTGAATTTCGATTTTTCTCCTAAATTGCTTTGGAATTTTGAATTCTAGTAGATTTTACTCAATTTTGAAAATCCGGCCCTATTTTTGGATATTACAATTAGTCTGGGCCTAGTATCGCTCCATGGTGTTGTATTCCCAGTGGAGACATGGGGGTCACTCGAAATTATGAATGCTAATTTTGTTTCTGAGGGTTCCACTATGCCCATGTCTGAAGCTTCGAAGATGGTAGCCAGATTTATGCTGAACTGCCCATATCAGAAAGGCAAGGGATTGTGCAAGAACTTGCAAGGAATATTCGCCATGACACCTTCACATCCTCGGGTTGCCCCCCTTGCGTCCTAGCCATGATGTGGCTAGGGGCGTGGATATGGTTCCCCTGGTTCGGCCATTATGGATAAGGCGCCCAGGGGGTGGGTTGGTGTGGCACCATGGCGTGGGGAACGATGACAGATTAGGTCGTAGGACGCAATGAAGGGTGGGCATGCGACGATGGGGGCACGATGACAATGCAGAGCGAAATCGAAGTCGGCGCGGGGTGCGGATGCAATAGTTCGCAGCATGGTAGGGAGTGAGGCCCATTCAGCAAGGCGTGCATCACAGTTAGTGCTGGGAATTGGGCTGGCTCGGCTTAAGCCCATTATACCTCGGGCCGGTGCAAAATGGCCCGGCATAGCCCGGTCAGCACTTCGGGCCATGCCGGGCCAGCACGGAGTGCCCAAATGTAGGCCCGGCACGGCCCAAAAGCACGTTGGCCCAGCAACGGCCGGACCGGCCATTGCACGGCACGGGTGATAAAACAACAGGCAAGATTATATTTTATAAATTCGTATTTTCTTCAAATAAAAAAGTTGTATACATGAAAAAGATGCATATCGAAATTATCTACAACTTTTGTGTTCAACCGAAATTCATCCGAGCAACTAAAGACCTTGCAAATGGCGAATTACCAAGGACAATGTTGTGGCCCTAAAGCAGGCAATGAAGAAAATAATTTTATAAATTCATACGTTGCTCAAATAAAAAAGTTGTCTACATGAAAAAAGATACGTCTCAAAATTATTTACAACTTTCATGTTGAACAAAAGTTCATCCAAGGAACGGAAGAAAACAAAAAACGCAAGCTATTGGCGCGTGGTTCATTTCGGGCCATGCCAGCCCAAACACGGCCTAGATAGTCAGGCTGAGCCGGGGACCGTCATGCTTGGTTTTCAGGCAGGCACGGCACACCATTCGGGCCGTGTTGGCTCGATCCAATTTTTCCTCATGTCGTGCCATGCTTCGAGTTGCCTTTTTCGGGCCATGCCCGGCTCGGCCTGGCCTAAACTCACAGCACTAGTTGCACTAGGGCATGGTGTGGCACTATGACTGCGTGAGCATAGGGCACGGTGGCGTGGTGGCACAAGGCGTGAGCGCGCCACAGGTCAGACACCTCTATAGAATATATAAAAAATTCAACAAAAAATCTAGATATGTGA
Organism: Raddia distichophylla; assembly: GCA_005191435.1. Taxonomy (NCBI): domain Eukaryota; kingdom Viridiplantae; phylum Streptophyta; class Magnoliopsida; order Poales; family Poaceae; genus Raddia; species Raddia distichophylla. The sequence continues at coordinate 448,106 of SPJY01012959.1, forward strand.
GAAAATAGTCGAGACTTCTCTAAAAAAACAATTGTACGATGATTAGCAAAAAGTAGAAAAAATAAAGATTAACACAAATGGAGTGTGCGATCTTATGGCAATAACTCTACAATCATTATGCTTTCTTTTGGAGAGGATAAAACTAGACTTAGGGCATGTTTGGTTGGCTGCACGCGGGCTGGACAGGCTCACTGCGTGCAGCCAACGGGTGTTTGGTTAGCTGTGTGTCCTTCGGAGCCTGGCTGAAGGGACGCAAAAACACTGTGCTAGCCAGGCCCCGTGCGCACGCTGGAATCGGCCGTTCCTGGCCATGCAGGCTCACATGCAGGCACGGGCAGTACCAGCTGCATGCAGGCACGTACTTCCAAGCACGTTTTCAATTCGTTTTTTACTATATCTTTTGATTGGTAACTCTGATTACCGAACCAATTTCAAAAATGGGTTCCTGACATTTCTTCGAACAAAACTAGACTACACTTGCCATATAAATTTTAAAAAAATAATTTTTATTTTTAATTTTTTGATTATCTATTGTTAGTTTTAAAATTTTTTATTTTCGTTTTAAATTTCGAGATTTTCTAGAATTTATTTTTTTAAGATTTGTTTGCCCTTTTATTGAATTTGTGTATCCCACCCTAATCTGTATGGTCAACCAAACAAAATCTCTGCACAGCCTGGCTCAACAGATGTAGGGTAACCAAACAACATCACTCGCATCTCTTCAGCTAGACTCATCTCTGCCAGGCTGAGATAGTTCGAGCAACCAAAAAGCCCCAAACCACGATTTGAAGCGCACTCGCCATCGCGGCTCGTGGCTTCCACAGGCGAAAATATGCATCGCCATGTGCAGACCTCCAACGCATAAGATACACCGTTAGCTCGGGTTGCCGGAAGAAGCGACAGATCGCCTTCGTGAGCACCATCTCCTCCGCTTGGCGCAAGCTCGCATTTTGACGTTCCTCCTGTCCTCCAACTCTCTCCACCTTGTAGTTCTCCACCGCGAAGAAAGCCTTCAACTCCGCCAGAGGCGCTGATCTGCGGGCCCCGCCGTCCCCTGAGCCCTGCAACTGCGACTGCGAGCTGCAGTCAAACGGCTGAACGAAGCAACCGACAGACATATAGAAAACCTGCGCCGGAAATTTGGGTGTGACGCTGCTGGCACAAGACCCGTGCCCGGCATCCACTGCGTAGCACAATGGATCTGGGAGAAGTTTTTGTTTTTTTGCCGTGATGTAATCCCACATAGGCTCTGTGTACGTCCCACGGGGAACGAGGCATTGCGTGGCTAGCTGGGCGAGCTCCCCCGTTGCAACCTCGGCGAAAGGCTGGAACACGGGCGCGAGTGACCGCAGGCATCTCGCGATGATCCCAACCACGTCCGTGCTCTCAGACAGCCGCAGCATCAGCAGCAGGGCGAAGTTTTTGCTCGGCTTGGCGTGGTCTCTCCTGGTGAACCACACCCATGCCTCCAGGCCGCGCTGCTCGGACCACATGGGCGCGAGCAGGAGGCGATCCGCCCGGCTCCCACGCACCACTTCGTACCACCGAGATTTCCCCTTGAAGAGGCGCCTGAGGAGAGGGCTGAAGAACCGGTGGTGCGAGAGGGAGCAGCCGGTCGACACGTCCCTCGCAAACTCGCCGGCCTTGCAAGCGTACCATTCGAACCTCGCGACATTGGAGCAGCTCGTCTCGTCTCCCTTGGAGGTGGAGCCGAACGAAGACGAAACGGCAGATCTCGCAGCAAGGAAGATCCTTCTAGGTAGAGAGGAGAGTGTTGGTGCTTGGTGATCAGGATCATCGGCCTCGTTTTCTTGTTGCAGCACCTGGAGCTTGCATCTGTCCAGAACCTCCCCGCACTCCTCGTATTTGCGCTTGAATATCCTCCTCCGACGCAGCAAGGACGCGTCGGTGATGGGCAGCTTCTTGGATCTCTCCAGCGCCGACTCCAGCTCGGCGTGCGCCATCTCCAGCCTCTCCAGCTTGCGCTTGCCGGACTCCTGCTCCACTCCGTCGCCGAGCACGGAGGAGACGGCTCTGCTCACGGCCTCCTGAACAAAAGCCGACGCTACCATTTCCGCCATCAAGCTAGTCTCCCTGCGCATGTACCAAGCAAGATCGATCAATCTGACTCGTACCTAGCAGAGACAAACACAAAGATATAGAACACCGGCCATCTGAACAACAACTATCTGGATCTGCCTGAGGTTACTGATGAGCTTACCTGGAGGCTGCGATCACGATCAGAGATCACCACCGCTGCGTGTAGTGGACGAGCACTGGTTATGGAAGTGCAAGCGCTGGCAGAGGGTGAACGAGCGAGCCATCTATATAGCGAAGCTAGCCATCAGCCAACGAAGGAAAGGAGCTGGAAAGTGGTGGGAGATACAGAGAGACGGGGAATATATGCCACGGGTAAGATCGGGCGTGATTGGTATTTTAAAGGAACGAGAATGGGAATGGAAAGTGGGTCGGAATTAATTTCGTGCCTCCTCCCAGGGAATTGAATTCCCTCCCTTTATGCGGTAAATTCATATTTCCTCTCTCAACTCCCCTCCAAACAATTAAAGGAATTTACAACCCATATCTCCCAATTTTCATTACTTTCTTTTAATTCCCTCCAGCCAATCGAGCTGTTACGGAATGGGAATTGGGAAAACATGTTTTTTTTGGTCATCAGATCCCATGTGCTACAATTTTTACATATACACTAATTTAGTCCATTCTATCCAGATGCATTAATTTGCGTATGTACGAAAACTTAATTTAGTCCATTCATGCAAACCCATTCAGTCCATTGTCCTCGATATGATGTCAGTTTATGACAAGAATTTCTTTAACTTACAATTTACCGTATATGATGTCTCTCCATATGAAGATACAGATGTTCACTCTAAGAGATGATTTTTTTTAACCTACAATATTCACTATATATGATGTTTGTCAATATGAAGAGAACGTCTAGCATCCCCAATAGCCCCTCTATCCCACCCCTAAAATACTATTCATACACACCTAAAATACTATTCACACATAAATAGGTTTTAGGGGGTGGGATACGGGGGTTATTGGGGATGCTGGCGTGCTCAAAGGCGTGAATAAAACAAATGATCAAAGACGTGTTCAAAAGTCAACGGCGACTTGTTTTTGTGACCGGAGGTTGTATCATTTTTGGATGGGGACAAAACTTGTCTTTATGAAAAAATTTTATTGTCACAAAAATTGCAATTTTTTTTTGCAAACCCATTCAACTCCTACTTGCCACGCCGGATATTCTTTGTTAAAATAACTCCTATTTTTAAGTACCAAAGCATGATTTTGATCTCTTAGAGGGAGTTTAATTTTATCGAATTGCTATAACAAACATTCTGATTCGTCAGTTTGTTGGATCGATTGAACTAAAAAAAATGTTTTTGAAACTTCCAACAAAATTAATCTTATCCCTAATTTTAGTCCCAAATGAATACTACAAAGTATATAAGTAGCTGTTTCCATGTAATACTATTTTTTCTAACTCAAGTTATATGGAAAATGTTAACATGGGATCCATCAAGTACTTTTGCAACCCTGACATGTTTTTGGGTTGATTTGATTTATTCATCTTATTATTCGTTGATAAGCTGAATTTTGGAAGCTTTCTCAATTGGTTAAGAGTGTAGTATACATTGTTTCACTTGTTTCTAGAGCTTTTGCACATCTTTGTAATAAATTTAATCGGCTAATTAAAAAACCCAATGTGTTTAACTTTTAAAGATGAATAGAAATAAATAGAATAATAAAAAATTAGAGTAAAATACACGGGCGGTCCCTAAACTATCTGTCGATTCTCATCTAGGTACTCAATCTATGAAACTGCAGTTTTTGGTCCCTAATCTTTTTAACTGGGTCCGCCCCGGTCCAAACCTGTTACGTGACAACTCCATAGCTGACGTGGCACCGACATGTCATGTAAAATAGTTTTAAAAAGAGAAATCATTAAAAAAATAAAATAAGTGGAAATCATTTAAAAAATCATTAAAAATGAAAAATCATTAAAATGTGGGGAAATTATTTTAAATATCATAAAAACAAAAAGAAAAGATAAATCAGGAAAATCATTAAAAACATATAGCAAATATCAAAAGAATCATAAAAATTCCCTAAAAAAATAATCGTAAAAATAATAAAAAATCAAGGAAAATCATGAAAAAAATCATAAACATATTAAAACGAAACATAAAGACAGTGTGGTCGCCTTTAATTGGCGTATGGGAGCCCTTAAGTGCTTATTTTTTCTAATTGTTTTATGAATTTTCCTAATTATTTACTATTTCTCATATTTTTTTATTTCTAAATTTTTATTTTTTTGAATTTTTAAAGTAATTTATGTGAAATGGACGGTCATATCAGCACCACGTCAGCTCTTGGGATGTCACATGACAGTTTCGGATCAGGACGAACCCAATTAAAAAGATTAGGGACCCAAAACTGCAATTCATAGATTGGAGACCTGGATGAGAATCGACTAATAGTTTAGGGACCGCCTGTGCATTTTACTCAAAAAATTATATCGGTTTTGGCAAATGTGACTACCTTGTTCTTTTCATAGTATTGTATCGTTGTGTTGACATATTACTGTAGCAAATTTGAGAGCACTCGAAAAGAGATCTAAAGATTATAAAAAAAATTTATATTTACGTATGTTTGCATTAATTTTTTAAATAAGACAAATGGTCAAAGGCATATTCAAAAGTCAACGGTGACTTATTTTGTGACCGGAGGTAGTATCATTTTTGGATGGGGACAAAACTTGGATTGATGTATCACTCTCCATTGAGGGATAGAAGGGAGTTCTATAATAGCACTATTATTGTCACAAAAATTGCATTTTTTTTAGCAAACCCATTCAACTCCTACTTGCCACGCCGGATATCCTTTGTTAAAATAACTCCTATTTTAAGTATCAAAGCATGATTTTGATCTCTTAGAGGCAGTTTAATTTTATCGAATTGTTATAAAAAACATTCTGATTCGCCAGTTTGTTGGATTGATTGAACTAAAAAATATCTGTTTTTGAAACTTCCAACAAAATTAATCTTATCCCTAATTTTAGTCCCAAATGAATACTACAAAGTATATAAGTAGCTGTTTCCATGTAATACTATTTTTTCTAACTCAAGTTATATGGAAAATGTTAACATGGGATCCATCAAGTACTTTTGCAACCTTGACATGTTTTTGGGTTGATTTGATTTATTCATCTTATTATTCGTTGATAAACTGAATTTTGGAAGCTTTCTCAATTGGCTAAGAGTGTAGTATATATTGTTTCGCCTGTGTCTAGAGCTTTTGCACATCTTTGTAATAAATTTAATCGGCTAATTAAAAAACCCAATGTGTTTAACTTGTAAAGATGAATATAAATAAATAGATTTATAAAATATTATATCGGTCTTGGCAAATGTGACTACCTTGTTTTTTTCAGCGTATCGTTGCGTTGGCGTATTACAGTTAGACCTGATCAAATGCCGAGCCGGGCCTGGAAAAGCCCGGTCCTGAAAAACTAGGCCCGAGCCCGGCCCGACGCCCGGTGGCTCCGCCCGTCCACGGCTTAAATCAGGAATATCCTAGGCCCGGGCCCGGACTGGCCCGACCGCCGGGCTTCGGAAATGAGGCCCGAGCCTGGCCCGATGCACTGGTCGGGCCGGGCTCTGGCCAGGTTGCCGGGCCAGGCTTCCCATGAACAGGTCCAATTATTATATCAAATTTGAAAGCCCTCAAAAAGAGGTCTAAAGATTATAAAAAATAATTTAAAAATAGTTTTAGGATCTTTTAAAAACTATTAAAAGCCATGAAAAAACCGTTACAATTTATCACAACACACAGGCCGTAAGCTGAAAAGAACAACCATAATCGTCCCTGTAAGTTCACGCACTCACCAGTACCAACTACTGCGCTTTTTATAGCCTGAAACTCGTCCGTTTACGGCTTGATCTGTAGTGCGTGTCGTCACGGACCGCTAGATTCTACTCTCCTGCGCTTTGTTTTGCTCGGTGTTTGATTTGCCAGGAGCTGCTGCGTTGCTTCCTGCAATGGATGGATGTGAGATTGCTTCGAGTGATCGGGAAACAGGTCAGGACACCTTTTCTTGTCCACTGGTCACGGTGCTTAATTTCTGGTGCAGTTCTTCTTGGCTCTGATCAATGTTATCGCTCCTAGGACCCGAAGGATTGACAATAAACTCTTCGGTCTAGCATTACAAACTGTCCTAGAAATCATCTCGACGAAGTTGCGTTGAACCAGCTGAACGAGGGTGATTTGTTCTCGTCAGCTTTAATTTATAAATTTATCTAACTTATTTTTAATTTCAAAAAACATTTGAATATAAATTTAAGAGTCGGGTGTGGTTTGCTTGACTCATGTTTAAGAGCTCTAAGAAAATAATTTTGAGATAGAAAAATAGATTTTAAAAATCATATGATTTTTAATTAAATAAAAATGAGTATATATACAAATAAGTCGAATAAACCGTCTATTTTCCTTTTTAATTTTTTTTCTTCTTTCCTCTCTACGATGCAGGGTCTTGCAAAGTCATTCTCTCTCACCCACTAAATTATTGTGTGGACCAAGATGAATAATTTTTTATTTTTAACCCTTTTGAAATAGATATTTTATTTTTAACCCCGGGTCAAAAGTTTTTTCAAATCTAACCCTTTTGGCCGCGCCAAGCCGCCCGGCGCGGCAAATTCATGCTGCCGCGTCAAACGGGATGGCGTGGCAAGTACATGCTGCCGCGCCAAGCGGGATGGCGCGGCAAGACCGCCCCACTTGTCATTCTATCGGTAGCCCACCGGGGCTGCCAGCGTGGCAACCTCTGCCGTGCCAGGCAATTAGCCGCGCCAGATGCGTTGGCGCGGCCAAAGGGGTCAGATCTGCAAATACTTTTTGACGAGGGTTAATTTTAAATTATTTATTTAAAAAAGGTTAAAAAAAAATTCGACCAAGCTTGTCCTATTTTTCATTTTCCCATTTTACCTTCTCAACATTTTTGCCCCCACTTTATCATGTTTTGCATGTGAACTGTTCGTCTTTCCCTGGGCATTGCCTCCTCATCAAGCCAGAAGACTTAGGCTCTGTTCTTTTCAGCCTATCAGCTTAATGGCTTAACAGCTTTGATGGCGTGTTCTTCACCGAACCACAGCGAATCACACCCCTATCAGATTTCTACTCTGCTAGCCGATCAGCTCGAGTTCGATCCGATTCGAGCGTCGGGCGTGACAAGGAGCGACACACAGCGATTACCAGGTTCGGACCCCCCTGACGGGTAATAGTCCTACTCCTGCCGAGCCTTAACTTTTTTCTTGTTTTGGTTATGTGTGGAAAATGGTTACAGAATGCTTCTTCCTCCTCTCCTTTCTCTCTCATCTCCTTTTATACATGTCGCGGGTTGGCGGAGAGAGCAAAGGGGGTGGTAGTATAGTACACTGATAAGACTAGAGAGACAAGACCGTTCCCGCGAAAACGTGCTGTTGATGTGCCGAGCGGCGCTGCTCATGCACGCTTCGCAAGTGGCCTCTGACTCGTGTGAACGCGCCTGCGAAAGAATAGGCGGGGCACAGCCCCACCGCCTGACGTGGGCGGCCAGCCTGATGACGGCAAGCTCTCTCTCTGCCGGTCAGTTTTGCAGAGCCACAGTGACAGTTGGTCAGACCTGCAGAGGTCACTGTGGCGGTAATCATCTCTTCCTCGGTCCATCCGCGCGTGATGTCGTATTTAATACGCCTGCCCTTCGCAGCGGGGAGAGCCTCATTCCTCAAAGACTCCCCTCTGGACGCTTCCTGCCGCGCGGACCCCACCTGTCAGAGAGGGGCCTCCCACGCGTTGGGGAGAGCTCACCCGCGCGCTGGGGCCTGATCGCCCGCCTGAAGCGTGGCGGCCTCGCCTGGAGTGCAGTTGAGCTCGCGCACGCGCTGGGGGCCTGATCGCCCGCCTGACTCGTGGGGGCCTCGTCTGGAGTGCAGTGGAGCTCGCCCACGCGCTGGGGCCTGATCGCCCGCCTGACGCGTGGAGGCGCCGCCTGGTCTTCTTTAGGACTCTTAACACCCTGGTATTTATTGTACGGATAGTAGCCCCCGGGTCCATCATGATACGCGAACCGTCGCGCCGATATTTCACCTTTTCTCACGCGATGGGAGATGAATCGTGAGGGGCCCACCACCTGCAGCGGCCGTCCGCCTGATTCTCCACCTGCGCATGATTTTTCTTGGGGAACCGTGTCGCTTTTTTCGGGAAGCCGAGGCGCGCGGGGCATAATGGCGCCGCGCGTGCATGTGTGGGCACAGAATCCAAACCGTCGCCCTTGCATCTTTCACCTATAAATGCTTCAATCCTTGGCGCCGCGGTGAATCATTTCACGCGCAAAAAAACCTCGAACCGCCATCTGCCTTTCTTGCCGCCGCCGTAGAGCTCTCTCGCCAATGCTATCGCACTTAGCCTTCTCACCGCCGTGCTTCCGCCATCTTCCCATGGCTTCAAAGTGCAGCAAGGGTCGCCGCGGAGATGCCATTCCGGCCGCCACCTCGACGTAGGCCGCGCCGCCGCCCGAGTCAGCTTTGCCTCCTCAGTTGCTGATGAGGAGACGGTGGCACGGCTCCAGCGGCACGTGCCGCTGTCCACCGCCTAGTTCCGCGCCAGCACCATGGCGCCAAGCCCCCGCAACGGGGAGATCATCACCTTCACCTGGGCTGTCTTGGCGGGGCTCGTTCCGCCGTACTCGGAGTTCTTCTTGGGGGTGCTTGCCTTCTACGAGATCCAGGCGGTACACGTCCCCCCAATTCCATTGTGATGCTGGCAATCTTTGCTCACCTCTGTGAAATGTTCGTGGGGGTGATGCCGAATCTCCCGCTCTGGCGCCGGCTCTTCACACTGCATGTGAGCTCGCGCTCGAGCGGGGCCGTGGGGAGCTGCTACTTCTTGCTCCGCGACTCCACCGCCTTCATCCCGCTCGCGCTCAAGTCCAACTGGAAGGACTGGCCGCGATAGTGGTTGTACGTGGAGGACACCAGTGGCTACGACGAACTCCGCGACGAACTGGGGGTCTCTGCCCGATGATGCGGCGGAGAAAGAGGCGATGCTGGCGTGCATTGCTGACCTCCGCCACAACGGGCTCACCGGAACTCATGTGGTGGCAGACTTCTTGCGGCGTCATCTCTGCCTGCTTCGCATGGGACCCGCATCGTCCCCGGAGGTGAGTGCTCTTGTTTTCTTTTGGATCTTCTGATCTTGTGGAACATCTTTTCCTTTCTTCTTGATTCTTTGCTAATTCGCAGCTTTTTCTTTTTCTTCTTTTTCTTGCTGTCCAGCCGCAGGGAACGTGTTAGAGGAGGTGCTCTGCCAATGGATGGCAGGCCTCCTACCCGCGCCAACCGGCGACGTCCCTCTGTCTGCGAGCATCCGACCCCTTTGTGACTGGGACCCACGGGAGCGCAACCCGTACTTGCTTGCGCTGCCTCCCATGGAAGTTTCTGGTCCCGCGGTTCAGGTGGTCCAGCAACCCCTGCAAATCCGCGATCAACCCTTGACGACCGCAGAAGCCCCCTGCGGCCGCCGCTCTTTCTGTGGCCGTCGTGCTTCCTGCCCCGACCGACGCCGACCGCGCGCTTGGGAAGCGCCACCTCTTCCTCTCCGAAGACGACGACGATGAGGGGGAGACGAGCCCGAAAAGGCCTTGCCCAGCGAGCCCTGGGCTGCCTCCACCTTCTTTGGCCCCCTCCGGTGGGGGCCCTGCTGCTGATGCCGCCGCTCTGCCACCTGGCGAGAGCGCGGCGACTCCTTCGGAGGCGACGCCGCCTGCGCCGGCTTCTTCTACGCCGGCACCTCCTGTGCCGGTGCCTGTCGCGCCGGCACCTCCTGTGCCGGCGTCCACCTCGATAGGATCGCCCGCGGTGATTCCGTTGCCGCCTCCGTCTCCCTCATTGGGAGGAGGAACGGCTGCGCCGGTCCCGCGGCCGAGCGGCCTAAGGCTGCCTCCCTCTGCCTTCGCCTTTGGGGGGCGCCGCTTCAGGTAGTTTTCTGCATGCATGTATTTTCACGTTAGGGTTAGCATGATGCGTGTTTTTTCGCATACCTGAACCCTTTTCTGGTTTTTCTTCGTGGGACAGGTCGGATCCTGGGGCTTCGAGCTCCGGTCCGCACGGTCCGCCTGCCCCCGGCTTGCTCCCGATCCCTTCGACGGAGCCAGTGCCTCCTGCTGCGGAGAGTGCATCGATGTCGAGGCTGGAGCACCTTCCGGCCGCCGCTGCGGCAGACACCGACGCCGTCTCTGCCATTGCTGCTGACATCGGACGCTCCTTCGAGGCGCTCCGCGCCCTTGCTCACATCTGGGCAGTGCGAGAAGGCGCTCTGGCTTCGGCCACACAAGTTGTCGGCGAGCTACGGCGGATTCTTGACCGGGAGCTTGCTGCGAAGGAGGCGACGACCCGCGAGGCTGCGGCGGCGCAAGCCGCTGCCGCCTCTGCCGCCAAGAAAACTTTGAATCTCCTTGCAGCGCACTCTGAGCACCTCCGGGTCCTCACCGCCATGCTGTAGACTGCTTACCGCGGACTGGCGGAGGTCCTGGACTCGCTGGGGGTTACCCTGTACCCCCCGCTGGAGGAGACCGCTGGGCAGTACGCCGACGCAGTGCGCCGCGCCGCCGAGGCTTTTAGCGACCTATCGGTGGTGATGCAGACACAGGCGATCGAGGATGGTCGCCGCGGCGCCTTTGAGGCAGCGCGATTCGTCTTGGGCAACTTCCTTGCACAAAACGCCGCGTTTGACCTCAACGCCGCCACCGGGGAACCTCCACGCCAGCTGGACCGGGACGAACAATCTCGCGTCGAAATCGCCGCCGACCAAGTGTCCATGATGGGCGGCGCTGCACCGGCGGAGGACGACGACGATGAGGAGTGATCGGCCCCTTTTGCCGCTCGTCTTGTACATAAGACCTATTAATGCAACCTTTTGTTTTTCCTGCCACAAGTCTCGTTTAAACTTTATGCAGTCTTTTACTTGCGGAAAGAAGAACTTAGGAAACCGAACGCCAAAAGCTTTAGACAGAACGTTCTGTTGAAAGCGAGTGCTTTTTCCTCAGGCGTCTGGTTACTTCAACCCTTACAGCCTCTCCGCAAACCGACTTAAACATTGCGTGGCAAGAACTTAGCTTCCGGAAGTGGTTTAAGACACTGGTGCCGTCGTTGGCGCGGAGAGCCCAGACCGAGCAGACACACCAGGCTAGAACACGCCTTCCGTCCGCCTTGCCTTACCCGGCGCAAGTTTAAGCGTTCGCCTTTGCTACTAAGGGGCCATCAGCGCTAAGTACTTTCTTGCTACAAGTTTTCAACAGAATATTTTCTAACAGACTTTTTAAGGCGAAAAACAAATGCTCACTGAGAGACAGAACTTATCTTTATATTGCAGGTGGCTTTGTACATCGTAGCCCCCGAGGCGAGCGGTGGAGAGGAAAGACCTCGCCGCTCGGCCCCAAGGAAAGGCCAAAAAGCTTCTGAAACAGCTACATACGGCTAGAACTTCCTCAGCTGCTCGACGTTCCAGGTGTTCGCCAATTCGCGACCATCCTCGAAGGCGAGCCTGACTGAGCCTGGACGAGATACTGAGACCACCTTAAAGGGGCCCTCCCACGGGGGAGACAGCTTACTGCGACCTGCCTGCACCTGAACTCTGCGCAGGACGAAATCACCCACTGCCAGTGTTGTCTCGCACACTCTTCTTGCGTGATAACGGCGCAGGGATTGATGATATCTGGCGGCCCGGATTGCCGCTCTGTCTCTGAACTCCTCCAGGAGATTTACTTCATCCTGACGCCGGTCAGGATCACCATCCTCGCTGTACGCCGCCACCTTTGGGGATCCGAAGGCGAGCTCCGACGGGAGCACTGCTTCAAAGCCATACACCAGAAAGAAAGGGATCTCGCCAGTAGCTCTGTTGGGGGTCGTCCGCAGTGCCCAAAGCACGGTGGGGACTTCCTCCGCCCAGCGCTTGCCACGCTTTTTCAGGCGATCGAATGCCCTTGTCTTGAGACCTTTGAGCACCTCTGCGTTAGCCCGCTCCACCTGCCCATTGCTCTTCGGATGAGCAACGGAGGCAAAGCACAGCTTAGTGCCAGCTCTTCACACCAATCTTGAAAATCAGCACTCTTGAACTGAGCGCCAATGTCGTTGATGATTCTGCTGGCGACGCCAAACCGGACGAAGATACTTCTTAAGAATCTTATGGCTGCAGCGAAGGTGATCACCGGGATCGACGAGGCTTCAACCCACTTGGTGAACTTGTCGACGGCGACGAACAGATGCGTGTAGCCCCCGGTTGCCCGTGGGAACGGGCCCAGGATGTCCAGCCCACAGATCGCGAACGGCCAGGAGAGCGGAATGGTTTGCAGCGCCTGGGCTAGTCGGTGGATCTGCTTAGCATGAAACTGGCACGCTTCGCATCTTCTCACCAGCTCGAAGGCATCCTGGAGGGCAGTAGGCCAATAGAAGCCGTGGCGGAAGATCTTTCCAACCGTGCTTGGCGGAGGAAGTCCCCACCGTAAGTCCTAATTACATTTTTAAGACCGTAAAATTTTATATAATTTTATGGTTCCTAATTATATAATTTTATGGTTCCTAATTACATTTTTAAGATCGTAAGGACACATGTGATAATGGTGAAGTCCCAGCAAGCGAGCACGACCCAATGTAGATCTGGCCCACGGCACGGCCCGCGCAACCAAGCACTTGCCAATGCACGGCACGCGCCAAAAGCACATAATTTGGATGCATTTTCACGTGAGGGAGATGCGGCCTTAACTTATGCTGCCAGGTGGGCCATGGGCCCATGGTCAGCGACACACTCCTCGGCGCAGCTTTGTTCGTGCGCGAAATGCTACCTGACAAGCGGGCCTTGCACGACAGCGACTCAACCGACACAGACCAGCATGAATCCTATAGCGCATGTGATGGTTACTGGTCATTGTCTTCCTCCGGCCAAGGTGATGTGGTCGAACCAAGGCGGCTTGCGATGCGGCGGTGCCACAACCCTTCTCCGGCCAAGTGTGAGAGTGCATTGTATTCCTCGTGGTATCGTGGTGCTAGGGTGACCCGCGCCGAGGCCGAAGTTGACCGGAAACGGTGGTGCAACGAGCGGTGGCAGAACGACAAGGCGGCGAGGGTGATGGACCTAGCTACCAACATTCTTTCAACGAGCTAATGCGCGTGGGAGCTAGGGGGTTCTATAGAGGCTTACCGAGCTGAAGAGCGTGTGTGGGATGGTGTGTGGAAGCCTGGCAACGGAGGGGTGCCTGCGACCCAAAACAGAGACCACGTGCTAGGGTTTTCTGGGGCACCTCAGTTTCAATAAACAAAGAGGAAAAGTCAAAGCATTTAAGGCGAAGCTCCATGCGGACATAATCGTAGTGGAACTCACCCAATTGGCGGATCCAAGCATGATGAAAGTTTGTGGAATTTTTTGGGGAGGCGCAGGGTGAGAGCGGACGGGGTGTAAGAGCATCCATAGTAGTCACTCTAAAATATTATAGCTTCGGATAGACAAAGTCGTGCCTGAGGAAGGCCAAGCCTAGGGGCCCAACCCCAGCGTTGCGATGCCTCCGGCCGAGAGCGAGACGATCAAGATCTTATTTACCTACACAGCAACGATTAGCAATGATTAGGATAACAGAAATATTTGGACCGTTATCCTAATATTCCTGTTGCTTATCAAATTTTATTTACTATGCTAGTAACTGTGTTATTAGCCGAAAGAAGTTTTTTCAAAGTTGAAATTATTGAAGAACTATTTGAGGTTTAATTACAATGTATTAAGAAAGGTTAAACGGTCTAGTAACTTTATGTATTGAGAAGAAATTATTTGATGACATTAATGTTGAGGCCATCATTGGTCATTTTGCATCTAGAAATATTAGAAGATATTTCTAAGATGATCTCTACAAAATGTTTGAGGTAAAAAATCTTACTTTTATACTTTTATCTTTTTATTAGTAACAATTTGTAAAATGCATTGAATAGTGTCTTTTCAGCTGATGTATAGTAGTATAATAATATATTTTGATTCTTATGTTAGGGTCCTCCATTTATAATTTCACTATGGGCCCCCAAAAACTCAGGAACGGTCCTGTGGATAGAGTAGCTAATGGAGAAAAAAATTAAATTTAGAATGCAGGAAAAATGAGTAGTTAATAGTGAAATGAAATCTAGGGTGAAGTGTTAGATGTGGATGCTCTAATGGTGAAGCCACGCCGTTTGGGGTGGATTCAAGCCGATCTAGAGCGAGCTGAGCATCCCTAGGCTCGAGCTCGGCTCGAATGTATATCGAGCTCGGTGTAAGGCTCGAATTCAAGATCGGTTTGGCTCAGTTAAGCTTGAGATCGGCTCGGTTTAGCTCGATGCTACTATCTTTTTTATAATTTTACACTGACAATGCAACTATCTCAAATATAAATACTAAGTCAATAACATGATACGGTTAACATCGAATAATGTTTCTTAATTCTTAATTATAGCCAGAAATGCATAAAAGTATAGTGCTAAACAATGACCAATGAGCCCATCGTACTAACAACCAGACCGTTCAAAGGTTAAAATTGTCACTTAGCGAATAACTATTCGAGCATTCGAGCTAAAACCGAGCGGCTCGAGCTTGGCTTGAGATTGCCTCGATATATAACCGAGCTCGATACCCGGCTCGAATAAAGCTCGAGCTCAAGCCGAGCTCGAGCCGATTTCGAGTGGCTCGTCGAGCCCGTTTTTTTTTTTTCCCTGCGGCAGGGTGGCGTGATAACACGATCAGGCGGGGAACAGTGCTAAGATGCCTTGCTAGGGCTTAGGCCATTGACCAACGGAGCCGCGCGATGATGGAGTGGAGTGGTCGCCGAACGCACATGCGGTACGACACCAAAGGTCTGGTTCTTCTTCGCGCCGGCCCCTCGGCCCGATGGTCCGCGGCGATGAACAAGATCCAGTCGGTTGCTCTTTCTGCTCCCAGGGCTCGGGCGCCGCCTCAGGCGACGGCGAATCCTGTGAGGCGGAACTCTGTTCCGGCAGTCAGTGGGCTGGTCGGCTTGGCGGAGGTCGACGTTGGTGGTGCGGTGCCGCTCGGAGGCGGCGGCGGTGGTGAAGCCGGTGGGCTGGGAGCCGCCTGGGCCTTACACAGGGAGGGAACCGGAGCCGAAGAAGCCTGCGTGGCTGCGGCAGCGCGCGGCGCAGGGGGAGAAGTACGCGAGGTTGAGGGAGTCGTTGGGCGAGCTCAAGCTCAACACGGTCAATCGAGCTTCCTTGTTAATCCAGACTTGTGGCGTTTTGGCTCGGGGTGACCAAGGGGCAAGCCTAGCCTTGCTACCCATCCTTGGCCGGCGCCATGGTCCGGGGTTCTCCAGGAAGGAGGACGACTAGCTTTCAGTCGTCTGGAGGCGGAGGACGGGTCCGGGTGGTGGGAGTCGAAGGAGATCCCAGAGACAAAGATGGTGAGAAGCTGGCCAGACAACTGGAGACTCTAGATCTGGCGAGAGAAGATCTTTGATAGACTTTGAAATTGCCTATTTTGTTATTCATGATGTGATCATGCCCTATCTTTGTTACCTTTGAATGAAATACATGATTCCTTGATATCATGATTGTTTGGCTATCCACATATTAAATAAAATGTTTAGACTTTCTAATCTTGGGTAAAAACTGCTTAGACTTGCTTAGATCTTACTAATTTAATCGGATATCCGATCCCGCACTAATGAGCCAAAACTCATCAGTGGACACAATGACAATATACACTTTGATCATGATGGATTTTAAGCTGCAGGTATTAATGTGATGTTGATTTGAATTGTGGGATGATAATGTGGGGTTAACGGGAAACGGGTCTAGGAATGATGGAAGTGAAGGGTGATGGGCAGGAGGACCGAGAAGCGATATGTGTGATATCTATATATCTGTGTAATAGATATAAATGTGAAGGTGGAATAACCAGGTGGAGTGTGGGCTGCCTGGAGGGGTGCTCATGTGTTGTGCACAGCGGAAAGTCGCTGACCATTTTCTCTGTGTGAGAATTGGTTCCTAACACCACAACGCGTGGCCATCGCGCGGTAGCGCAGGATTGGTGGTTTGTGTAACCATATATAGGTTTGTGTAACCTAAAAAGCTTGTGTAGCCTAGGCTTGTGTAGACTTAAGCCAACCTAAGGGAAAGGTGAATTATATCGTCACTTGTGTAGTGATCTGACCCTATCTGCCGAGGTGGACTATGGGAACCAATATCATCCGTTGAATGGCAATCTTTGGGGTGGGTTGGGTTACCAGTTTGCTAGAACTCGGTGAGATGGTGGTTCACAACGGGGATTGCCGATCTAGAAATGATGGTATGGTGAAAGAAGATGGGATACAGGAACAATTCATAGAGGGTGCCTGTGTGGCTTGAATAATGAATTTTATGAACCTTATGATAATCTCTTCCTCGACATCTTTTTGGAGATGTCTTTTCTAAAATGGCTAGGTATAGGCTTTTATACATACTCCCTCCATCCTAAAATATAAGGTGTATTTTGACTTCGAAAAAGTCTTTCAAGATTGATTTTGACCGTTAAATTTCTCTATTATATATTATGAATTTCTACAGAAAGGATATTGTATCAAAAACATTTTGAAATATGAACATATTGGTACAACATTTGTATACTAATGATGCATATAATTTGATTAATTTATAGTCAAAGTTTACTAAGTTTAACTTTTTTAAAGTCAAATTACGCCATATATTTTGGGATGGAGGGAGTATATGTTAATTTTAAAAATTGGCTTTCCGCAAAGAAAATAACCTTAACTCCACTATATAGCCTATATCACTAATATGCATTAGGAACGGTGTTAACTTGCAAGTGCGGTTTGATTGCGCACTTATCCTCGCACCCACTCACTCTTTTAGATTACGGAGATCCAGAAGACGGTGATTAAGCTTGTCATGAGGAAGGTGACCCAGCGTTCAATGATCCCGACTAGACTTAGGCTCTCCTGCAGTCTGGGGACACATACATAGTTTGGAAATCTCAAATGTAAATTAGAATCAAGCTTCCGCTGGTTAATGCTCTTTTGTTTTAAAATAAACAACATTATGATGACCTTGTTGTAATTAAGTACCAAAACTTGGTTAAGTACTACCTGTTTGTAATAAAGATCTTTTGGTATTGTATGAGATGATACAGCTATGTATTGTGAGGCACTAGTATATTGGTCCTGAGACTAGTGCAGTTTCATAGGACGGGTTTTAAGGGTAAGCAAATTTGAGGCCCTGTCAGTGTATTGGACAGAAGAGGTTGGCGTCATAGGGGGATTTACCTCCTGATTCAATGGATGTCGGGGTGGGCGGCCTTGCCCTTGGTCCTAGCCCCCGCGATGCCTGCCGCCGGCCACAAGTCAGCCCTGTTGTGGCGGCGGGCACTCCTCGGGCGGCGTAGGGCAATCCGCCTCGACCGCAACGAGCCAACGACGTACTTCGTGGCAGTCTCCTTCTTCTTTTTATCAGTATCGGCCTTCCCCGAGCTTTCGGAAGCTCGGGCCAGTGTCTTGTCTCCCGCATGGCATCCTTTGCACTCCACCACGTCGACGGCGTTGATGTAGACGTCCGCGGCACGGAATAGCTCGGCTGCGGAGCTCGAGATCCTCGATAAAGCGAGTATTTCTCACCTCGTTTTTGAAAGCCTCCATGATGGCCTCCTCTGAGACCGATGGTATGGTGCTGCGGACTTGAACCAACCTGTAGACGTAGTCCTGCAGGCCCTCGCCCTTCTTTTGGAACACAACCTTGAGGTCATGGGGCTTGTCCGAGAGGGCATAGCAGCCTTGGAAACTGATGTGGAGAGTCTCCTAGAGCTGGGCCCAGCTGCGGATGGAGCTGTGACGCTGGTTGAAGAGCCAGCTCCGAGCCATTCCCACCAGAAGCCATGATGGTAGTGGTGTAGAATTGTAGATGGAGAGAAACTCGTCGGGGTTCTTGCTCCCGTCGAACTTCTTGATGGGTCTTGGTTTGAACCAATGAGGCCAAGGGCGTTCAAGCAGGGTGCGGGAGAAAGCTGGACACCCAGGTGTGGCGCTAGCCAACTCACTGCTCGAAAGCGGCCGGAGGCGGAAAAATACTCTGCCGCGTCCGCGTGACGGGGTGTTGGCCGAAGACACAACATGCGGCTGATAAGACTGGTCACACTCACACGCCTTCTTGCGCTGGGAGTAGCTCCTAGTGCTAGTGGCGCTTCTTGGCGCTTCTGACCGAAACATGGTTCCCGAGGTCTTCCGGCGACTACCTCTAGGCAGTCCGTTACCACGGCACCCAGATCATCCATGATGAAACCATGAGGGTCCTTCTCCAGGTCACTGATGACCTGGGAATTCGTGCACGCCTTTCTCTGGCTACGAAGCACCGGATTATTCATGACATCAACCAGGGAGGTCGTGTGTTGCATCTGAGCCGGAGTGGAAGGGCGGATTTGGGATGGATGTCCACCATGGCGCGGTCGACAGACCCGAAGAAAAGCTTTCGAGTAGCCGGGCGTTGGCGACGCTGCTCCTCATCTTCAGGATTTGGGGTTCCCGCAGCGGCAGCCATGAAGACGCAACGCGAGGGAGACCCATGTGAGGGGGACATGCTGGTGTCGCACACGATTCGAGTCCCCATTGTTGGGTAATTGCCCTACTCCAGTTCTTGTTACCAGCAAGCTTCAAACAGCACAAGGGGAAGACCAAGCTCGCTCTCCAGTACAGGAGTGCTCGAGGCACTAAGAGTTCCTATGCTATTGCAGGGAGGAAGAATTCTCCACGTGGTAGTGATCCCAAGGCTGGTGTCCTATCTCTAAGCGAGACAGAAACTGGCCTTTACTTCTCTTGACAGCTAGGTGTCAACCGTTGGGAGAGTACCGCGTGTCAGTACGTTCCTAGGAACCACGCTTAGGGACGAAGAGAGCCCGGTGCGGGCTTGGGAGGATAGCTCTGGGCTTGAGTAGCTCAAGGCGGAACCCCGAGTTTGAGAAGCACAATAAGGGACCCGGGCTTGGGAAGGTCGTGGTAGAGTTGGGGGCGCGGCCACAGGCTTAGGAAGCTCGGGGAGGGAGCCCTCGTGCTTAGTTGGCGGCCGTGAGCCGGGGCAGGCTCGCGCAGCGCTCCCGACTAGGGTACATGTACGGATGGGCCGTATTTCCCATGGCCTATGAGCTTTTCACCAACAGAGACCCTCTACCCTTGATGCCTATACAGAAAATGCGGACTGAAGGGCACGGTTGATACCTCTTCAAGTGACCGAACATGGTGATCCATTTTGTGATACCACAAATTGAGAATTGGATAGATAACAAGCTAATGAAACAAAAAAAAAGGTTATGAGAAGCAAGCATATACACTTATGTTTTTTAGATAAAAAAAAGTTTTATTGATCTCAAACAATTACATCAAGTTGATATAATCGCTGCAAAACCGCTTCGGGCCTCTGCATAACTAGGATGTACACAACCAATAATTATTAAAAAAAACGAGATCATAAATCATGTTGCAACAAGCTATAGTACACAACTTAATCTTCAATTCCGTGCACCAGCATAAAAACACTTGGATTGTAAGGAAGGCCCTCCAAAAGCAACGCTGTCAAGACGAAAGCGACACACACACATGCTACTGTTGCCATGATCCAATCAAAATAGTTGTATGCAATCAGACATGAGATCAAGAGATAGCTGAAAAAATTCAGGAAACTCTTTGATTAAGGAATTATAAGCTTTATATATCCATCATTACTGTTTCATCGATTTCTTTTCCATCGGAAGCCTTTTGTAATATCTCCGGAATTCTCCCAACACCACGATGCTTTATTCCACAAGAAACAATAAGTTCAAATGAGTCAAATCAGTTGTGACATTTAATTCTAGACCATGGTAAGTGATCTATGAAGAAATATAAATTCCAATTACTGCAAATTTCTAATTCCCAAGAATGGAAATACAGGAGATATATTAGCAATACAAACTACAAAGTGATATCTCACTGCATCATTAACTTTTCTGAACACTAAAGTCATGTGAAAAGTAACAACTGAAATCATGCTTGCTCAACAAGAAGTGAAAACATGATAAACAAAACACAATTTCTAAAGGATAGCAGCATACCAACCCAAACACCTGAGACCCTCTGTTCTTGATGCCTTTACAGCAAATGCGGACAAAAGGGCGCGGATGATCACCTCTTCAAGTGAACGAATATACTGATGGTGATACATTTTGTCATACCGCAAATTGAGAATAGGATAGATAACAAGCTAATGAAAAAAAAATCATGAGAAGCAAGCATATGCACTTATGTTTTTTAGATAAACGAATGTTTATTGATCTCAAAAAATTACATTGAAGTGATACAATTGTTTTAAGACCACTTTCAACCTATGCATAGTTAGAATGCACACAATTATATTTATTAAAGAAAAACCATATGACTCAATAAATCATATCGCAACAAGCTACAGCACACAACTTAATTTTCAATTCCGTGCACCACCATTATAACACTTGTACTATGAAAAACACCCTCAAAAAGCAACGCCTACAAGAAGGAAGCGACACACATGCATGCCACCATTGACATGGTCCAATCAAACTGGTTGTATGCAATCAGGCATGAGGTCTAGAGATAGCTGGAAAACTTCAGCAAACTCTTTGATCAAGGAATTATAAGCTATATCCATCATTACTGTTTCATCAATTAGTCTTCCATTGGAAGCC
This sequence comes from Raddia distichophylla, assembly GCA_005191435.1. Taxonomy (NCBI): domain Eukaryota; kingdom Viridiplantae; phylum Streptophyta; class Magnoliopsida; order Poales; family Poaceae; genus Raddia; species Raddia distichophylla. The sequence continues at coordinate 468,875 of SPJY01012959.1, forward strand.
TTTTGTAAGATCTCCTTAATACTCCCAACACCACGATCCTTTATACCACAAGGAACAATAAGTTGAAATGGGGTCAAATCAGTTGTGACATTTAATGCTAGACCATGGTATGTGATCTGTCGAGAGAGATGAATTCCAATTGCTGCAATTTTTTGATCCCCTAGAAAGGAAATACAAAAGATATATATTAGTAATATACGATGATATCTCACAGCATCATTAACTTTTTTGAACACTAAAGTCATGTGAAAAGCAACAACTGGAAACATGTTTGCTCAATACCAACTGAAAACATGATAAAACAGCTCAACAATTTCTAAAGGATAGTAGCATACCAACCCAGACACCAGTAAGACCCTTTATCCTTGATGCCTTTACAGAAAATGCGGACTGAAGGGCACGGATGATCACCTCTTCAAGTGACCGAATATACTGATGGTGATCCATTTTGTGACACACCAAATTGAGAATAGGATAGATAACAAGCTAACAAAAAAAAAAGATTATGAGAGAATAGGATTGGTAACAAGCTAGCAAAAAAAAATTACGAGAAGCAAGCACATGCACATAAAGGAAGTTTTATTTATCTTAGACAATTACATCAAGATAATACAATCGCTACAAGACCAATTTCGGCCTCTGCATAGCTAGAATGCACACAGACTATGATTATTAAAGAAAAACGACATGACATGATAAATCATGTTGCAACAAGCTACAACACACAACTTAATCTTCAATTCCATGCACCAACACAGCAACAATTGGACTGTGAGAAAGGTCCTCCAAAAGCAACATCTTGAAGCGACACGCATGAATGAGCCGTTGCCATGGTCCAACAAATAAAGGCCAAACCATAGATTATCACCATGTAGAGCATAGCCATCCACAATCATTGCCGAAGACGAAAAGGCCAGATTGCCCATGGACATCCATCCAACCGTACTTCAACGCAAACACCGACAACCGCCCTGTTTTCACCACCAAATCGAAGATAACGCCCCGACGAAAAGGCCAGATTGCCCATGGACTTCCACCGTGGGCACCACCGCCTAGGCCAAGGCAAGAAGACGTGGAGAGGGAAGGGTCAGCCCTTACACACGCTCGCCTCCGGCCACCTCCGCCATTGCGGTAGCCTACTAAATGAAAACAAATTTCTAACTCGTTTTTCTGATATAATTTTTGAGTTGTGGATCCGATAGACAAATGCTTTTCATCATTGTATTACTAGTATTTTTGCGAACAAAACAAGATCTCGGTTGCCATATATATTTGAAATATTTTGAAAAAAATCAAGGAAAAAGTCTACTTACTCCCCTGAACTATGGCCTCGGGTGCACCTAACCCCCTGACCTGATCTTTAAAACCATCTAACCAGCCCCTCGAACTATTGGAACCAACGCAAATAACCCCCCGCAAGCGGTTTTGAAGATGGTTTTGCCATGCTAGCTACCCACGTGGAGTTGTATTGCCATGTGGATAGAAAATGCGGCATTTTCTTTTGAAAAAAATCATTTAAAGTGTGGGTCCCACATGTAAATCACTAACTTCATCTTCTTCCTCTCTCTTCCCTTGTTTCTCTCTCTCTCGGGTTCTCTCCCCATCCCCTTCTCTCTTACCGCCCAATGTCGTCGCCCCTGAGCTCCGTCCGACGCCGCCCCCGAGCTCCGCCGACGCCTAGCTCCGCCGCCTCTCCTGCTCCCTTCCGCCCCAGCAAGCCTATGGCGCCGTCCCCGTCCGTCGCCTAGCTCTGCCGACGCTGGGGAGAGACACGGGAGAGAGATGGAGAGGGGCACGGGAGAGTGGGAGAGAGGCACGGGGAGAGAGGGGGCGAGAGAGGAGGAAGATGTATGAGACTGACATGTGGGACCAACACTCAAAAATACATCAAGAAAGAAAATTGTCCATGTGGCAAAACCGCTCCACCTAAGCGTCCAGCATGGCAAAACCACCCTCAAAACCACTTGTGGAGGTTATTAGCACTAGTTTCAATAGTTCGCGGAGCTGGTTAGATGGTTTTGAAGATCAGGGGGTGAGGTGCACCCGAGGCCATAGTTCAGGGGGGTAAGTAGACTTTTTCCAAAAATCAATTTCAACACAATTACTGTTTGTTAGTAATTGGCTGTAATCTGGATGAATATATTTTGCAGATAAAAGTAATATATTTTTTACAGTTCCAACTCGATTACTTTTTGTTACTGACAATGTTTCAAACTAAAATCATCCAAAATGAGGGTTTCACACCGATTATTTATCATTACTTCATGTTCACATCGATTACTTTTTATTACATTTCATTGTGTTGCATGTAAACAGTACAAAAAAGGTAAAATTACATTCGCTACTTTTTACTACGCATTACTCTCCCTGTTTCAACCTAGTAATCCGAGGGGAGATATAGGTCGGGGCTGTTGCGATGGAGTGAACAAGCAGAGGCAGCAGTCGGCGTCAAATCTCATTGACAGCGACGACGGTACTTGGCGGATCTAGCCAGGGCGCGACGGATCTGGCCGGGGCAGCGCCCGCCGACGACTCGAGGCCAGAGCATGGACACAGACAGGCTAGCGACAAGTCAGGCCAAAGAAGAGGTTGACGGCGTGTCGGGGGTCGCGAGCTACGCGTTGGGCCAAGGATGACGGCAAGTCGATCAGGGACGAAAGCGCGTCAGCGACGTCGTTGTGCGATAGATTTGGCCATGACAAATAGGGCCGGGGCGCAACACATCTGGCCAGGGCAGCGCCGCCGGCGACTTGTCGAGGCCGAGGCACGGTTGAGACGACCGGGGACGACCGCGCGTTGGGACAGGAGCAGACGGGGACGACAGCAGCAGTGCTGGCGACGGGCGGGGATGAAATCGCCGGTGTTGGGGGCGGACGGGGCTGAGGCCGGCATGTCGGGGGCAGCGCGTCAGCGACCGGATGGCGGCGTCGGGCCAGCAGCACGAACTGGATCCGTGCAGGGTAGTGAGCGTCCAACACTTAGTGACAATCAGGCAGAGGACCCCACTGTGGACAAAACGAATAACACTACGCTTGAGGGACAGGTTTATGTACATTTTTTAAAAAAATATCTAAACATGTGTAACCAACTTTCAACTAGAATTTACTAATTTTTTACTGGGTGACAATGTAACTAATGTAAGTATTGTAAAATATAGAATTAATAACTATTGTCCATCTAGATGAAACCAGAGACGGATCGTTTCAACTATTCAAATTTTAGATAATCTCAAGCTTAGTTTGTGATTTTTAGCCAAAATAGTATATGCGTTCGTTTATTTACAGACATACACACACACACGGTTCCGTTATACTACTTGTATGAGTAGCTATACCATCAAAAATAACTATAAAATACACAAGTAACTATAATTCTTATATTAAGCTAAACAAAAGTCGGTTGCTCTTTCTGCTCCCAGGGCTCGGGCGCCACCTCAGGCGACGGCGAATCCTATGAGGCGGAACTCTGTTCCGGCAGTCCGTGGGCTGGTCGGCTTGGGTGGTGAAGCCCTTACTCTGCTAAAAATCAATCGAGCTTCCTCGTTAAACTAGGCTTGTGGCGTTTTGGTTCGGGGTGACCAAGGGGCAAGCCTAGCCTTGCTACCCATCCTTGGCCGGCGCCATGGTCCGGGGTTCTCCAGGAAGGAGGACGACTAGCCCTCAGTCGTCTGGAGGCGGAGGACGGGTGCGGGTGGTGGGAGTCGAAGGAGATTCTAGAGACAAAGATGGTGAGAAGCTGGCCAGACAACTGGAGACTAGATCTGGCGAGAGAAGCTGCAGAGGGATTGAATCTTCGCCTACGGAAAGAGGATCTCAGGGTGGATTCCCCATTCACCCTAATTGGTAAGCTCCTGAGTCCCAAACCGGCCAATATTAAGGGGTTCACTAGAACGATGAATTTGGCATGGAACTTGAGAAGGGGGCTGGAATGCAAGTTGATTGAGAACAATCTTATCTTGATTAAACTCATGTGTAAGGAGGATTTTGATTATGTGTGGCAAGGGGGCCGTGGAATTTCAACAATCAGGCGCTGATTCTGGAAGCTTTTGACAGAAAAAAGAAGCTCAGTGAACTCAAATTTGACACACTAAGAATTTGGATCCGAGTTTATGGGCTGCCTTTTGGTTGTATGTCAAAGGAAATTGGGGAACGAATCGCTGGAAAATATTGGAAGTTGGTTCAGGTGGATGTGGACAAGGAAGGGAAAAATTGGGGGCCTTATATGAGAATGCAAGTGGAGCTCAATATCAAAGAGCCAATTCGTCGGGCTATTTTAATGTCAATCATAGAGGAAGAAAAGGCAATTTGGTACCCGATTACTTATGAGAAAATCCCTTACTTCTGTTTTAGTTGTGGTCTGATTGGTCATGATGACAAAAGAGTGCCTGGCAGAGCAAAGAGCAGAGGAGAAGAAACAATTTGGTGAGTGGCTAAGAGCCTCGCCGGATAACAATGCTCGAAAGCATTCTTATAGAGTAGGTTTTGTTCATAGCAATATCTCAAGTCAATCCTCTTACAATTCTTCCTCTCTGCCAAAAACAAGAGGGGAGGGAAGCAAAGAGGAGGGAAAGGAGATTGAAGTTATAAGTCCATCTAAAGTAAGCAAAGACAAAGATGAGCCTAAAGAGGTGATAAGAAGGTTGGAAGAGGAACCGGCAGACAGCGTACAAAGGAGTTCAGGGGAGCAAAGGGTGGATGCGAGATATAAAGACCACTATGATTAGCCAGACTTAGAACCAATGCACACTGAAGAGGGGGAGGAAGATTTAATAGAAGTTGCAAGTAAAATCGAGAATACTAAAAAGGTGCAGTCAAAAGGAAAAACATGGAAAAGAATTGAGAGGGGTTCAAATACTAAGTGCATTGAAGAAAAAATTAAGGAGAAAAAGAGAAAGCAAAAAGAAGAGGACCAACAGGTGTATGCTGGAACGAGAGAGTTATTTACAGGTTGTGAAGGGAAGAGGAGCAAAGTGGAAGAATTAAATGAGATGGCAGCCCTCGAGGGTGAGGGCTGCCATAAAAAATGTAACTCTTGAGCCTTAACTGCCGTGGGCTTGGGAACCCAGGGGCAGTAGGCGAGCTTCACTTTTTGGTGAAGAAAGTGTCCCCCTTAGTTTTGTTTGTGTGATACTAAGATTTCTTCAAACTGAACTGAGAAGCTTAAAAGGAGGCTTGGTTTCAGCAATTGTTTTCCAGTGAGTAGTAGTGGAAAAAGTGGGGGCATGGGCTTGTTCTACAATAATCCCTCTGAACTCTCCATCACTTCGTATTCTCAATATCATATTGAGGCTCTCATTTCTGTTCCTGGAGGTTCGAGATGGAGAATGACTTGTGTTTATGGGGAAGCTAATCCAAAGCGTCATAATGAAACTGGAGTCTTCTCAAATTTTTACGAAGATCTCACAACGACCCTTGGTTATGTTTAGGAGATTTCAACGAGATTCTTCATCAAAGTGAGCAGATTAGTTTAAACCGAAGGCCGGAGAATCAAATTGAGGCGTTCAGGGACTGCGTCGATTTTTGTGGCTTATGGGACCTAGGGTACAGAGGAGTTCAATGGACTTGGGACAATGGGAGAGCTGATGGGGCAAACACAAAATGCAGATTGGATAGAGTTCTGGCTGATGTGCAGTGGTCTATCTTTTTCCCTGAGGTTGAAGTTCTCCACCATGCAATGGCATCTTCAGACCATCATGCTTTGATTATTAAATTTAATGAGCCTCAAATTAAGGAGTATGGGAATTAGAGAATATTCAGGTATGAAAAAATGTGGGAAACTTATGCTCAGTTTCATGATTTTGTGAATGAAGAATGGAAGCGACAAGGGGACTGCCATGATGCCACAGATTTATGTTCCAAGATAAAGGAATTTAAACAGGCTCTGAGGAGATGGGATCAAACGACAGTGGGCAAAATTAGGAAAAAAAACTAATCAACTCCATACCCAGCTAGAGGTCTACCAAAACAAGAGGAAAGATCGAGGGCCTTCAGCGGCTGAAAAAGAGATTCAAAAGGAAATTATAGAGCTGAACCGCAAGGAGGAAATCATGTGGAATCAAAGGGCTAGGTTGAAATGGCTATCTGAAGGAGATAAAAACACAAAAAAATTTCATCAGCATGCCACAGCCAGGAGATTAACAAATAAGATTACTTATCTTAAAAATGATAAAGGAGTTATTCTAAGGGAGAAGGAAGCATTACAAGATGAAGTGAACTCCTACTTTAAGAAGCTTTATACCTATCAGGGAACCATAGGAGAGGAGAGTATCATGGAAGCCATTCCTCATCTGGTCTCGACAGAGATGAATATGAGCCTCACGAGCAATTACACCGACGAAGAAATTAAGGCCCTTTTCGAGATGCAACCTTTAAAAGCTCCAGGGTGTGATGGGTTTCAGGCCCATTTCTTTCAGAAATATTGGGGAGTGTGTGGTGATGATATATTGAGATCAGTTAAGAGAGTCCTAGAAAGGGGTGAATTTCCATATGAATTTAATAAAACCATCATTGTCCTTATACCTAAAAAGCAAGGTGCCGATACTTTGTCCAACTTTCGACCAATCAGCCTTTGCAATGTTGTCTATAAAATTGTGGCAAAAGTGTATGCCAACAGGCTTAAGCTGATCCTGCCAAGTATTATATCAGAAGATCAATCAACATTTCTGGCAAAGAGATTAATAACTGACAATGCAATTATTGCCCATGAGTGCATCCATCATATGAGAAATACAAAACTCAAGAAAAAATTTTGTGCACTCAAACTGGATATGGCAAAGGCTTACGGTAGAGTAGAGTGGAGTTATCTTGCTAGTGTGATGTTAAAGATTGGTTTTGATCAGCTATGGGTGGAAAAGGTGATGAGGTGTGTGAATACAGTTTATTTCTCAGTCCTTCTGAATGGGCAGATGCTTGAGGAATTCAAGCCAACAAGGGGTCTGAGGCAGGGATATCCTCTTTCCCCCTATCTTTTCATCTTGGCAATGGAAGGTTTTTCCAGGCTTCTAAAAAGAAATGGAAAAAGCGTTTGCGTGGAAGGACTGAAAATTGGGAGGTGGACCTTGCATTAACCATTTATTTTTCGCCGACGATGCTCTCCTCATTTTTAAAGCTGATAAGTGCCAAGCTCATAAACTAAGGAAGGCCCTCCATCTTTATTGCATGGGTTCAGGACAAAAAATAAACCAGGACAAGTCGGTGATTTAGTTCAGTGCGGGGACTGACAACAGCGTGAAGGAGATGATTAAGGAAGAGCTCCAAATTCAAAATGAGGATTATAATGGTAATTATCTTGGTCTTCCTATGCCAAATGGAAGGACCATCGAAGGCTGTTTTCAATCTTTAAAGGAAAAGATGTGGTCCAAAACCCAAGGATGGCAATCTAAATGTCTATCTATGGGAGGTAAAGAGGTTCTCATCAAAGCAGTTGCTCAAGCTCTCCCCACATATCAAATGAGTTGTTTTAAGCTAAACATTGGCTTATGTAAGAAATTGGAAGCCATGATCAGGAAATTCTTTTGGGAGAAAAATTCTGAAAAGCAAGGAATGCAATGGGTAGCCTGGGATAAAGTCACCATGCCAAAAGGAGCAGGTGGGCTGGGCTTTCGTGACTTTAGAAATTTTAATATTGCTCTCCTCGCCAAGCAGGCTTGGAGGCTTTTAACTTTCCCGGGCAGCCTTTGTTCTCAAGTAATGAAGGCAAAATACTACTCAAGGGGTGATTTTTTGCAAGCAAGCCTTAGCCGGCGACCTTCTGCGGTGTGGCGGAGTATTCTTGCTGGTAGGGATGCTCTTCAAATAGGCCTCATAAAAAGAATTCAATCAGGCAAGCAAACTAATATTTGGAAGGATCCATGGCTGAATAGGGCTTGGCAAAGAGTCCCCTATGAGGCAAAGATCAATAATCCCCCAATAAAAATGGACGAGTTAATAGATGAAGAAAACCAACAATGGAAGAATGATGTACTGAATGGTATTTTTCACCCTATCGATGTGGAAACAATTCTAGAAATTCCTGTTGGTAGATCTAAAGAGGAGGATTTCTGGGCATGGGGTCTTGAGAAGAAGGGCATATTCACTGTTAGGAGTTTTTATAGAGCCCTGGCTACTAGGAGAAAAGAGAAGAAACAAGAAACTGACCAGTTGGGGGAACACTTAGAATTTGATCAATACTGTAAAAAAATCAAAAAGTTGTGGAAGCTGAAAATCCCATCTAAGATAAGGGTCTTCTTTTGGAGGGTCTTTCATAATGGTCTTCCTACTAAAATGAATCTGAAAAGGAGATCAATTGTGCAAGACAGTAGCTGCCCAAGGTGTAATAAGAATGAGGAGGACTAGAGACATGCGTTGATCCATTGTGCATTTGCTCAATCTGTGTGGAGCCTTTTGGGTGAAAGTCCCAAAATGAATTTGATTGACTCTTCAGCAAAAGAATGGGTGTTAGGTATTTTGAATCAGCAGGATGAAGTAAAAATTAATAAAGTGATCATTCTTTGCTGGGCGTTGTGGGGAGCCCGGAATAAATTAGTTCATGAAGGAAAAGACCCAAATCCTTTTTCAGTGTTTCAGAGGGCAAAGAATATGTGGGAAGAGTTAGAGTACATTGAGGAATTAAAGAAGAACGAAAATGGACAAAATTCGGGCCAAGAAAGAATGGCAATTATGACTATCGAGGACGAGAACTCAGTTATCTGCCATGTGGATGGGGCGTTAAACATAGCTAAGAATTGTGCAGGAGGAGGTTGGGTAGTGCTCAACAAGATAGGCAAGTTTCTTGCTGCAGGTACCCAAAAAAGAATCGGTTTCAGAGACCCCCAGACCATTGAGGCGTGGAGCTGCAAACAGGCGATGGTGTTCACTCTGAAGAAAGGCTTCCAGAATGTGGTATTTGCTTCGGATTGCTTGAATCTGGTTTCAGAAGTGCAATCTAACAATGACGTTTGCTCATTAGATAAATCTATTATTATGGACATTAGACGTCTGTTGAGAAGTAATGAGGGGTGTAAGTTAATTTATGTGCCTAGACATGAAAACTCTGTAGCTCATGTGTGCGCCAAATTTGCTGTAAACTCTGATGTAGTGTTTCAGTTGTGGTGCCACACACCACCGGACTTCCTTGTAAATTGCTCTTTCTTCTAATTTATTTATAAGGTTGTCTACGTAAAAAAAACTATAATTCTTATATGAATTAACCATCGATTGTTACTAGGGACGGTAGAACGCATATAATTCTTAGTTTGTGATTGAATTAACCATAATCCGACCCGATGGGTATGTATGGGTAACCATGGGTATCCAATCCAGTGGGTATGGATATGGGTTGCAACCTATACCTATGGGTTTTTCGAGTTCGAGCACCCCAATGGGTCGGGTTCGAGTATGGGTTCAATTTTGTACCCATGGGTAACCCGAATTATGACAAGTGAGCCATGTACGTATGTATGTCACAGCATAGGCTCTGGTTCTCCACTCCATCCCACAGCCCACACGGCCCAACATCTCAGCGGTAGCCCGCCACCGGTCACCCTTTCTGGCTTTCTTCCCCTCCCCCCAATCCTCACACACCCACACGCTACACGGCCAGGCGCTGAGGCTCCACCAAAACCATAATTCCCCTCCCGACCTCCCGCTCTCCCCACCACGCCGACGGCCGTCGCCACCATTGTCTCGCCGGTCGCCGCCAGTGACTGCGTGAGCTTCTCTCCCTCCCCCTCTCTCAGTCTTTTCCCCTCCCTCGACTCTCCGCCTCACTCCCTCGGGCCGCCGCCGAGCCGGCCTCTTGCCGCCGTTGTGACGCCACCGCCACATTGGGCGGGGCCGCTGCTAAGCCACCCCTACTGTGCCCCTCCCTCCTCCCTGGCCCCTGTCGTCGCCATGCCGCCCTAGCCATCGGCCCCGCCGCCCTAGCTGCCGACGAGTTGGCCCTTAGCCACCGAGCCCCCCTGCGCCCCCCTCTCTCCCCTCCCCTCCCCACCTCTCTCCTCCCCACTTCTCTCCTCTCCGAAGGCCACGGCGGCAGCTGCTCTGCCTCTTTGAGCAGATAGCGGTGGCGACAGTGCTAGGAGAGCACCGACGGTCCGTCGGGTTCGGATATGGGTGCGGGTTTGTACCCGCGGGTGTTTTCAGGTTCGGGTATGGGTGGTGTTTTCGGGTTCGGGTACGATAGAGTTGTACCCGGAGATACCCGCCCGATTGCCATCTCTAATTGTTACGACAGATATAATGGTAACAAAAGATAGTTACTTGCTTCGAAAGTTGTAGTTATTTATATTGTATTATATAGTAATTTTGGATGGTGTAGCTACTACTAAGAGTAGTATAGGATCTCTCTCTCTGTATTTTATATATATATTAGCGTGTGTGAAGAATCAGAATCTTTGTTCTGGCTTTAACTATATATGTATTTGAAATTTAACAGCTACGAACCAGATAATCAAATTGGAAACAATCAAGAAACATCACATTAGTTAGAAAAACAAAAGATGTGAACATGCAGTAAAAAAAATTGCGCACGGTAAATACCTGGCCAGGACCATGATATGTCACTTTCCCACCACGGTCTATACGATGAATCTCAAAAGGAGCATCTTTGACATTGAAATGGAGGTCGTCCTCCATGCTGGCAGTTCCCAATGTATAAACTGGTGGGTGTTGCAGCGCGATTATGGTGTCACAGTGATCTTCTCGGTCTACCAACCCTTTCCTCCGTGTAACAATGGACTGCTGCCAAGCCCACGATCTCACAAAAGGAACCATCTGTTGATGGAGATCAAAGCACTCGCACCTGCTACATGCATTCACCATCACAAATTTACTGTCCGTTATCAGTTATATCCAATTCAGATCTTTCTTTTTCAGCAAAGGAAGTCCCCCACAAATGAACCTTTCTAAGACAAATTGTTCATGAACATTGAGCAAGCTTGTGCAGCACAAAACCATTGGAATTTTTTATAGTTCTGCTATAATTAGTTCAACCTCATGGCCAATGCAATGGTTTGAATTAATCAAACGCAAGGGACCCACTAACAGGTACAGCACAATAGAGCTAATCACTAACACATAATAGAGCAAACCTAATCACTGCTCAATAACACTATTTCACTCTATAGTAAGAAGACACACACGAGCAGCTACCTCACCTCCTCCTGTCGACGGCGACGTAACAGGCCACCAAAGCCGTGCGCCCTGACGGCGCGATGCACTCACTGAAGCAGAAGAGCGGCCTTCTCCGTGAGCGCGGCAAGGAGGCCTTGGCGGCAATGGGGAAGGGCAGTGTGTGGAACAAGCAACTGGCGGCGAAGGAGACCATGGTGGATGCTCTCGTCATGTGGCTTGAGTCGACGTTAAGACCGGTGGCGGGCGCAGGTTTTTCAAACTAGGTATGCGAGATTTCAAAACAATGCAACAACAACAGTAACATCAAAGTACAGTTTTTTAAAACGGCGACAACAAAATACAAATTGGAATAACCAAAACTCCAAGACTACGATATGAATTGGAGTAACCAATTTAGCTCCTTAAACCTTTTGGTAAAAAATATTACTTGACCTAACCTTTTATTATTAAGATTATAACTAATGAATCTTCCCTACGGTCTAAACTATCCTAAAATTTTGATTAACCTCTAAATCTCAACAAAACATTCAGGGTCAAAGGGATTAGATCATTAGGCTACCTCTTCTTTAGTTCTTCTAGCCTCTAGCAGCAATACTAGCACCGGCCAACCTGCGAGGCTGCGAGAACGAGACCGAGAGGGGGAGCCGGGGAGGCACAGCGCCGCAGTGGCGGGTGTAGGTTTTTGACAATAGGTGGACAAGGGTGTAGGTATTTAAAAATGGATGGACATAGTTTAGTGGCCTAGCCTTCATATATCATTCTATTACTAGAAAAGCCCCACCCCTAAATTTTTCATCCTAGAGCATATTATGCTACACCGAAATAAAACTTAGGTTGCATTGGATTCCATACTGAATTTCAGTCTCGGAAAAAGGCGAATGTCGCAAGGCCAAATTAAGCCTTAGATTAAAATTAAGTTCAAAATTTTAAAAGACTTTCAGCTAAACTAGAGCTTCAATGTCAATGTGAATCATGCACAAATGTCTCACAGCACTACCAAAGTCGGTACATAAACGAAATAGTTCAGAAGTAAATCCAACTTTAGAATGCAACAAAGGAATTGGATGATAATAAAAAGAAAACATAAAATATATAGATGTAGCTCTGAAATTGTAGCCTCTTCAGAGAACTGGATATTGAGGGAGGAACCGAAAATAAAGCAATGAATCAATGGGAAATTAGGGTTCACTACTCCACTGTCCACAAATCACAAAGTCGAAATTATTACTGGTTCCAATAGAGGTCAGAGAGGGGGTGAAAAGGAACCGGCCGGAGCTGTCCGGGAGAGGAGGGCGGCAGCCGGGGTTGCCGTGCCGGGCACTAGGTCTTAGGTAAGGGTGAAAACGGGTCGGTTACGGTCGGGCAGTGGGTCATATCGTATGCTACCCTAATTTATTTTTTCGGATATCCGGTCGGATGCGGGAAGCTCAAAATCGGGTCAGATACGGTTACGGTTACGATTTTTTGCAAACGGGTAGAAAACGGATATCGGATATTGTACGGACGGGTAGAAATCAGTTACCGGTACTTAGTCGGGTCATATGTAAATCCGAGCATCCATCACCATCATTTCCTTCCATTAGGCAAACTGTTGTGAATCAAAATGCAATTATCAATCATGTCATTCTTAGTGCACAAGGTAGTAAATAGCAAGAAAATAGTTTGATTTCAACTATTCATTAAAAAATTTAGGTCATTGCAAGTATTGGAGGTGTGGTAAGAAGCAGCAGGTTTCTTGGTCCAATGCAAATTTTTTGAGGTAAAATAATATTAAGAGACAGGCATGAAATATTGCAAACATACAACACCAACGTTGAGCTAACGGTGCATAAATTTTGGTCTATAGGTCCATGCTTATCCCTGTATATTCTTTCATTAATCATTACAAATCATTGCATTGGTTGATAAATACATGTAAATTGAATGTTGAAGTACTAGGTAGCACATTTGTATATATTACGGTACTGAATTTGTGGTTAGATGGAGTTAAACAAGTTGTCTTCTCTAGTTGATTACTTTGTTTTGTTGGTGCACCACAGATCATCAGCTATGAGCAGCATCCATGAATTCTTACCAAGAAAATAGTTTGATTTCAACTACCTCTTGAGCTAATGACATTGCAAGTATTGCTGTCATTGTGGCTTTGGTTATTTGTCACTTTTAATAAATGGCTTTGCAAAAATACCACTCTACCCTATTGTCATAGACACACATGATCCCGCATGTCATACTCATACACACAAGTGGCATACTTAGCGAACTGCACATGCTGAGAGTGGCAAATAACCAAATTTTAACGCACAGGAACACACGGATTAGATTGAAGACCGTTATCTACCTCCTCTCGACGGCTTAGGAACGGAGGGGCGGAGGGGAGCCGGAGGGGCGGACTGCCGGTGCCGGAGGGCGGCGCCACGGCGGTGCACGGACCGCAGCCGCAGGACCAGGGCGGGCGGAGGCCGGAGCCCGGAGGGGAGCCGCAGCCGGTCAGCCGGTCAGCCGGGGTGGGCGGCGGGCGTTACAACGGCGGGGCGGAGGGCGGACAGCGGAGGGGCCAGACGCCAGGGGCACGGAGCCCGGAGGCGCGCGGCGGTGGCGGGCGGAGGGGCGCCGGGGCGGAGCTGCGTCGGCCGTCGGGTTGAGGGGCGCCGTCGGTGAGGGAGGGGGGAGGAGGGGAGTGTGTATGCTTGTCTGGGGACTGGGAACTAGGGTTGGAGGTGGATAATGGATTGGGCCGCCGAATAGGAGTTATAGGCTCGTTTCGGTGGGCTGATCAAACTGAAATGGGCTGAATTGTACGTAAAAATTTATTTTCTTTTAATATTAAGCCTAATAGCCGTTGATGCATATGTTGATTTCCGTTGGAATTTTAGTCCTTTGCTATTGTTGAGTTGTTGTTACTTATTACCTGAGAATGGATGAAGTTGCAATTCCAGATATATCCGATGCACCTATGTGACAAAAAGATACATCAAGTCCTGACCTTAGGCTGTTTTCAACAAGCTCCCCTAAAGCGCACTCTACCCTAAAAATAGGAGAATGATTCTTCACCTATGTGCTCCAACAACATTCCCTATTTTGTTCCTTAAAATAGAGATTTTCTCTCCTTTCTATTATATGTAGGGGTTCTCTTTCTTTCCCCTATACAATTCGTCCATATAGCGAACGCTGTTGGAGATGGAAGAAATATAGGGTGAGATTTTTTTAAAGGAAACCTGTAAATGAGACTATTTGGGATCAAATTTAGGGACTCATGTTGGAAAGAGCCTTAAGTGCTGACGCGGTTGTCAAACAAAAATAAAATGTACATGTTTGACAAGCCAACTCACCTAAGTACCTAACAGCCAACCCATATAGGCATATAGCTTCCATAACCATTGCATAGCATTATTTATGCTTACCTGCAGCGAAATGACTAAAGTTTATAACTTACAATCCAATATGTGTGACTTTTAATTACATACCCCATGTGTGTGCCATCTGATGTAATGTTAAAGCATATGATGTAATGTTTGTTTTTAACTTTTTTATTTATGCTTGCATATTGCAGGTATCAATATATCTATTAAATGTACAAAGCCGGGTTGAGGTCTCCTCCTCCTGATACGTGGCGTTTCCCCCCTTCGTTAATCCCTGCCACGTCGTCCGTTTTTTCCCTACCCGTTAGATCAAACAGCGAGCTGAATCCAGCGATCAGCAGTTCCCCGTCTAGACTTTTTACGAAAAAACCCTTCGATTTTTTGTGATCAACCCGCCGTCTATGTGACCCTAATCGGTTAATCCCCTCCCGCCTCCTCCTCACGCCGCCGTCGCTCCTGTCCTCCCCACCTAAAGCGCCGCCGCCAACTGCTCTTCCCCTCCCTCCGAGCCGTCGCCTCCTCCTCTACCGGCCTCCATGTCGGCCCGTCGGCGGCGTCCCTCCCCTGCTGTCGCTGCCGCCGTCCTCTCCCTCACACCGCGCCCCGCCCCGCCTGTTCCTGTAACGCTCGATTCTCTGGGTCAGATCGCCATGGCGGCGAGAAGGAGCAAGGGGAGAAGAGACAGAAACAAAGGAGGAAGAAGGATGAGTTTTCTGTTACTTTTCCGATAATCTCCTTACAGCTACAGCCCTTGGCTATATAGCCAGACGCACGCTTACATGGGCCACGGCCCAGAATCACCCCGAGACCGAAACTCCAACGGCCCAAAACCTACTCCTCTCCTGCCTTCCCATCGCCCTGATGCTGGTCGATGACATTGCCTCCCCCTTGAGAAACCGCTTGCCCCCAAGCGGCTGCATCCGGAAACCAACGACGAAGCACTTCATAATCCTCCCAGGTAGCTGAACTGGCCGGCAAAGAAGTCCACTTGATTAACACCTGCAAATAAGCGGCATTTCCTTTCTTAACCAACCTTTTTATCCAACACCTCCTCAGGTTCCACATCCATGATATCCAGAGGAATTTTCTCAGGCAGGTCAAAACACACTGGTGTGAAATTTGGAGTAAAAGGCTTAAGTTGAGAAACATGAAAAACTGGGTGACTTAAACTTGTAGCGGGTAACTGCAACTTATATGCCACTGGACCAATCTTTTGCAGCACTGTAAAAGGCCCAAAATATTTGAAAGCCAACATAGGACAGGGTCGAACCCCCACAGATGTTTGAGCATATGGCTGAAGCTTCACAAGAACTTGCTCCCCTACTTGAAAAACCCGGTTAGAGCGCTGTTGATCGGCGTACAGCTTAAATTTCTGCTGAGCCCGAGCCAAATTTGTTTTGAGCAATTCATTGAACTATTGTCGTTCCTTAAGCATTTCCACCACATCCACTTGGTGACTAGTAGCCAAATCAGGCATGACACCATAATGAGGATCTGTTCCATACAGTGCTTTGAAAGGTGTTTCTTGTAAAGAGGAATGATAGTTTGAGTTATACCAAAACTCAGCCATAGGTAACCACCGAGGCCAATGCTTCGGGGACTGAGAACAAGCACACCTCAGATACATCTCTAAGCACTGATTAACACGCTCTGTTTGACCATCAGACTGTGGATGGTAGGCAGTACTCATATTCAGCCGAATGTCAAACAGTTTGAATAACTCTTTCCAGAATAAACCAGTGAACACCTTGTCTCGGTCAGACACTATGGATCTCGGCATTCCATGTAACTTCACAATGTTCTAGAAAAAAATGCTTGCCACTTGAGAAGCATTATATGGATGCTTAAGAGCAAAGAAGTGACTGTATTTGGTAAAACGATCAACTGCTACCAAAATGACCGAGAATCCATCAGAAAGAGGTAAACCATCAATAAAATCCATTGATAAATCCTGCCAAGCTCCCTGAGGTATGGGAAGAGGTTGGAGCAACCCAGGAAGCTTGCAATGTTCATGCTTAGCTTGTTGACAGATTTGACACTGATGAACGAAATTCTGAACTGTTGTCTTCAATCCATCCCAGGCAAACAACTTTTTGATCCTCTGATAAGTTCCCTGAACTCCTGAATGACCACCAATCGGAGTAGCATGGAATGCTTGGATCACCCGGTTTTGTAACCCCACATTGGCCCCCAACCAAAATCTCCCTTGCTTGTAAATGATGCCTTCTTTGAGGGAGTAACCATCATCCATCAACCCTCCTAATGCCAATTTCTTCAATAGTTCTGCTGCTCTGACGTCCATTGTATAGGAGTTTAAAACTTCCTGTAACCAAATAGGTTGTCCTCCCGATATGGCTTGAACAGAGAAGAATTGCCCAACTCGAGACAAAGCACCAGCTACTCTGTTCCCCACTCCTTTCTTGTATTGAAAATGAAATTGTAACCCCACCAATTTTGTCATGGCTTTCTTTTGCAACTCAGATGTAAGGTGTTGCTCCTCTAATTGACACAAGCTTTTATGTATTTGGTAAAACGATCAACTGCTACCAAAATGACCGAGAATCCATCAGAAAGAGGTAAACCATCAATAAAATCCATTGATAAATCCTGCCAAGCTCCCTGAGGTATGGGAAGAGGTTGGAGCAACCCAGGAAGCTTGCAATATTCATGCTTAGCTTGTTGACAGATTTGACACTGATGAACGAAATTCTGAACTGCTGTCTTCAATCCATCCCAGGCAAACAACTTTTTGATCCTCTGATAAGTTCCCTGAACTCCTGAATGACCACCAATCGGAGTAGCATGGAATGCTTGGATCACCCGGTTTTGTAACCCCACATTGGCCCCCAACCAAATTCTCCCTTGCTTGTAAATGATGCCTTCTTTGAGGGACTAACCATCATCCATCGACCCTCCTAATGCCAATTTCTTCAATAGCTCTGTTGCTCTGATGTCCACTATATAAGAGTTTAAAACTTCCTGTAACCAAATAGGTTGCCCTCCCGATATGGCTTGAACAGAGAAGAATTGCCCAACTCGAGACAAAGCACCAGCTACTCTGTTCCCCACTCCTTTCTTGTATTGAAAATGAAATTGTAACCCTACCAATTTTGAAAATGAAATTGTAACCCCACCATTTTTGTCATGGCCTTCTTTTGCAACTCAGATGTAAGGTGTTGCTCCTCTAATTGACACAAGCTTTTATGATCTGTCCTAATAACAAATGGACCCCTGATCAAATACTGACGCCACCTTTCCACAGCCATCATAATAGCTAGAAATTCTTTTTCATAGATAGACAGCTTCCGGTTAGTGACCCCCAAAGCTTTGCTATAAAAAGCAATTGGGTGACCGTCCTGTAAAAGGACAGCCCCTATCCCAGATTCACACGCATCTGTCTCTATGATAAATTGTTTGGAAAAATCCGGCAAGGCTAGCACAGGTGCATGGAGCATGGCTTGTTTCAATGCATTGAATGCTTTGTTAGCTTCTTCTGACCATGCAAACCCTTTCTTTTGCAATAACACCGTCAAGGGTTTTGCTAACAGCCCATAGTTCTTAATGAACTTTCTATAATATCCTGTTAAACCCAGAAATCCCCTTAATTCTGCCACGGTTGAGGGTACAGGCCACATCTCCATTACTCTAGTTTTCTCGGGATCGGTTGCCACCACGTGCGCCGAAATGATATGTCCCAAGTAACTCAATTTTGAGGTAGCAAACTCACATTTAGAGAGTTTAGCATATAACGTGTGCTGTCTCAGAGTTTCGAGCACTAGAGTAAGGTGTTGAACATGCTCTTCCCAAGACTTGCTATATATGAGAATGTCATCCATGAAAACCAAAAGGAACTTTCTACTGTATGCTGCAAATATTGAATTCATCACACACTGAAATGTGGCTGGAGCATTAGTAAGCCCAAATGGCATCACCTTAAACTGAAATAACCCATGATGAGTCTTAAAGGCTGTTTTAACCTCATCCGTTTCTCTCATCCTGATCTGATAATTTCCAGATCTTAAATCCAACTTGGAAAAGAATCTAGCTCCAGCCAACTCATCTAGCAGCTCATCCACAATCGGTAATGGAAACTTGCTTTTGATGGTCAAAGCATTTAGTTTTCGATAATCCACACAAAATCTCCAACTGCCGTCCTTTTTCTTTACCAATAAAACAGGGGATGCAAACGGGCTCATGCTCGGCACAATCAGTCCAGCCTCCAACATTTCACTCACTTGCCTTTCTATCTCGTCCTTCTGCAAGGGAGAGTACCTATAGGGTCGCACATTGATAGGGACAGCTTGCGGCAATAATGAAATTGTGTGGTTATATTGTCTATGGGGAGGTAATGTCTTGGGCTCCTGAAAGACATCAGCATACTGCTGCAGGAGTTGAGATATCTCAGCTGGAAGATCTGCTCCTGCCTCCAATTCACCATCTGACAGCTTCAATAAGGCAGTGGCCCTAATGTCATTCCCAGCCTGCCACTTATGAAACTATTCGGCTGACAATTCCAGCAGTTGTCCTCCCTGATTTTCCACCAATCCTTGCAGCTTCACCCTTTTGTCCTTCACACACAATTCAATCCACTTCTCCTCCCAATTACATAGCATGGTGCCCCATCTACTCAGCCAATCAGTCCCCAATATAGCATCGTACCCACCCAAGGGCAACACCCTCATGTGATGCTGAAAAGTATGATTCTGAACCTACCAAGATAAATCTGGGATCACCTGTGAACAGACCATACTTTCCCCATTTGCTACCCTCACAGCCATCGTTGGTGCTGTCATAGGCTTGAGCTGTAATTGCCTAACCAACTTTTCATCTATGAAGCTATGAGTACTTCTAGAATCAACCAAGATTAGCATCACTTTATCCCCAATGAGAGCCCTAAGTCGGATTGTATTGTGGTTGTCAGCTCCAGACAGAGCATGTATGGACAATTGTGCCTCTTCCATCTCCTCTTGTTCTTCTGCCTGAGCCAGCGAATCCAGCACATCATCGTCAATTATTTCATTTACTTGCAGAGCTTGCAATTGTCCATTTGAGGTGATTTTACACTGATGCTGGGGAGTGTAAGTCTCTCCACATTTGAAGCATAGTCCATTAGCCCTCCTATACTGTTTCAGCTGTCTGGCCTTCCATACTTCCCCCTTTTCTTGTCTCAGCCCTCCAGTACTCTTGACAACATTCTCCACCATGGAACTCACTGGATTTGGAGTCTTGTTGTAAGCACTCCTGTACGTTTGCTTCTTGGATCCAGCAATAATTTGCTCCTGCACTATGGCTAAGGTGGCAGCCTTCCATATACTGTCTGGTAGCTGCATCTCCACTGCAGCTCTTAATTCCTCTTTAAGTCCCATGATGAACTTCGTGACCAACATCAATCCCTCGACACTATTATCATATAACCGAATCTGGTACACCAACATCTCAAAACTCCTCTTATACTCCTCTACTGTACCTAATTGTCTAAGCTGTAACAGCTCCCTTAACCTGTTTCTGTACTCATTACCTTCAAACTCCAAAACTATTGCCTCCCTAAACTGGATCCAATCATGTGTAGGATTGCTCACTTTAAATGACTGATACCAGTGAGCTGCACCCTCCACCAAGTAAATTATCGCAGCTGCCACTTTAAACCCTGCAGGGATCTGATACATTTCAAAGAATGTCTCGCACTTATCTACCCAAATCCTTACATCTGTTCCATTGAACTTCGGGAAATCCATTTTTGGCATCCACCCCTTCCGATTGCCGTTCTCTACCAAATCCACAGTGACCGGAGTTAGGGGAGGGAATGTCACCTGAGGCTGGCCAATTCCTCTGGCCCCATGTAAACCCGTTACCATTGGAGGAGCCGTCTGTGGTCGGTCCAGAGAAAACCCTTGAATCTCCCTGGCTGGAATTGTGATCGAGGAAGGTGGAGGTCCCCGTATCGACTTGCTTGATGTGGGTTGATCTGCTTGCAACTTTCCCATAGAGTTCATGGTCAGATCCATCTTGACCTGCACCTGATCCAGTTTTGCTTGCTGCTCCTCCAACTTGTGCTCCATTGCCTCCAATCTCACCCTACCTTCTCGTCTACCGCCACCAATTTCGCCTCCAATCTGCAGCCCATCGCTTCAAAATTCGTGCTTCAAAAACTCCAGCATCCTAGCCTCTGACTCCCCCATCGCAGATAACACTTGCCTCACCTGAACGCTTGGCTTAACCGGCGCCGTGGTTGCTCTACCTCTGAGCCGACCTAACCTGGTTCAGGACCTTACAGCAGCCACCCTAAAGCAGCCGCCAACCCGTTCCGTGGGATTTTACCGGTCAAGGCCTCGAGAATGCGGAAGCAATCCCCGACTCGATCCAGCTCTGATACCAAATGTAACGCTCGATTCTCTGGGTCAGATCGCCATGGCGGCGAGAAGGAGCAAGGGGAGAAGAGACAAAAACAGAGGAGGAAGAAGGATGAGTCTTCTGTTACTTTTCCGATAATCTCCTTACAGCTACAGCCCTCGGCTTATAGCCAGACGCACGCTTACATGGGCCACGGCCCAGAATCACCCCGAGACCGAAACTCCAACGGCCCAAAACCTACTCCTCTCGTGCCTTCCCATCGCCCTGATGCTGGTCGATGACATTTCCTCTCCTCCGCCGCCGCTCCGCCCGCTCTGCTCCTCCGTCTCTACCCCACCGCGAGGAGGGCTGCGGCGGTGGCGATAGCGGCGGTGGCGGCGGCGTGGAGGGCGACGACAGTGGCTGTAGCGGTGGCACCGGCTCCTGGGTCTGGAGGCGCGTGATGCCGACGGCGACGCCGTCCTTCCTAGCGCTGCCCCTCCTCAGACCGGTCGCTGCCTCCCTTCCATGGCAGAGCTCCACCTCCCGTTGATGCCGGAGCTCCTTCCTCTGCCTCTAACCATGCCAGATCCGGTCTTATCCAGCCCCACATCCCTCGATCTGACTATCACTGACAGGATCCTCACCAGCCGCTGAGCTATTGGAACCATGTCGTTGCTGCTTGCCTCATGGTCTGTTTCCTCAACAACCATCTATGTTTGTTGACAATATTTTGTCAAATAGGCATGGCTCTGATGGAAAGGATACTTCAGTGGCATCGATTTGTGCAGATATGGGTGCTTCAAGCCCTGGTGGCTTTAGATCCATGTATTCTGATCTCTCTACATTTGTGTCTCCTGTCTATTGTGATTGTGTTTGCGTGTATACGACGACCGATTTACAACACACGGCACTCGACACCTCGGTGCACTGGCACAGCATGGGCATAGGTGATGATAGTGATGCGATCTCAGATCGCGCGGCTAGTTATGAAATACGGTCTAGCACAACGGTTGACAGTGGCTACGGAAACCCAAGCACGCGCGGTGCGTGGCTTGGCCTGACAAAGGGCGGCTAGCAGCTTAGTGTGGTGACGCCCAAGCGTGGCCAGCGGCTCAGCCCCGACGTGTGATCCGGCAGCCGGTAGCCTGGCACGGTCGATAGGCTGGTGCGACACATCCTCGGCACAATTTTGGCCTAGTACGGGCGTGACAGTCACGTTGCGTCCCCACCTCCTTGGCGCCGCGCATGGTCCTGTGCTAAATCCGTCGGTGCATGGTGCATGGCCCATGCAGTGATATTTACGGAAACCAACGGCGATGTTGGTTGCGGCAAGGGGAAACCCTAGTGCACCTCAGCCAAACCTGTAGTCCCTTGGCGTTGCTGTGGCTCAACTCGGCATGAACGATGCACGACGTCTGGCCCAGCATGAGCTCATGACGCGGCCTAGCTGACCTAGCATGACATAACCAATAGCTGGCTTGCCTTGCACGGCCCGGCATGGCCAGCGACCGGAGTGGTGCATTGCCGGCGTGGCCGTTGAGGCCTAGCGAGATCGACACGTCACGCGGTTGGTGCGACCTGGCGTGATCGGCGGGATTTAAATTCCACCCAACCAACTGGCGGTTTTTTGCTGCTAGTTATTCAGCCTAAGGCCCAGTTCTTTTCAGCTTATCAGCTTAACGACTTATCTACGTTTTAAAAAGACATATGCTTTAAGTTTTTTAGTCAATTTTTTCGCTATTTCGAAGGTGGGTCCTAACGCTTTAAAAAGCAAGTTAAACGAAATGATCTGAATTTCGAGAGGAGATTACCTCGACAAGCTCTCGAAATTCAGTTATTTCAGCCGTTCAGCTGTTCAGATCAGCTCAAAAGAACAGGACCTAAATCTTATCGTCCATCTTGCGGGTTATACAAATTATGTTCGTTGGATTGGCGGATTTATGACCCGCAAAATGAAATGGTGGAAGACGTCTATTTAGTTAATATATATACCTAATAATAAAGAGAATAGAGTTTCTTTTCTTCGTCCATCACTTCACCAAAATTACACACCAATGCCACCGCTATGATCTCGATTGTCCATCTCTCCATAAATGCTCACAGATCGCGACCAAACATTGGCCCACTACGATCTCTCTCTGAGCCGACCTAACCCGGTTCAGGATCTTACAGCAGCCACCCTAAAGCAGCCGCTAACCCGTTCCGTGGGATTTTACCGGTCAAGGCCTCGAGAATGCGGAAGTAATCCCCGACTCGATCCAGCTCTGATACCAAATGTAACGCTCGATTCTCTGGATCAGATCGCCATGACGGCGAGAAGAAGCAAGGGGAGAAGAGACAGAAACAGAGGAGGAAGAAGGATGAGTTTTCTGTTACTTTTTCGATAATCTCCTTACAGCTACAACCCTCGGCTATATAGCCAGACGCACGCTTACATGGGCCACGTCCCAGAATAACCCCGAGACCGAAACTCCAACGGCTCAAAACCTACTCCTCTCCTGCCTTCCCATCGCCCTGATGCTGGTCGATGACACATCAATCCTGGAATTGGTGGCACTCAGACTCGGTGGCGGTATTCATTCTTGAGAAGGATACAATAGTGGTAGTTTCACTCATCTTTTCGTCGATGTTACAACACCGTGTTGTTAATTGACCACATGTTGGGGACCTCTCCTCGGCTCAATTCTCGTGGCGGTTGTTGGAGTCCAAACAAGGAACCAAAAATTGATGTTGCTCGCTCAATTTGATTGATTTTTTTTATCTGGTAAACCCGTGTTTAAATCCAAGCCATGCACATATCACATGTAGGCTTGTATTCACAGTTGTTCTGATTTGTGTTGTTTGGATGCATAATTTACCTTTTCATTTTATGTTAAATCTTAAGATAAACTTTTTCTGCTTGCAGCTATGCTATTGTATCCCAGAAGTCGTACAATCATATTCTTCAGTTCACCTTGGCTGTGTTTCTTTCGGCGGTTAGATTATAATCTGAAAAGGTTGTGGTGTTTTATAGAAGATTAATTTAAAGGGCCAAAAAAATTATGAAAAAAATATTTTTGAGATCTTTGAGACAAATTGTGCAAAGTTTCGAAAAATAACTATAAAATATTTCAAAATATAACCATTACAAAAATGACAAATTTTAAGCTGCAGCTTATAATCTGATTATAAGCTGAAAGAAACAGAGCCCTTGTGTTTGGGCCAGCTCTATGGATGCTTGGCGCACTTCATTACCGCCTACTTAGATGGATTCAACTTCTGGGCCAGCCCATGCTACTACTGGGCATATTTCATTGGCGCAAACAGTTCGTGCGTTGTGATATCAGTATTCGTCGCCATAAGGAGCTGGAAGAGGATCTGCATAGCATTTCAAGGAGAGAAGGTGAAGACTAAGGCCATGTTCTTCTCAGCTTAACGACTTATCTATGTTTTGAAAAGACGTATGTTTTAAGTTTTTTGGGTTTTTTTGTTGTTGTTTTGAAGATGGGTCCTAACGCTTTAAAAAGCAAGCCAAACGAAATGGATTCGAATCTCGAGAGTACCTCAAAAAGCTCTCCAAATTCAGTAATTTCAGCCGTTCAGATTAGCTCAAAAGAACAGAACATAAATAAGTCCTGTCATAAAAACAATTCAACTGGAGCTAAGGCCTTGTTTGTTTCAGATTAATGTTGAGTTGAATTTTACTGTAGCAAATTTGTGACCCACTCGAAATACGTTTTAAAAAATTCAAAAAATTATGAAAAAATATTTTGTGAACTCTAAGAAGAACTATTTAAAACTCCATAAAATAATTACAAAATATTACAACATTTGGCCTATACAAAAATAACAAATTTTCATTTAATTTAATTTAATTTGAAACAAACAAGACCTAAGACACGCTGCACTTGCCGCTGAAAATTCTTGTGTTCGCACTTAAATTCTGCCAATGTTCTTTGTGCGCAAATAACATGACTTTGTTTCCCCAATTAAAAAGGGGTGTTACTTATTTCCTTCAATAAAAAGTGTGCCTCCATGAAAAGCCTTTTGGCAACATCTCAGTTTTCACCGGTGCTCTTTCGGCAACAGAATTGTGAAGCGTACTGAGGCGCTGAGGATATATATGGGAATAGCCGGAAAGATCTAATACATGGTCTACACTCTTATAACCAGTGATTTTAGAAGCACAAAGCGTTTGACGAGGATGACTCATATCAGGCCCAATGAATGTACACTTTGGTACCAGGTTATGATAAGCTGATGTTCATGCTCTCAATCCTCTAGAGGGGGCTTGGTTGTGCGGCCTTTGCAATTGTAGCCTTACAGTAATAATGGCAGAGGCGACCATCATTGGTTTATTGATTCACATAGCATATAAAAATGTATCCAAGGATCTAATTCGTTAAAATTTATGTTCATATTGTTATTTTTTTTAGCATGATTACATGCTGGAAGTGACAATGTGGAGCACAAAGAAGTTTTGTACATCTCTGGTGTTAAACTAAAGAAAGAAAGGATGCACCTATGCTCTTGGATGAATTGTGTACACCAATGAATTTTGGATGACTTCTGTTCACCAGTGAATTGAAGCTGTAACCTGGAGAAAAATTCATGCTATTGATATGTAATGCTGTCATGGCTTGAAAATGCCACAACTCCTTCATGTCGCACTGGCCCACTCGCGGCGGCAAGGGAGCGAGAGGCCAGCGGCGCAACTTGGGGATGAGAAGGCGACGCCGACTATCTTGGTTATGGGTGCGAGAGATCGGATTTCTGTATACTATGCATGTCAATATTTAGACTTCTATTGTCAAGCCCCTTTTCATATTTTGTGTTACCCATATTTTTAAAGAGGCTAACCTTAGGTTGGCATGTTTATTTTTGCAGCATGGTCTATGGTTGAAAATATGACATTACGAAGAAAAGATCGGATGGTTTTCCCCCCTAAAACGCATGGCATTTTGAGAAGCTTAGTTTATCTAAAAAACATGGTGTGTTGAAAAGACTAGTTATTTGACTTGTGCAAATTAACATTTATGTTTGTTCCGCTTACTCTGTTCATCAATGTAGTTGAATTCAATTTGTTTTATGTAGTTTTCTTTACGTGAAATCCACACATTTTTTTCATCTTTATATGTACAAACATTACTACAGGTTGTGGTTGTTGTGAGTGTCATGGTAAGAGTCCTGGATGTAGAGATCAATGATCTTATGTGTGGGATTTTTATTTCTCCATGTTGCGGATTTTTATTTCTTCACGTTGCAATGCACGGGCAAATTTTGCTAATTTTAATAAAATAAATATTATTTATTTATTTTGAGAAAATAAAAAAATATTTATCGCGGCATTGCACAACACTCTCTGTGGGCTCTCTCATCAGCCAGTTGGGCTTAAACGGCGGGCTCCCTCCCTCCCGATCTCGCCGCCTCTCCCCCATCGACCCTGCGCTACACGGCGGCGGCCAGCGGCGGCGCCCCCTGCACCAGCACCACCATCTTCCCCTGTGAACTCTGAAGCAGCAACCACCCCCAAGGTAAATATTGCAATTCGCCCACCAAACCGAGCCGATCTTGCTTGGGCCGCCCGAAAGCCCAAGAGCCTAAACCCTACTCTTCATCTTCCATCTTTCTTGCCTCTAGCAGCAGCCGTCGTCGCCGCCGCCGCCATGTCGTCGGAGCCCCCACCCACCTCCGCCGCCGCCCCGGCGGACGAGCTCGCCTCCGACCTCTCCGCCGCCGCCATTAGCAAGAAGCAGCTGAAGAAGGACGCCAGGAAGGCCGAGAAGGCGGCGCTGCGCCAGCAGCAACAGCAGCCGCAGGTCGACGCCGAGGACCCCTTCGCGGCCAACTACGGCGATGTGCCCGTCGAGGAGATCCAGTCCAAGGCCATCTCTGGCCGCTCCTGGACCGCGGTCGGCGACCTCGACCAGTCCTCCACGGAGCGATACGTGCTCATCCGAGGCTTCGCGCAGGCGATCCGCCCCGTCAGCAAGAAGATGGCCTTCGTCGTGGTGCGCCAGAGCATCAGCACCGTGCAGTGCATCCTCGTCGCCAGCGCCGACAATGGCGTCAGCACGCAGATGGTGCGCTTTGCCACCTCCCTTAGCAAGGAGAGCATCGTCGACGTCGAGGGTGTCGTCTCCCTCCCCAAGGAGCCCCTCAAGGCCACCACTCAGCAGGTCCGTTTCTTGTTGCACAACGTGATTTTCCATCGTCACGGTAGCCATCATGCAGCAATCAACCTCAAGTCCAGACATTTTCATTGCAACTATGGTAAATGAGATGCAGAAAAAACTCCAAAAATATTGGGATCTCGCTTTCTTGCAGATTTGTGTTCCAGTGGTCCTAGACCCTAGATTTAAGTTGGGATTCCTTAAGTTCCGTCTAGGGCAAGGTTTTGGAGACGCATCATCCACATACTTCCTTGAAGTACAAAAGACACTCTGAGAACTCTTTGATGAATATTCCATGCAATGTAGTGATTTGATCCCTGAGTATGCAAAGCCAATCAGTGCAAGTGTTGTGAAAGATAACCCATGGGCAGACTGGGGCCAACATCAAAACTTGAATCAAAGGAAAAAGGTGAGTGAACTTGACAAGTACTTAGAAGAAGATACAAACCCTGCGGATATTGAATTTGACATTCTACGATACTGGAAGACGTTCTCCGCCACATATCCAATACTTGCACGTATGGCTAGAGATATATTGGCGATCCCGGCATCAGTAGTGGCATCAGAATCAGCGTTTTCTAGTGGTGAGAGGATTATCAATGACTATAGAAGCAGGCTCTCTTGTGAGACAGTAGAAACCCTCGTCTGTCTACAAGATTGATTAAGAGAAAAAGGTATGTTTCATGTTATCTATAACAAATATAAGCAAATATGTTTTGTGTTCTAACCTATTTCACTTAATTTAATATTCCAATATTGGATCTACTCATGACAACATAGCTGGAAGTCTAACGAAGATGATGAGGACGATGAGATCTAACTCAGGTGCTGAATAAAAGTATTCTGTATGATAAGGAGGATGCTTGGTTAGTGGAGAGATTAAATTAATGTATCTTTGTCCGTGCTCTTACTTTTATCAATTGGATGTAAATTATGAGATATGGATTTAAATTATCGTTGTGTTGGATGTAAGATTTGTCTATGTTGATAGTGATTCGGTATGTGTATGTCTCCGTCTGTGCTCTTGCTCATATAATGCTTACAGAGTCGTAGGGGCTGTTTGGTTTGTGACCCTAACTTACCATACCAAAAAATTGGCAGCCAACGAGATTTGGCGTTTGTTTGGTTTGTATCCGGCGATTGGCGAGCCCAGCCAAAATATCGGCGCGCCTTCGCTTTTGCACGCGCGAGCGGCCGAGGGCGCGGGCGCGGAAATCGGCCGCCCGCGCCCTGCCAACGCGCAGCGCTGAAGCACCGAGCGCAAGGGCCCCATGTCAGCCACCGTACATGAACCGACTAGCTAGCGAGCTATGGCTCATATGCCGTTGCTTTTTTTCTATTTAAATTTCTCTTTTTCGTATTTATTTCATCTAGAGTCCAAATTGTAGAGAAATTTTTCATAATTCATCTAAAATCTTAATCAACCCATTTTAAATACTTTTCTATTTTTTTGATTTTTAAAATTTTTCATTGGCCAAACTTTATTGGCTACAATCCAAACACTAGTTAAATTGGTAAGATTTGGTCATGCCATGAGATGGTCATGCCAATTTTTTGGCATGGCTACTCAGGGCTATAAACCAAACAAGCCCGTAGTCCTGTTGTTTACATTATTGAACTGATCATTTAATTTTCTATGAATGACAGGTCCTGCAGCAGCTGCATTCTGAACACTAGCAAAGCTAGCAACAGCTTTAAAAGCTGCTGCAATTTCCAATGCTGCAAATTTACATCTTCGCTGCAAACGTCCTTTCAGACTTTACACTACACTCTAAAAGATTCCCTCACCTACCAGACACTCTATACGATGCTGCAAATTTACATCGCCATATAGAGCTCCTACTAGCTTTGAGCAATTTAATTATTGAACTGAGCATTTAATTTAACATGGAGGAGCAACCCTTAGAGACTGCAGTGAAGGCAGGGGCGGACCCATCGCTAGGGCACCCTGGGCCAGGCTCGGGGTAAATTTTTTAGCCCACTTACCATCAGTATAGGGAAAAATCCAGGAGGCCCACCTCACCACCCAATAAAGCCACGGGCCATGTCGCGAACGCACCAAGCCACAAATCCAGCCCAGCCGGCCCACCCCGAGCCTCATTCCCCTCCTGACCTCCTCCCTCGTATAACTTCGTATAATGTATGCTATACGAAGTTATTACGTGTGAAAGATAACCCATGGGCAGACTGGGGCCAACATCAAAACTTGAATCAAAGTCTCCATGGCTAGGGCTGGGCCGACCAGCGTCGGCCGGCGACCGGAGCCGGAGGCCAGGACCGGGCGGCCGACCAAAGATCCAGGTACTAGCATCCAGCACTCCAGCCCTGCGCGCGGCTGCTCCCCTGCCAGCTGCCGGGCTGCCCACTGCCCAGTGCACACTAGGCTACCACGGTACCACCACGGTGTTTTAGTGATTAATTGCTTAATTGGCGGCTATTTGCTTAATTGCTTTCTTGCATTATTATTCAAACTTGATATGCGTAATGCTTTTCGATGTTTTGTTGTGAACATATATTATGCTATATTAGATACTTGACCATTTGTGCACTTAGTGTATTTTAGGCTTGCCCTACCTAAATTTTCGTTTGGTGTGACAAATGGTGATAACCTGCAGCGTCATCAGCCAGTATCGCCATTCCTCCAGCGTCACAGGATGCTCCAGTCGATCCAGTCATCCAGCCTCAATCCTCAGATCAGAAACAGGTTGCATCCCAGCAAACCCAGCAGCCCCATGACGGCCACCAGCAGCAACAGCTTCGGACCTTCTGGTCCGGCCATCTGGCCAAGATCAAGCAGACAACTGAGTTCAAGACCCACAGCCTTCCCCTGGCAAGGATCAAGAAGATCATGAAGGCCGATTCCGATGTCCCAAAGATCGCGGGTGAGGCACCGGTGATCTTCGCCAAGGCTTGTGAGATGTTCATCCAGGAACTAACACTGCGGGCATGGCTTCATGCCGAGGAGGACAAAAGGAGGACCCTGCGGAAGAACGATGTCAACGCAGCTCTTGCTGGGACCGAAGTCTTTGATTTCTTGGTAGATAGCGGTCCGTTAGACAAACCGAAGGGAGACGGAGTGGTGTTGCCAACGACGACGACCATGCAGGAGGATGACGACGATCCCTATCGTGACTACTGCTGGGATGATTACTCGCCCCCTTGGTCCCCCGATGAGTCCTCCGGCCCTGACTTGCGCAATGACCCGAGATGCATCTTTGAATACTATGCTTCTCTATGAGAGAAAACAGTGCCCTGCTTGAACTGGTGTGGATTGTGGAGTCTGGAGTGTGGTTACGATGGGTCGCTGTTGTAGTGTTTTGGAGTTTGAATGTGTAATCTGGGCTTATATATGAACCCTGCTGGAGGACTTTTGGTGTACTACTGGCAAGCTTATGTAGCTTAACGGCCTAATAGCGTTCTGTTATGGTCTTTTGGCCTTATGGTTTGTATTGGGCCTACTGGAGTACTGTATTATAGTTGAGTAGGTTCCTGCTTGTACATCAGTGCATCTGCTAATGGAGATGTGTATGGAAAAGTAGCTGCATGTACATATTCCTCTAGTAATGAAAAGTGTTAGTTTGGGTATCGGCGTTGCCTTGAAGATTCAGTTTTGCTGCACAATTTGGTGTTTTAATATGGTTTTAAAAGTAAGTTGATGAAGGAAATAGTGTGTTCATATAATTGGAAAGCTCATAAATCCATGTCTGAATTGAAAAACGTTTGCCAGGAACTAGGATGTGTTGCAGTTAATTGAATAAGATACTATCTATATTGAACATTTAAGTTTCCATGTCCATTTTAATTACTCGTCAATTCAGAAATACTATGCTAGCATTTTCATAGAAAAGATAGAAAATTTTGTGTATATCTTTTTAAAAATGATGCATAGATAGATAAAAATAAATTTTGTGTAACATCCGAATAGGTCTTCCGCAGGCCACGCCGCCACCCGCCGCTCCCTACCTCCTCTCTCTCCTTGCAGTCGCTTGAGCGAGCACCGGAAGCTCGGCGGCTGCAAGGACGGCGGCGGCAAGGCAAACCACCAGCTCCTTGTCATGGACTGAACTGAAGATGCCATTCAGCCATGAACTGATCGAACGAGCAAGACTGAAATCCAAAAGCAGAGCACGAGAGAAGAGGCAGAGCACGAGAGAAGAAGCAATGGGAGAAGCCGGGAGGAAGCAGATAGGATTTAGAGTTTGTTAGAGAGTTGTTATTACAGCCTGTCCTTGCCGGACGATGAACACGGTATATATACCCGAACCCCAAGTCACTGACTACTAGGTCCCACGCACGCACAAGCGCTCAGCGCTACACAGCCACGCAGCGCTCACCCATCAGTCGTGACAGCTTCCCCCCCTTGAGATCCGGCATGACCCCATGCGGGTGCATCTGGAAACCTGTCCTTCAGGACATTGTAATTCTCCCAAGTCGTCGCCGTCGCTGGAAGACCCGACCAACGCACCAGCACTTGAGTCAACACCGCATTGCCGCGCTTTACCATATGACGATCAACAATTTCCTCAGGCTGAGTATCATGGACATCCAATTCTAACTGATGAGGCAGCTCACTTGAGACAGGTCTGAAATCTGGAACGAACTGTTTCAACTGAGAAACATGAAAAACAGGGTGAATCGCACTGCCTTCAGGCAATTGTAGTTTATAAGCCATTTTCCCAATGCGTTGAAGTATTGTATATGGTCCATAGAACTTGAATGCAAGCTTCGGAGATGGTCGATTCACCACCGATTGTTGAACATATGGCTGCAATTTCAGAAAAACAGAGTCTCCCACCTGAAAATCTCTGAAGCTGCGGTGTTTGTCGGCCATATGTTTCATATACTGTTGTGCCTTACCAAGCTGCTCCTGGAGTAACTTGTTATCCTGTTGCCTTTTCACTAAAAATTCCTGCACATCTGTATGAGTATGTTCGATGTTGGCTGGCACCAATCCCAAATTAGCTTCCACTCCATAGAGAGCCTTGAACGGTGTTGTTTGAAGTGATTGATGAAATGTTGTATTGTACCAAAACTCGACCATAGGTAGCCAAGACAACCACTTTTTTTGTGTGAGTTGAGAAGCACAGCGCAAATACAACTCAATGCACTGATTTAATCTTTCGGTCTGACCATCTGTTTGGGGATGATATGCACTATTCATTTGTATTTTGATCCCCATTGATTTAAACAACTCCTTCCAAAATGTACTGGTGAAAATCTTATCTCTATCTGAAACAATGGATCTAGGAATTCCATGTAGTTTGACAACATTAGACACAAACACATGTGCCACTTGAACTGCTGGGAAAGGGTGTTTCAGAGGGATCAAATGACAGAACTTAGTGAAACGATCAACAACCACCATTATCACTGTAAAACCCTCAGCAACTGGTAACCCCTCAATAAAATCCATACTGATATTCTGCCAAGGACCGTTAGGAATTGGTAAAGGGTTAAGGAGCCCTGGGTACTTAACCTGTTCATGCTTGGCCTGCTGACAAACAGCACATTGTCGGACAAATTCCTGGACATCCTGTTTAATTCCCTGCCAAGCAAACAACTTGTTGATGCGTTGATAAGTGGCTTGCATCCCAGAATGACCTCCTATAGCACTATTATGAAGTGAATCCATAATTTTAGTGTGCAGGCCTGAATTGGCTCCCACCCAAATCTTCCCCTTATATCTGATTATATCTGTCGGGGATAAAATCACGGCCCATTGCCATGGCCCACACCCTGACGGCCCAATCGAACAGCCTCCTAGGGCTTGGTTCCCTAGAGGGCTCTTTCAGGCCCATGTGCGTCCTGCTGAACAGTTTTCTAGTTGGCACGGTGCGTGGTGGCCTAGGCTTCGTGTTTGAGTCCGACTTGAACAAGGGTTCTGCACGGCTACGTGAAGACCCGGACGTGGTTTTCCGGATTGGAGCAGACGTCGTGATCCCCAAGAATTGGAGTATACCTTATCTACCTCGGGATGTATTTGGCATGTTTATAGTTCGTTACGATCTCGTAGTTAGCCCGGCCGATTATCCCTCGGTAGGTCGGTTGTTCAACACTATATAAACAGAGCCCCTACGGCGTGTAGAGGGCACGAGATACAACATCCGCAAGATCGCATACTTCATCTTGTACACCCATAATCTCGCCGAGACTTGTCCGTCTCGTCGAGTTCCACCTTGTAATCCCTTTCGCATATAAAGAAGAAGCTGGACGTAGGGCTATTATCTCCCTGAGGCCTAAACCAGGATAAAAACCCGTGTCTCCCTGTTGCTCATTGATTGCTGTTTGCCTTGCTCGGCAGGTCTTCTTTCTCCCTTTCTCAAGAACCTTAGTTGACTTGGGACCGATATCCCAATCGTCGACAATGTTAGGAATAGCACTTGTATTCATCTAGAGGCCAAAGGGTCAGTATATATACAGAGTACAAGGGCAAAACAGGAAAAGGCTAGAAAACCCTAATACAAACAAAGGACGGGCCAGGCCCATATACACAGCCCAATATACACAGTATAATATATCTCTAACACCCCCCCTCAAACTCGTAGTGGATCAACAACACTGAGTTTGGAGAGACAAGAATAATGATGCTGTCGAGTCTGTGCCTTTGTAAAGAAATCAGCCAACTGATCTGCTGAAGGCACATACTGAAGAGCCACAACCTGCTCCTGAACCTGTGATCTCATATAAGAAGCATCAACACCAATATGTTTGGTGAGCTCATGCTTCACCGGATCCCTGGCAATACCAATAGCTCCTGTACTGTCAGATAAAAGAGGGGTCGGCGTAGCAACAGAAACACCAAAATCCTCAAGTAACCAACGCAGCCAGGTAACCTCTGTCGTCAATAGAGCCATAGCCCGCAACTCAGCCTCTGCACTGGAACGAGAAACTGCCTTCTGCTTTTTAGTCTTCCAAGCAATGAGAGAATCACCAAGAAAAACACAATAAGCGGAAAGAGAGCGGCGATCAGAAGGATCCCCAGCCCAGGTAGCATCGGAATAAGCACGAAGGTGTAAAGAGTTGGAGCGAGGAAAGAAAAGACGACGAGAGATAGTGCCACGCAAGTAGCGCAAGACACGAAGGAGATGACTATAGTGGAGCTGAGTAGGAGCAGAGACAAACTGACTCAGAATATGAACAGCATAAGAGATATCGGGACGGGTGACACCAAGATAGACAAGACTACCAACAAGGTGACGATACCGAGTAGGATCAGATAGAGGTTCGCCATCGGTAGGTCGAAGCTGAAGATTGAGCTCCATAGGAGTCTCAGCCAAGCGATCATCTGTGAGCGAAGCCCGATCAAGAAGATCCCCAATATACTTCTCTTGAGATAGAAAGATACCCTGCGACGTAGAGGTAACCTCAATCCCAAGAAAATAACGAATGGGACCCAAATCAGACATGCGAAACTGCTCATTAAGACGAGCCTTGACAAAATCAATGAACTGAGGGTCATCACCAGTAATGATCATGTCATCGACATAGAGCAGAAGAAGAGTGCGCCCACGAGATGAGGTGTGGACAAACAATGCAGGATCATGGTCGCTGACAGAAAAGCCAGCAGCAGTAACCACTGCAGAGAAGCGCTGAAACCAAGCCCTGGGAGCTTGTTTAAGCCCATATAAAGCACGACGAAGACGAAGAACCTTATCATCAGAAACAAAATACCCAGGTGGAGGCCGCATAAAAACCTCTTCATGCAGTTCTCCATTAAGAAAGGCATTTTGAACATCAAGCTGATAGATAGGCCACGTACGAACAGAGGCCACAGCAAACAGCGTCTTGATAGTGGTCATGTGAGCCACAGGAGCATAGGTCTCATCATAATCAACACCAGCCTCCTGCTGAAAACCACGAGCCACAAGACGAGCCTTATAACGCTCAAGAGAACCATCAGAGCGAGTCTTGATCTTGTAAACCCACTTGCAAGTAATGGGACGAACATGGGACGGAAGAGGGACAATTTCCCAAGTGCCATTACGCTCAAGAGCAGAAATCTCCTCAGCCATCGCATGTTGCCACTCAGGATGAATGACAGCATCACGATAAGAAACTGGCTCAGCAGAAGCAGCACCGGCAAAACCAAAACGCTCAGGAGGTCGAATAGAGCGACGATCACGAAGAGCATATGGCTGGGAGGTAGAAGCTGACTCCTCAGAGGATGAGGCAACAGGAGAAACCTCAACCGGACGCTGACGGCGAGTGTAAAAGAAAGGATGAGGAGGAACAAAATCAGGAGAAACTGATGGAGAAGAGATAGTTGGCTCGGTAGGAGAAGGAACACTAGACTCAGGAGGAAGAGAATCAGTGGACTCAGAAGGCTGTGAAGACGTGTGAGACACTGGAGGAAGTGGAATAGGAAGAGAAGAAATGGGAGTGCCTGGAAAAGTTAGAAAAGAGAGGGATTCGACAGTAGAGGATGGAAAAGAAGGACGCGGATAGAAAGAACGAGATTCGTCAAAGATGACGTCCCGAGAAATCCGCATCCGACGACCAGTATGATCCCAACAACGATAGCCCTTGTGCTCATCACTATATCCCAGAAAAACACACTCAACTGACTGGGCGGTCAGTTTAGTGCGTTCGCGATCAGCAAGAAGAACATAGCAGACACACCCGAAAGATCGAAGATCAGAGTAGTCTGCTGGGTGTCCAGAAAGACGCTCTATAGGAATACCACCTTGAAGAGCAGAAGAGGGCTGAAGATTGATGAGATGACAAGCAGAAGAGACAGCCTCAGCCCAAAAGTGAGATGGAACAGAAGAAGCAATCATGAGTGCACGAGCGGTTTCAAGAAGATGACGATGCTTACGCTCAGCCACACCATTTTGAGCATGGGCACCAGGACAAGAAAACTGAGACAGAGTGCCCTGCTCAGCGAGAAAACTACGAAGATGCCCAGAAAGATACTCCCCTGCAGAATCAGCTCGAAAAACACGAATAGCGGAGTCAAACTGAGTACGAATCATGGTGGCAAAATTTTTATAGATAGACAAAACCTCACTACGAGAAGACATAAAATATATCCAAGTGTGGCGAGAAAAATCATCTATAAAAATGATGTAATATTTATGACCACCTTTTGACACAAAAGGGGCTGGACCCCAGACATCAGAATGAACAAGATCAAACGGACGAGCTGACACAGACTCACTAGAAGGATAAGGGAGTTGCACCTGTTTGCCATGGTTGCAACCCGCACAATCGAGATGAACAGCACCAGACACAGACCCTAAAAGACCATGACGAACCAAAGACAATAAACGAGAACCACACAAATGACCTTAACGACGACGACGAGCAATATCCTTTTTCTTCCTATAGCACACAGATCACCCATCAGTCGTGGCACTCCTCTCTCTCTCTCCCTCCTCTCCTTCTACCTTCCTCTCCAGATCCAGATCTGGGGCCAGCCGACCCGTGCAGCACGAGCTACCAGCGTCCGGATCTACTCCCCAGCTGCTGGTTCCGCGTTCCCTCGCAGTGGCCCCTTCCTCGGCATGGCGGCGATGGTCTGGGAGGCCAGGTGTGGCCGCCGCGTCCCTGATCCATTTGCTGTCGGCCGGATCTGTGTTTGTGGCTGCTGCTGCCAGCTCAGACGTGGGGCCGGCGCCCGGTTCTTCGTGGGGATGGCTAGATCCGCGCGGAGACCGGCCAGGCCACAGTCGAGGCTGTGTGCGGGGATGGGGCATAGCGCCTTGCCCATTCTACGGGCCGATGGTAGTGACATCTTTGGGCGCCATTTACTTCCTTGGAAGTGTCCGCGATCTGCTCCTTCCCCCACTTGTGCGGCGCAATTCTTCCGGGGTGTAAACCCTGACCTTCTGGTCGTCGCCGTCGCCCCCCTCCATGTCATGTCAGGCTTCGGTGGCTTGCGAGGAGGCCTCATGTCGTCGCATTCCCGTAGGTGCATCACTTTGAGAAGACCTTGACAGGGACCTGCATCAGCGGAAGGCGGTTTGGTTATTTTTTTTTGGAGAAGAAGGGGTGCTCCAGTTCCTTGGGGCTTTGCAGAAAGAAGAAGCTTAGCTATTGCTCAATGAGATGCTGGTCATCAAGTCAGTTGTATTGGTCATCGTTTGTGGTTGCCGGTCATGATATACTGGTTGATCGGTTGGCAGAAGACGAGTGGACTTTGGAGACATGTGAGATCCTTTAGATGCAATATTCATCAACTTCTTTTGCAGGAAGACGACGGAGTTTGGTGGACTTTGACCACTTTACTTCATGGTATATGAGGATAGGTGCAATCGTGTCAAGCCATCTCGAGAGTTTTTTTTTTGAGAGGAAACTGAAAATTCATTCCATCGAATTGTAGGGTTACGAGACTCTTGTACATCCATTTTATCCAACCCCACTGCACACACTCACTACAAAGTACGTGACTAACTCCTGACACCATCAAACCTAAACCACAAATGAAACCCGGAGCGAGCGAAACGCTCCCCCACCCAAACAGATCCGCAGCCCCAACACCACGTGCGGCCACACCATCAACCAGCCATCTGCAAACCAACATGCAAAAGACAATTTGGCGAACCAAGGCCTCGACGCAAACACGACGGCCCCCAGGTCGTGGCCCTGGCGAAGGCCCGGCAACCACCTACAACCACTAACCAGACGGGACCCATGGAAGGACGCCGGCGAAGACGCAGAGGGGGCAAGACAGCTTCTTGCCTCTCCAAGAGGCCCGCGCCACCCCAAGGCGCCATAGCTGGATTACCTGCAAGCAGTTCCTTGACCCCCGCCGGCCACCGAAGAGGGGAAGGGCAGGACCCTATCACCAAACCACACCGGAAGGCTGGCGGCCGCCAGGGCAGAAGGGGGAAGAGCGGATGCCACAACCCCACGCCCAGCGGCCGTCGCCCCAGCACCGGCCATGCCGAAGCGCCTCCACCTAGACCCAGAGCTGGGACGGACTGCACAACAAAGAGGAAGAAAGACAAAACAAACATAGAGATACACCTTCTATCGACCTCCCCCACCACAACCACCATCTCTGAAAGCCGACGGAGCCGTCGAAGCCCAGGAGAAGAACGTCGACCGTTGCTGGCCCTCGTCGTCCCCATGGTCGCCCCCGGCAGGAGCCCGCCACACCGTTGGCGACGGAGCCGGCGAGCCCCCCGGAACCTGGAGGAGGGGAGGACGAGAAGGGGGTCGACGCCCCAAGCCATCCCATCCTCCCCTCTCCGCCACCGGCGCACCGCCTCAAGAACTTCGCCGGAGACCACCAAGATCCAGATCTGGAGCACTAGAGGAAGAGAGGAAGAAGGAGGAGAAACCTTTGCCTAGCAGGTCCACCAGCGTGGAGGGACGCTGACGAGGAGACGCCGGAGAGGCCCGCCGGCGGTGGGGTAGGCCGGTGGCCCCGCCGCCGCCGGCGGCGGGAGTGGGAACCCTAGCTTTCGCTCGCTCTGTGGTGGAGCTTTTGGGGTTGATTCCTGAAACAAGCACAGCATACTCGATTAGATTAGTCGCCTTCTCGAGAGTTGGGTCGTGGGTTGATAGATAGATTGAGCTACATGTTGAATATGAGATTCTAGATTGCTTAGAGCATTCTGAGTCCAACCGTTCTTTCTTTCTATCTTTTTTATTTTATTTTGTATTAGGCTGAATACAGCGTTTGACTGTAGATGCTAGAATATTATTTCATCTCCTTCATCTAAAAAAATAAATTGATTAAGATGATTGTTGAATTAGGCTTCACATGGCTAAATCTCAAATTGTGTTTGAGATTTGTGCTTTTATATGAAACCTCACGTGTGTGTTTGGCTTGGATATCATCCACACCCCACAGTTATTTATAAGGATAATGCAGCTTGTATAGCTCAAATGCAATCAGGTTATATAAAGAGTAATATAAGGAAAGTGTTATAACTATCCAAGCTATTGGATCCTTGCCCAAGCTGGAACTATAATGTAGCTGATCCGGGAAGGCGGTAAGGGGGGCTCTTTGCCCGGACGCCTATAGACAATACATTAGGTCTATCCTGACATATTCACAAAAATTTCATGGCGCAGGCGTGACATTGAGATGATAAAGTCCAAGCCTTTACTCGAAATTCTAGATGACAGGTTTAACTGAGGAAATGACTAGGTACAGAATGCATCTTAGACATGACTCTTATAATCATCGATCCAATTCTATGTCGAAGCTGCACCCCTGGAGTGGAACCCTGATTCCTCGACCAACTACATCTCAAAACTTACCGGTAAATACCAACAACCCATAAAGCTTTTTAGTTCTATTTTTTTGGTTTTAGTTGTACCCCAAAACCTTTCAAGGCAATATCCTTTAATCTAAGGTCCTGTTCTTTTGAGCTGTTCTGAACAGCTGAACGGTTGAAATGACTAAATTTCGAGAGCTTCTAGAGATAGTATCGAGATTAGGATCCATTTTATTTGACTTACTTTTTAAAGCGTCAGGACCCACCTTCAAAACAGCAAAAAAACGGACTCAAAAAAATCAAAGCATATGCATTTTCAAAACGTAGATAAGTCATTAAGCTGTTAAGACGTTAAGCTGATAAGCTGAAAAGAACAGGGCCTAAAACACCCCCATAATGCAGTATTCAGGTCCCCCGTGTCTGTGTGATATAGTCCCAGTAGTCATGCCATGAAGCTATATGGTCATCTGCGCATCACAGAAATTTCTGCCATTATATAGTCATGAAGCCACGAAAAACCATATGTGTCTACTGTTGCCTATGTCTGCATATTATTCCAGTAGGAGGCAGTCACTGAACAAGGGAAAAGATGCTAAAGTAGTCTCTCACAATGGAAGCCCGAAAAGTATCGAGTTAAATATCCGATAACTTTATAACCCATGAAATTTTGGTGGATTAAGCTGCTGACACATACATTAATTCTGAAGCAAACATAGGGCCTTGACAGTTACAACAGCTTACTCCATTCGAACCATTTCCAGCCATTGTACATATCTCCATCAAAGTCCAATTTATGACCATACAAAAGAACATGATTTGGGAACAAAGCCCCAAAACCATTCAAATACACCTGTTGATCAATTATTACAGTAGCAAGTACAGGTCATCATGAACGCAACTCAGAAAACAAAATCAATGTTACCCTCATTATGAATGTAGAATTTTGATCTGTGCTTGATCATTTGGAGCCCTTTCCCATTGCCGTTGCCGCTGACAGTGCCATTGCCAATGTCACTGTAGCTGCCACTGCCATAGCCACTATGCTTATCATCCACAGGGCCACACAGCACCACCTCCACCCCAGTACGTGATTACAGAAAAGCTCGTATACGGTATTTGGGATGGCTCGCCAGAATAGCTGCCGTACAACATCAGATCATCATCAAACATAGGATCATAATATCTTGCAATGCAGAACTTGCCAGAGCCCAAGTAGACCAAATCTGATCCTTGCAGTGTCATCCATCCCTCGGGGAGCTCAAGTTCCTTCCGAGCACTGAGTAGCTGTGGCCTGGAGTCCAAGTTGGAAAGATCTGCAGCACAAAAGAGATGGTCTTCAGCAGAGAGGCCAAACCACAGCTCGAGCTCAGGACCGTACTCAGCCTTGCCATGGAAGGGCAGTGTCCACGCGCCAACATGGCTCCACGTGTGCCTCACCGTGTCAAAGCAGTAGGTGCCGAAACCCTTGAAAGAAAAGCATATGTGAGAGCCACCATCGACCACAGCATACGATATGAACTCCGCGCGCTTTTTCTTGCTTTCGTGGAAACAGGGCGGTACTGGGAGAGGCTGGCAGTGCCAGACCTTGCCAGAAGAACAACTGGGCCTTCTCTGGATGAATGCCACAAACTGGTTGCACGGAAAGCAGGCGCAGATCTTGTCTATGAGGTAGATGCTCAGATCATCTTCGTTTATGTTAGGAATGGGGAGGGAGATGGGGGACTGTTTGGGAATGTGGAAGCTGGGCATGGTCACAAAACAGCGATGATCGGAGCCTTAGAGGACAGTTTTTGCTGGCTGGTTGGATTCATAGAGGTCACTTTTTGCTGACTGGTTGAACATACTATTTTATTTTCTGTCAAGGGAGATAGATCGATCGGCCGTGTCAATGGATCTGGTATATATTGCGAAGCTGACGGTTGGGGCAGGAAGCCGAATGACGCCACTAGTCTTTAATATCTTCGACATAGGTTTGTTCTTGTTCTTCTTGGCGTCTGCAGAAGGCGCCCCACATTGGGAGTCTTCGGCTACTGCTGATTCTGGTCCGTGAATTCCGTTTGTGGTTGCTGGTGCGCCAAGGAAGAAGCTCTGCCGCTGCAGGTTGATCCGGTGCAGAGATTTAACCGCACGTGATTTGTTGTGCAGAACCACATTCAAAAACCGCCTCGGGAGGTTCATTGTCGACGAGATGGTCTGATTGCCTCCTCAGATGTTCTGATTGTCAAAGAGAAAACCGAAATAACAACGACGACAACAACAACAATAAAAAAAAAAGACAAAACATTTAGAAAGAAAGAATAAATTGTTGGAAGGCAAGCTCATCGATTGCTCCCATGTTCCAGTACAAGGTAGCTAGATCTATGTGTGGTGGAAGAATGAGCAGTTGAGCACCTATAAAACAACAGACCCGACCCAGGTGAATTTTCCTTTCCTACCTTCAATCTAGATACAATTCATACCGATATCACAGATAGCAAGCATATAAGCCAGACAAAAGAAGAAATTTGAGATTACCTACCGATCAAACAGGACGAAGGTGAAGCAGATCTACGTGCAACCGACCTTGGGGGTTGGAAAAAGGACCAAGACGGAGCTCCCCTGGCGGCCAGGGCAGTGAGCCACGGCGAGATTGAGATGGAGCTTCCCTGGCGCAGTGCGACGGCGGCGGGGTATTAATAAAATGGATAGTACCTGGAATCAGATAATAACCGAAAACAAAAACGAATATTTTTAGGATAATATGTATACCGTAATAAACTTTGGATTATCATATATAGCAATATTACCCATAACATAACAACTTAA
Organism: Raddia distichophylla; assembly: GCA_005191435.1. NCBI lineage: Eukaryota > Viridiplantae > Streptophyta > Magnoliopsida > Poales > Poaceae > Raddia > Raddia distichophylla. The sequence goes on from SPJY01012959.1 coordinate 510,805, forward strand.
GATAACAAAAGTGCACATATAGTTTACACATTGATCATACATCATGACGGATGACACATTGATCACATATGGAAACTTGGCAAGTAGCTGGTGCCTGACGGCTGATGGCCTGATGAGGTGGGATGTGAGGTGTTAGGCTTGCTAAGTCATGGGCTTGTTATTGGTTTACAAGCTGTTGGACCTCAACCTAGTTTTAGACCATTATCCGGTTAGATATCCAGGTTGCAATTTTATTCGGATATCCGAATTGCAATTTTATTCGGATATCCGTATCCACCCCATTTTCATCAGATATCACCGATACCATATCCGCTCCGTATCCACTTAGGTCTATCTGGATAATTATTTGTATCCTTATCCGTGGGATACTAGAATTTCATGCCATTTTCCAAAATATGGATACGGATACGGTTCGGATATTATCCGCTTCGTTTTCATCCCTACCTGAACCTGTATAATCCCTTGTCTTGTGTTACCATCAAGTTTGGATCCAACACATTACCCCATAGATATTATTGCCGACGACACCCCCCGGTTAATCATATGTCGACAGCACCTTTGGATTACATATGGATGTCCAAGATTTGTTTGTTCTTTACAACACACAACCACATGAATATGCTCCCCATGTGACATGTCCCCTGAAATATGTCCCACATATTCCTTTACATAGCTCACACGGGCCCACAAACACCGGACACAACCATTCGACTTAGCCGCTAAGTTTCCCTCATCCTCAACTGTTTGCTGAGCCTTCGATCCTCACATCAACTATGTTTGTCATCCATGTGATCCTTGCAGCCCCCATCTCTGAGTCTAACTGTCCCCATGACTTCCTTGCCGTTTTGGACCCTTGATCCTCCTGGATCATGTCCTGCCATGTCACCGACCATGGCCCACCTAGACCTGTACCACAAAGCACAACACTAAAAACCCTTCTATATGTTGGTTAATTTTTTTTGGATCATTATGAACCGGCACAGATGACCTCATCTATGTTGGTTCATAAAGTGAGGGATGGGAAAAGCACATACGTGTCAGTTCTATCTAAGAACCAGCATAAATGAGTGAGTATTTCTGTTGGTTTGTGGCTTTGAATCGAAATAAATACATCTGTGTCAATTCTAACGACGAACCAACATAACAAAATTTGAATTTTGTGTTGATTTGTGGCTAAAACTGACACAAATACTCACCCATCTATGTCAGTTCTAGCCACAAACCATCGAGAAAATTAACTTGAAAATTGTAAGCTTTGTCGAGATTTACAATTTTTTAGTTTAAATCTTTTCTTTTTAATGTCATTTGCATGTATAAAAATTTGTTTGAAGATTTGAAAAATATGTTAAAAGGTATGCAAATATTATTCTAATTAGAACATGGGGTGGAATTGTTTGAAAGTTGAGGTTGGAGTGATGAGGTCTCAAGTTCAATTCCTAGGCAAATCAATATTTGGATTTGAAACAAAATAGTGTGCTAAATGTGCATAAGAGGTTGGTAGGTGGTTGGGATATTATACTATATATGTTGAAAATAAATATTGTTGTTTTTTTCATAGTTTTTCATGCCAAAACCATGTTTCGAAAAATCCTCATTTGTGCCGATTCTAGAACCGGACAAATAACCAACCATTTGTGCTAGTTCATGCCTAGAACCGGGACAAATAACCTTTGTGTGCTGGTTCTAAAAACTAACACGGATGGCTGGTTCAAACACTGGCACAAATGACCAAACCAGTTTTGAACCTGCACAAATATTACTTTTGGTAGAGTGAAGATTAGTACATTTTGAATACCAACTTACTTCATCATCTACACATTAGTCCACAATTAACCATATATAAAATCTAAAAAAATTGCATTGAAAACATGCCAAAACACAACTATTTGAATCGAAACAGTCTCACCGGAACAAGTCTACTGAACTTCAAAAATGTACACACAATCTTTTTGAACCCCGACAAAGCATGATGACAACTCAAAACCTTAACGATAACCTCAAGACCTTTGTCAAATACTCGTTACAATACATGAAGTGACCTCCAAATATATGGTTTTGCATCCTACCATAGGTCTCTGTTTGTCATCACAAACGGTTGCGGATTCACGTGACTATCAAATTATGCCAGTCTACTTCTTGAAAGCGTCTCTCAGAGAGCACCTTCTATGACCATTTCTTTTCAGTGATTTCAAATTTAAGAACCAACAGTACAACCAATTATGCGCTGCTTAGCCGTCGGGGAAAAGCCTGAATCCTGCCGTGCTATTGCGAGTAGCTCAAAATTTCAAGAACGGGATGACCCCTACAGTACGTGCTCCCGCATACACATATTTGATTATATTAGATTGATGTGATACAGTCATAAATGATTTGATAAGGAAAAAGTTAATCAGATTCGCTGTTATCTGAACACATAAGTCTTTTGATCAGTTAAGTTTTATAATCTTACTTTAATGATCAATTCTACGTCGTCCATAATCGATTATTATATATAGGTAGATTGATCAATCTTGATGAAACTGATCATGTTAATTGCTGATATATCGATCGATCGGTCAATTCTTGGGTGCAGTCCAAGGAGAGTATCGACGCAGCCATCGGAGATGTTTTAGTGAAGCCGTGGCTGCCTCTTCCCCTCGGGCTGAAGCCCCCGTCGCTGGGCAGCGTCATGTCCGAGCTGCACAAGCAAGGGATACCCAAGGTTCCGCCGGCGTCAGCGGCGGCGGAGAGCGGCAGCGCCAGCGCCGGCGCCGGCGGCTGAACTCTGGATCTCTCACGTGCAGCCTGCATGCTGTACTGGATGCATCTATGGTGCATGGTTTTTCTCGATGGCACAACTCGTCGACTTGTCGCGTGTAGAAATAATACTACATAGGTTGCATCTTGAGTGTATCATGGATTGACATCGACCTCTGGTTTTTCCTCTCATGTATGCATGTGCATCAATGCCTATTTGAGAGCTGCATGTATTATAATCGAACGACTTTGGTATATTGGACTGATAATGACCGATCAAGGACTTGCTCTTCTATCTTTTCTTCCTCGATAAAAGATAGGAAAACCATCTTCTATTCAAAACTTTTAACAGGTAGAAGAAGTAAAAGAAAACCATGGACAGAGTTACCACTAGACACAACAGTACAAAAATGTGAAAAATTATGTACACTATCAAAATTGGCTCCGCTCCGCTCCCTTAAGCGTAGGTCGTCCAGAAGAGATTGAGGACCACATTCGTAGGACGCTCTTTGGTATTGAAAATTCTAGAGTTGCATTCGAGCGAGAGGTTACAAAGGATTTTCAAAACGACTGAGTCGCGAGCTCTAGCATGAGAGGGTTGGAGGGAGCTGGAGTTGGATGTCCTCCGACCACCAGAGGAGGCAACTGTTTTGGTAATCCATTTGTCATGGTTTAGGAGGCCCCATGCCAAATTCGGGTGTTGAACCCATATTCCAGGAACAGCTGATATGGTGGTTTCCATGCTTCACGATAAAGGGACAAGAGCAGTAGTTCGAAAGATGACACTAGAGGCTATTGGAATTCAATGGCAGTAGTCAAGTGAAGAATTTACATTTGAGCGCACACAAGCTTTTCGGATTAGGGTGCACATAAGGGATATGGTGCCGCCCACACATTGAAGCTCATAGGCCTATTTTGCATAGAAGACATTGTCATGGGAGAAACTCCAGGTTAGGTGGTCCTCTGTGCTAGGGTCCAAATGCACTAAGGATAACAGCCGTCTGAGCTCCACAAAATCAAGCATAATGTGAGAGGCTAGATGACGCCGAATGTCTCCAATCCATCTGTTGGTGCTGATCATGTCCACAATTGTTCTATTCTTCTCGGGAGAAATTACAATGAGTCGCGAGGCGATGTCCTTAGGTGAATGGACCATAACAGAATAGAGTTTTCGTTGCTGACCATGATAGAGGTGGCCATCTAAAATAAGGCTGAATCGCCCAGGAGTCTGGGTGTTGAGAGGTGTTGGCCTATGGCCTAGAGGTGGAGGTTTTGCTAAGCCATAGTGTCGGCGACTGGGAGACGGGCTCCACGGGCCAAGCTTATGAAGTTGGTGTGAGGCCCAACGACGTCCCTTTCCCTTGAGCAACACTCGGGACGTTCAAAGGATGGCTGGATGGTAGCCCAAGCTAGAAGACAGTGGCACGGTGATTTTTATCCTCATTCGGATTTCCACTGCCGGATAATAGCCCTACATCCAATCCCTGTTCCTTAGCGAGCTTGAAACAAGTACAAGGGGGAGGCCGGGCTTACGGGAGCCTGGGCTCTAGTACAATAAGTGCTCTGGGCACTGTGCACTTGTTCCTTTCTACGTGAGGGAAAAAACTCCCTCTTATAATTATCAAGTCTTACACTACTGCTCGTGTGCTAATCATACTGGAGTTCTCTTGTTGTGGGTCTTGTTGTTGGCTAGCTATGTGAGTATGAGATTCGCCTCTGGATCCTGGTCCCATCACCTTTGCCCTCGATTCTTTTTATAAGTGGCCCGCTCGTGCACTGTAGACCACCGTTGAAACGCGGGGGTATGCTTCGTTACCTGTTGGATAATTGTATTCTCCTCCTGGTCTGCTAGGTCCTCTGGATGTCTGCTTGATAATAGCGTGCGCCCATCAGTCTGTAGTGAGGGGGCCCATATCTTTTTTGTGTTAGGTGGCATGGACGGCTGACCCATGATAGGAAGGGAATCTTCTGCCGATGGATGTGGAAGGCGCGTCTTAGGGAGGCCTCAGTCATGCGGTGCCCATTGCGGCGATGAGGCAGAGTGCGCCCTGGGGCACGTGCCTCAAGCTTGGAAGCTCGAGCTCAGCCTTAGGAAGCTCGAGCTCGGGCTTAGGAAACTCGATCTTGAGCCAAGGTAGCTCGGCCGCGAGCTTGGGCAGCTGTGGGGGCTCCCTCTTGGGTCATCTGCCTAAATGTGCTATGTCGCGCATGGGTTGTCTAACTTTCACCAACACATAGCTATCGTAGCAAGAGGGCATGCACAAATGTTTCATGGTTGGTTACCTCGAAGACTCCTTGGTCCAAGGTGGTGCATGCTAGTTGGCAAGGTACATAGTAACCTCCAGACACTGAGGAACTACCTCTCCAATCTCCACAACTAGGTGCATCTGAGCTTATCCATGCGTTTGAGCACTGATCGAGGGTTACAATGGTCGAGAGCGTGTATGTGGCAAGTACTACGAGTATCACTTTGAGCAAGGTGATCCTTCCGCCTTTGTACATCAGTCGATTGAAAATCTTGTCAATGAGGGGTTGGAAGTGGACATAATGAAGCCTCTTGATGGAGAGAGGGGGTTGAGTAGTTCTGAGAAAAATTGAGCAGCACGTCGAGAGGTTTAAAAGGATGAAGTTGAGATCAAGGCCATCACATCTGATTGTGGCAACTTGGTTCTTTTGGAAGTTGGTGCAAAGGCCCATGATATCCTCAAAGAACCAAAGGATATGGACCAAAGCGACAATGTCGTTCCTGGTGCGACAATGAAGATTGTCACATCATCAGAATAAAAGGGAGGTGCACATGTTTGTTCCAACGCCTCGAATGGGGGAAAGGATCCTATTGTTTGTTGCAATGTCTAGCAACTTGTGTAGAGGCTTTATTGCAATGTTGAAGATGAAAGGTGATAGCAGTCCCCTTTTCAAGGCCTCTACAATGTTGGATGGAGCCACCCAGCCAACCATTACTAAAAACCCTAGACGAAGAGGACGCTGATTTTTTAAAGCGCTTTGTCCACTACGCCTTACAATGGACCATCCTTAGACAAAGTTGGACAAGTGGATGGACGCAAAAGATGAGGATCATTAGGAGCCGGCGAGTAGTGGGGGCATCCTTTTGATAAAACCAGGGTAAATCGACCGTGTCTTCGTGGTTCGTATCTTCTTTCTTTCTCTCTTGCACTGTTCCAAGGACCTGTACCCGGATTGCCGAATCGCGCAAGGCCCTTGTCCGGGAAGACAGCGCGGCCTTAGCCCCCGCAGGCTTGGCCGCCGCCCCGAGATGTTGAGAAGGGTTGTCGTTGGGCCTCACTCCAACTACAAATTCGTCTGCCGGTCCGTGGACCCGTCGCTCTTCAGGAGCGTGATTCCCAGACACCGACACCGGGTTTTTTTGACTACATACAAATTCCTGCAACGGTTTTAGGCGACGTCTAAATCCTTGTACGCTGATATGGCTTTGTCCAAATCGAAGGCCTTGTTCTTTTCAGCGTATCGTTGCGTTTGCGTATTACTGTAGCAAATTTGAGAGCCCTCAAAATGGTGTCTAAAGATTACAAAAAATTAATTAAAAAATAGTTTTAGAATCTTTTGGAACGACTACTATAAGTCACGAAAAAATCGTCGCAAATTATGACAACATTTGGGCTATATAAAAATAACAAAATTTGTTACAGTAATGCGCAACGGTACGATACGCTGAAAAGAACAAGGCCTAAATTAGGATCGGACTATCTGAATTATATCTCTGCAAAGGTGGCCCATCAACAGAGATAATGGGCCGAGGAGGCCGGCCCTGGAGTGTGGTCGGCTCGGGAATGGACGACGGCCCAAATTGCATCTCCATTTGCCACTGCCCACCGGAAAAACCCCATCTCCTCCTCCCGTCCGTCTCGGCGACCCACGAATCCTCGATATGGCCGCCGCCGCCAGGTCTCTGCTCCGCTCGTCTGCGCCGCTTCTCCGCGCCGCGCCGGCGGCGAGGTCTTCCCCCTCTGCGGCGCGGCCGTCGCTCCGCCGCGCCCTCGCTGTGCCGCCTCGCCTCCTCAGGTACGACACGGCACGCCACGCACCCGGCCACCACTCATCGGTGTCCCCCTCTACCAAGGAAGTTGGAGCGCGGATGGATGCCGGACAGTGATAGGGACGTTCTTTCTGCAGGTTACCTGTCGAGGCGAGCGTCTGCGTGGAGTCGCTGCTTCCGCTGCACAGCGCCACAGCCGCCGCGCGGATGACCTCCATGCTCGCCGCCCCCGGCCGAGGCCTCGGGTGGCTCACGGAAGGTACAGCTGAAACTGCCCTCCTCTTCAGTTTGGATGTCTAATTTAGATGTTGCAATGCGTGTGTATTGATCTGGATTAGATGCCAATTACGTGACTATTGTTTCCGATGATCCGGTCCAAGCCTGTTGTGGAAGCCGTAGCCTCCCATAGAACATGCCATGTACTAGTCTGGTTAACACTGGTCTAGATTTGCTCAATGAGTTTTCCTGCATCACTCGCCTCATTCATTAACATCTGTATCCTCGTGTTCGCCGGCCAACCATACATCAATGTATAATTCCCTACCATGTTATCATCTTTTAGTTTGAGTTTCTCACCTCATGTTGAGTTTATTGTCCATTGCTATTTCTAGTTTGTTTGACGAAAGAGAGACATTTTCTGTTTTTTATTTTCATTTCTTATTGTAGGACAAGATGAAACTAGATGAAGACCATCTTGGGAAAGGTGACCATTAAAATATCTCCACCCTTTGTTGAAATATTAGCGATTTCATGTAGTTTAAAATCTCAAATTATTTCCAAAACTAGTTCCCGTATGCGAGTTAAAACACTGCTCTTATTATGAATAAAAATAACTTGTTGTACATAGAGTGTGATTTTGTTCAGGCACTTTGCTGTTTCTGATAGCTTTGAGTAGACCTATTTTTAGAAGCAAAACATAAGAAACAGTAGGTAATGATTACGTCACAGAATTTGCCATCTCGTCGATTCTTCATTATTTGAAAAAGGAGGTACTGTTTCATGCTGTTCAAGGTTATGTCACTAATTATGGTGCCTAATACCCCTAATCTATTCTTAAAAAATGAATTTATCAAATTTTCAGCTTCGTGATGGGAGAAAGGAATAGTTTTGAATCTTTCACTGGGCATGATGGAACAAATAAATTCAGAAATGTTACAAATGATACACCATTAAATATTAAATAAAATGAATTCAGAAGTATTTGAATGTTCGATGCAGATTAAAACTCCACCTTTTTTCTTAATGAACAAGTGACCCAGAATCTTTTGTTGTAACTTGCAATACTTGAGAGTATAGTTGCTTTGCGTGATAGTAAGATATTGAATGAATGAAACCAAATGCTTCCATCCTCCGCTACCATGATAGGCAAAGGTGGTGACTGCATCCATTTTTTGTTTTTAGATTTTTACCTCTTTACTTTCGCTTTGTGGAGTGGTTTAGGGCTTGACATTGGTTATGATTCTCTAAAAACACCCTGAAAAGTGTAATACACTATCTGCAGTATTCTTAAACATCTTGCTTCAATTCCTAGAACAAATTTGATGAATTCATATTATTGACCAACAGCTGAAATTGATGGAGTATGATGTTGGTCTGCCACTGGAGCCAGGAGCTTAATAGCCTTTCATGTATTGTGATTCTGCTGAATGAGTTGACAAGAAAAGGAAGCCTACTTGTATTTTCTTTATGTGAACTATTAAGGTGGCTGGCTTAATAAAATGTTTTGGATGCTGTGCAGACTTCTTTTTGACCCCCTAGTCATTGACCAGAATCCTTATGTAATGAAAAGTTGAAAACAATGGGAGGAACAAAATGGTTGTGCTGTTGTCTACTTTATTACTATAATTAACTGTCTTTTTTCTGGATGAAGATGCGTGGAGCAAAGACTGTTGAGAACGTTGCCAAGTAAATGTAGCCAACAACGGCGAGATGGTTTGGCATTAGGCTTTATTTTGGCATTAGGTTTCATTTATTTTAGAGAATCCTATTATGTTCTGTAATCGCCAGTTGTCAGATCCATTTATCTTGTATGGATAACACTTGTTAAAGTGTTGTGTGGAAAATACTTGTGCGCATAAATGCAATATATGGAATACACAAATGTTGGAGATGCACTAGCAATTCACAAATAGTATATGATCTTAAAGAATCTACAAGCAATATCTACAAGTTATTTTCCATGTTATCACGAAGTAGTGTCCAAGCTGGGAAGAAATTGCTGATCCACTCGCTCACTCTGGGAACTAGACAGGTACTTCATGCAGATAGGTGGCTGAACTTTCAAGATTGAAAGTATAGACGACGGAAATGCCCAAAGTCCATCTCCACAGATCAGACCTGATGCAGCCACAAGTCCAAACATAGCAGCACCTTTCTTGTCTGCTCTCCTCCAGATGATTAATATCAGGCTCCCTACGCACAGGTCTATCGACAATGTTGGTCCAAGGAAGAATGGAATTGACATGGCCATAGGGTTTGGGATGTAACCATTCACCCTCCAGTTCTTTGATCTGGCTACTGCTGCCAGGCAGTCCAAGCACAGCCCTACAAGGAAGCATGCTCCACAGAGCTGGATGCAGTGTTTTGGGAGTGTCCCCACGCCTTCAACACTAACAACCGCCATGGCACGGTAGGCGACTGCCATGGGCGCGGCATAAGTTGTCCCAGCTTCTCCCAGATGCTCCTTGCCAACAAGTTTCTGGAAGCTCAGGAAGACAAATGGGTTGATCAAGCAACCCAGTGCCGTCCCAATTGCCTGGCTTATGAACATGGACAGTGGTGAGGTGAGTGTCAGGTATCCTGACTTGAAGTCCTGCATCAGCTCAGCAGCATTTCCAATGATCACCAACATGACACCACAAGCAACAAGGCCGGCAATGGCGCCACCGGATGCTTCCCCAACCCATGCCCCAACTATGAATATGGCGAGCTTCCCGTAGATGGTCCCGAGAGACCAATCCGTCAGTCCGGAAGCATATGAATTGCAGAATGCCAGGAGGGGAGCTATGGCATATCCGAAGGCGACATGATAATGCCTGATCTGTGGGAAAATGCGTGGGACTAAGATGGTCGAGATGATTGCCAAGGTGATGTAGCCAAAAACGGCGAAATTGGCTGGCAACTCGTCATTCTGAAACATTTGGTTCCTGCGATGATCGTCATAGCTTTGGGGCGAATGATCATCATAACCTCCTTCCGGCATGGCCTTTGGAACGGGCTTCTTCTCCCGGCGTTCGTTGTACAAGTAGTGTGCTGCTTTGGTACTGATCACTCCCAGTTGGTACAAGCAATCCCCAAGCACCAGCGCGACGCCCATGGACACCTATGTGATCGAAGCAGACAATGTCAGTGCGGCTTAAACATTGAACCTTCTGATCAATGGCCATCTAGAGAACATTTTGCAGTATCAAGCCATGCTTCAGCTTCACACGCTTCTAGTTCTCATGCACATTAATAATCTAGAGGTTAAGGAAACCGACTTACTTGAAGAGTTAACCGAAAAATCAGCCAAGTTACAAGTAGCAAGCCCATAAATTAAGGCTCTGTTGCACTGTCACATACCTTGTACCCGTTGATCCCTTTGAAGCTAATCGGTGAAGCGTCGGTGTACCACTCCCCTTTCTTGCTCTCGATCATCGGCCAGATGATCCACGAGGTAGTGACAGCTCCAAAGAGGATGGAGAAGTTGATGAGGTAAGGGCAGATCATGCCCACTCCGACGAGACTCGCCGAGAAGTCGAAGTAGAGTCGCTTGCTGTATGCTTTGAGCCCAAACAGAGGGAATGACTGGAAGCCACACCCCTCCCCTGCCGTGTAGAACCACTGGAAGCAAGCCCACATGAAGCTCCCGGCGACGCATTTGGTCAGAGCAACCATTTGCAATCTGACGAAGAGAGAGAAGGAAATGCGAGTTAGGATTCAGAAATGGCAGCCAGAAATCAGCAATTGCATTTGCAAATCTGACGAAGAGAGAAGAAAGTAAGTTAAGATTCAGAAGTGGCAGCCAAGAATCAGTAATTGCTGTTTACTTGGCGGTTATGGCTCCCTTGGGTGTGTGGAAGCTGTTGACGATCCCAGCGATGGCCGAGCCGGATGGATAAAGCAGTTTGTAGTCCAGTATCATGATCTGCCGATCAATGACAGGAAGAAGAAAACGAACAAGATTATTTGATTTGAACTATCACTCTTGGCAAATAGCAGAGCATCGGTGGCATGAAGAGATGCAATGACAAATGAATGTTTTTTTTTTCATCTATAACGTGTCCTTTTCATGTTTTTGTCATTATAAAGTCGGTATTGTCGCCAGTGCTATTACAATTTTAAATTTTTGTATTCGTATCATTTTTATCTAAAATGACCAAATGTCCCTACCTTATTCTTCGCCCATCCTCTCCCTCCTCCTTCCTCCATTCTTCCTGTCCTTCTCCAGCAAGCTCTCCGATGAGCAACCTGCTGTCGAGCCCGAGCACCCACCACCGCGCCTGAGTTGAACCACCGTCGAGCTTCGTGCGGCGCCTCCCTACTTGTCCTGTCGTGGGAGCTCATGCGTGGCAATGGATCGAATGCTAAAGGAGGTGGGGAGCAGCGACGAGTTAGGGTGTGGAGTTGCTAGAATGGGGAGAGAAGCGAGCCGGAGAGAGAAAAGGGAAGGTCGGTGATAAGAGTGATAGTTTGACCATAAATTTGAAGATTTAAAATTATAATAAGCCGACTTCATGATAACGAAAACGTGAAAGAGACACATTGCATTAGCATGGATTAAAAAAACTCGTGAATGAATTGGTCATGGCTCCATATGGCTGCGTTGGGCATGGCGATGTCTCTCACCTTCCGCAGCGGGAGGGTGCAGAAGAGGCTGGAGAAGCTGACGAGGAAGAGGAACGCCATGATCTTCATTGGCTGCAGCTCGTACACGCCTCGACCGGTGCCTGTTCCGCCGGCAGCTTTAGCCACCGTCTCGGTCATCGCCGGCAGGTACGACGTGAAGCCGCCTGCATGAACGTGTTCAGGAAAACATGACATATTAAGCAAGCGGGGCCCTGCCTAGAAATTCATAAGGAAAATTTGCCATAGAAAATCGCGATCTCAATGTTTATGTCTTTTGAAAGGAGCTCAATTTTGTCCATTCGAATTACTGCAGGATGTAGCTATAAATGACATACTGTCACGAAAAATTATTATTTGTTTGACTTCTCAAAATTTGAGTTGGACCACCAATTACTATTACAATGTATTTCCATTTATAAACCAAATAAAATATATCATTTTTAAGCAAAGGTTATAACTATAATAAAAAAAAGTATTATTATTGAGAGTAATCTTATGATTTGCATGAGTCAAATCATAAATATTTTTAGTGATCGACAATACATTAGTCAACAAAAAAAGTCCCTATTCAATCAACTAACCCTAATATCCAGTCCACTCCCTTATGCAGCCACCGCCACTGCCAACAACCTCTGCTCGTCCTTTGTTCACGTGCACCAATACTCCTTCTCCGTTAATATTGTGCTACACGCCTACACCTTCTCCTTCCTCCATGGCGACTCCCCCATTTTTGATGCCACCCTTTCTTCTTCTTCTTCTCCCCTTCTTCCTCTCCTATGGTGCCTCCCACCTCGTCCTCCTTCCTCGTCTCACCTCCCTACATCTTTTAACAACCCTTGTCTCCTTGTCGATCTATTAGGCAGTATGACCAAAAACCCCGCGATGATCCCACGGCCGAGGGAATGCCTACCATTCCCCAAAGTCGAGGAGCAATGTGGTGAACTCTAGGCAGCTAACCCATCAACAACAGGGTAGTGGTAGGATACATCGTAGCCGCCGGTCACCGGACTATTCCTCACATGAGTAGATCAACCGGAATCCTTTCCCCTTTCCACTCAACCGGTGCCTAGCAAATCTTATCTCATATTTAAAACGTTAATAGACGCTCGAAGTTCCAAAGGTCGATCGACAGTATTAACTTATCCCAACACAAGAGTACTGTGATTACCTATAAGCACGTACTACTACTACTTACCGTAGAGCGACAGCGTAGCGCAGGAGATGATGCACGTCTGGACGACGACGTTCTCCTGCCTGGTGAAGGGCTGGGCGGCGACGCCGCAGTGGGCCATCAGCCGCGTCCACCAGCTGAGGGCGAAGAAGCTGACGAGGCTCGCCGACATGTTGAACGACGGCACGATGCCCACCGTCAGCCCCACCCTCATCGACATGAAGCTGAACACGGTGCCCAGCACCGCGCTAAGCGCCACCGCCCGCGCCGTCACCTGCCGCCACCACGGCGCCACCGCCTCCACCGACTGCTCCGGCTCCAGCGGGCCCTCGCCGCCGGGGGCGACGCCTGCCATCCTGCTCGCTCGTTCCAGCCGTGTGGGCCTCGGGCTCTCGGCTGCAAGATTTGATTACGTCCGTCCGAAATTTAGCCTTGTCAGTTGTCAGGCCTTGCTTCCGGGACGTGTAAACCAACCTGTCTCCGACTTTAGCATGGCTTTTTATAGGCGTGAGATGGCTGCAATGGAGAGTTGCCAACCAGTGAAAAAAAAAGCATCATTCTGTTCCAGGTTTCAGCTCAATGTAAGTGGCTACGATAGCAAATTACTCATGTAGATTGATAATGCTTAGCCGATTTCTCATGTAGACTGATAATGCTTGCACATTTCTGGAGGCATCAGCATATTAGTAACACAGGGCACCGGCAAATAAACACAATTTCACTAGACATGGCAGGCAGCAATTAATTTCATTGATCCCAGAACTGATGGGTGGCATCATGTCACCATGCTGAGCATAGCTTGTTCCATTACAGCAACAGAGCTAGTACCAAGAGAGGAATTACAGTCTAGGACATGCATTGGCAACTCAGTTTAACGGATCGATCATTCGGCGACACAATTTTGACCTTATCTACTACCACCATACCAAATAAACAAGCTTAGCAAGATGCCTTATAATTATCATCCCATGGTACTTCCTTTTATGGCAGCGAAGAGAGAGAACTTTGACGATCACTCGGCCACATTAACCAACTCATACTCTACTAGTGACAAGTTGTTGTCTTCCTTCACCGTAAAGCTGACTGGATCAGTTGCCTCTATCCGGCCCCACTTGTCCACTGCAAGCCTCATTGAGCCTTTGAACATGTCAATTTTAGCATTGCGCAAGATCACTGTGGCTCCAGGCTTCAACAAGTCAACTGCATTCAAGGAGAGTATACCATCAGTCCATGGTACATACCAGATACATCGACAAATATATCATGATCCTGTCTACACATACTCTGATGATCACAAGAAACCGAAAAAACAAGAACAGGAAAACAGCAAGACCACGAGATTCTTAATTAATAATAATACAAAATGATTGTGCTGCGTGTAATACCCAGTCAAATATGATCGTGCAACTAATTAACAAATGAATAAGATGAAGCTACTATGCTTTCTTTTTTATCAAACCTTTCAGAACGAGCTAACTGTCTTTGTATGATTAATAACATAAAGAATAATGATTTTGAAAAGGGGGATCTGCAAGATGCATAAGGCAAGTAAATCATTGCCTTCCCAAATTGGCAGGGAGTATTCGTTATCTGCCGCACTTTAAGATTCGTGTTTTGGTCTTTGCCACCCCCTATGTATGACATGTGAGACCATCTGAGTGGCCAACGATGGGCAAGTGGAAAAAAGGAAACACAAATTTTAAAGAGTGACAGATGCTGAATTTTCCCAAATCAGCAAGCCTTTATGTCCCTCAAACACATAAAATCCAAGAATGAAAAATAGTAGCCAAACACTGCAGACGTAGAATTACGAACACCAAAACAGAGACTTCAGTTCCAATGACAAAAAGATCTTTGACTACAAATAATATCAACTTTCTCCCATAGAGTGAAATATATACACAATCAACCAACCTAAAAGTAGATTACACCCTTGTATTTAAAAAAATGCAAATGAAAGGTAAGACTACTTGGCGTGAATAAAACCTGCGCTGTGCATTTTTCCCCCATGGTTTCGAATAATACTACAGAATTTGCAATCAATTCAGTAATGCAATAGGACACAATAGTAGATGGTAGGTACCGACAGCAAATTAGTATTTAACATTCTGATTGGCACGCAGCCAACTACTTGTATTTGGCATGAATGAACAAATAAATATAAATATGGATTTGGCTCAACAGCACAGCGCTTTCTTTTGATGGATAACTATGTACCATTTAGTTTTGCTTTTTGGCTATCCATAATTATTTTGGGATATGTCTAAACACAATTAATTCAGGGTAAAATAGTAATGCCAACAAGCATGATACCCAGATCACCATCTGATATAAACATAAAAAATAAGGAAAATTGCACTTGTGCATCTAATGTAAACATAAAAATTAGGGAAAATTGCACTTGTGCGGTTGTGCTAAAAAGGTTGACATTTTGCAAAAAAAAATTGCCACCAAATGACAATGACATATGGACCCTCGATCCACATGTCATAGACACACAAATGGCATTTGTACAAAGTGGAAATTTTGTAATGGCATGGTTGCAAATATGGCCTAATAATAAGACGACGTGTTCTCCTCTCAGCACCTATAATGATATTGAGAAATTGTACGACATCTTACTCTCTTAGAAAGGCTCCCCTTTTTCTCCACTGATTGTTCTCTAATCCGAAAGAAGACTTCTTTAAAAAAAACAATCTTCAGCTATTTCCTGCGTCCAAACAGATCGGCGCGAAGGAAGATCGGACCCTAACAAATCTAGCATGCCGCGAACGAAACGGCAATGAATGGTGGCCCAGGTCACCTTGCTCGTTGCGGGCGGTGAAGACGATGGCGCCGGTCTCGTCGCCAACGAGGCACTCCGCGATGCGGGGCGCGCGGGAGGTGGCTGCGGGCGCGCCGGGCCGCGCGCGGCCGGGGACGGGGGTGGCGGTCACGACCTTGACGGTGAGGGTGTGGCCGTTGGTGCCCGGCTTGAGCTGGTCCACCTTGGTGAACACCGGCTTCCGGAGCGCCGGCTTCTCTCCACCCTGCGCCGCCGCGGCCGACATCGCCGCCGGTGGTGGTGGAGGTGGTTCGGATCGGTTGGGGGCGGGGCGGGGTGGGGGTTTGCGGGGTGGCTGGGCAAACCCTAGCTGGCGTCTGGGTCGGGGAGTCGGAGTGTTGGTGGAGACTGGAGAGTGGAGAGGAGGTGGTGGGTTGATTCCGTTGTTTGTAGGCTTGCAGCGCAGGGTTGAAGGGCCGGGCCGGGCCGGCATTTCCGGGGTTTAATGGGCTGGAAGGTTAAACGAGGGAAGACTTTATAAGTCCACCGTACCTTCCGCCTGAAACGCAGTGCGTGATTGCTGGAGTGATTGGGCAGGAAAGGGTAACGAGAAGGTAAAGCGGATTTTTATATTGCCCCGTCGTTTCGCGAATTTTTAATTTTTATATATTTTTTTATTTGTTTATGCAAAATTATATGTTAGATTCAAAATTAGACACAAATAGACGCCGGTCGCACGTTGAATTCGCGACCAGGCATTGGTCGCACTTTGGGCGCACGATTGGTTGGCGAGAAGACGGGCGCGGGCCGTCGCACCTTCAAATCACGATTAGGCACGGTAGCTACAGTAACATACACTGTTCATCGAACTTCTTTTATTTATTAACACTTCATACCATATCCAACTTACACGAAACAAATTTTAAAATTCATGTAAAATCCTAAAGAACCCATTTTTCAAACTTTTAATTTTTTAATTTTTTTTGAATTTTGAATTTCGAATTTACACTTGAATTTGTATTTATTTTTTGATTTTTTTAATTTTGAATTTCGAAAATTCAAAGTATGAAAAATAGGTTTTTCAGGATTTTACATGAATTTTAAAATTTGTTTCGTGTAAATTGGAGATGGTATGAAATATTAAACTTCCAATTTTCGTGTAAATTCAAAATCCAAAATTCAAAAATTGAAAATTTAATATTTCATACCGTATCCAATTTACACGAAACAAATTTTAAAATTCATGTAAAATCCTGAAGAACCCATTTTTCATACTTTGAATTTTCGAAATTCAAAATTAAAAAAATCAAAAAATAAATACAAATTCAAGTGTAAATTCGAAATTCAAAATTCAAAAAAAATTAAAAAATTAAAAGTTTGAAAAATGGGTTCTTTAGGATTTTACATGAATTTTAAAATTTGTTTCGTGTAAATTGGATATGGTATGAAATCATAAACGAATAAAAAAATATAAAAAAATTAAAAAATCTCGTTTCGCAACGTTGACGCGGTTTTCAGAATCCAGTTTTAACCACCGATTAACATTACAATTCGGAGTGTTCTAAAAAATATAATGAAATTTTATATTATAAAAATATTTTTGAGATAATGTACATGTATGGTACCAATATCCAAATAGTTTGATAATAGCTTGATAGATAAGTTTTAGGAAACGGTGTCACCAAAAAAAGGGCCAACCAAGAGAGCTGTGACCAGACGAGGAAAGAGAGTTTCTCTCCCCTACCTATATGTGGTGCTTCCCCTTGTCAGCGGCAGCCTCCAAGCCACTGTGTGGGGTTGGATAAGGTAAATCTAGGTGGACTGGGGTTGTATAGCAGTATGGGAGGAAGTAGCATAACGATTTTGAAGACAAGTAGTATAGTAATGTTTTTTGCTCCGGTAAAGGGGACGACAACACGGATGTAGGCTAGGAGAGTTGCGACGGGAATCCACCGGTGTTGCCTTCGTCAACGACGCGTGGAGGGTCGCTTGGACTAATCTTCAGGTGGGTGGGTGGGATCCTCGTCGATCTTGGTCCTTGACCCAGCTGGCTTGACCCAGCTGGTACTGCTATTAGCTTTTGGATTGGAAGACCCAACAAAGGT
Organism: Raddia distichophylla; assembly: GCA_005191435.1. NCBI lineage: Eukaryota > Viridiplantae > Streptophyta > Magnoliopsida > Poales > Poaceae > Raddia > Raddia distichophylla. Next base: position 528,423 of record SPJY01012959.1, read on the forward strand.
GGTTTGATTGGGCCTGATTTGCTTCATTGGCGGCTCTTTGTCCATGGTTTTCACAACGGAGGTAAGGTCATCATCGAGCTACATGGTGTTCCCTGGGCTTCTTTAGCCGTTTCGGGAGAAATAAGAGTTAGTTTTTTAGACCTCGATGGTAATGGTGCATGTTTCTTATCGTTAGTAGGAGAAAATGAAGTTGAGTAGTGGTTCATTTGCGGTGATATTTCTTCGTTAGTGGACACATCCTCACCGATGGGTGGTGGCGGTGTTGCCATGTTGCCTTCCTTATCTTTGGCCTCAACAGAGTTGTGTGCTTTCAAGGGATTTATCTGTTGCTTTTGGCGTCAATATTGGTTTAGACCTAGTTTCCGTAACCCGGTGTGGTTTGGCCTGGAGAAGTCGTCTTTGGCATTGTCGTGGTTGTGGTTTCCTTCGCCGATGCAAGGAATTGGGGTAGAAGCTTTTGGTGTATCAGAGAATGGTCCTATGAGATTATGCTTGTGTTTTTTATTTAACGAGGGTCTTGGATGTAATTTGCAAGTTGCTTTTGGGATGAATCAAATATTACTTTTTTAAAAAATTAAGTTTTAAAACAGACTAAGAATAAATCTAAAATGGCATGCTTTCGTAGACCGTAGGAAGTACCAATCAAAAGACTTTGAACCTCTCCTGCAGGGATGAAAATGATATTAGTATGATAGCAATCCTGGCATCTCGGATCACGATTTAAATTATTTTTTGAATACCCGTAAATTTTTTGGATACAAATGTGAACAAAGTGTGTGGATATGGATATTCTTCATCCCCTATCTTTACTCTCCTCTTGCTCTCTCCAACCAATCATCATTGTCTTGATGTTCTATAGGAAAATAGGCGACTGTGAGGGCTTTACTTACGAAGAGAAAGACCGGTAAAGATCCGGTCGGTTACTCGTCGTTGGTGGCCTCTAAGCCTTCCTCGGGGTGGGGAGGGCTTGATCTTAGCTGAGGGTTGTATAGATGTAATTTGAGGAGTAGATTTGGGTTAGGGAGGGGGATTTTAGCCAATGTGGACCAAATAGTTGCAATGGCAGCGAGCTCAAAAGCTCCATGCAGATTATAATCGGAAAAACCGTGGACGCTTAACAACTTGGAGAAAAAATATTTAAATTTAATTTTAAAAAGTTTGAAAAGAAACACGAAGGTATTAAAATATTTTAAAGTGACATGTATTACTTAAAAAAAGGGACTGACCTCTCATCAGGCGACTGAGACTTATTTATCTCACAGTCGATTTCCTGAGCCGTTGATCGAACACCTCCATATGGCATATAAAAGATCCAATGAATATCCACGTATGTGAGAAAATTGACTGAGAGATAAATAAGTTTCAGTTGCCTGATAACTAGCAAAGGTGTAAAAAAAAATTATCTGCCTACTGATTCCATATGCAGCTGAAGCTAGGCGTGAAAAAACTTTTTTGTGTTAAAAAAAAGGTTAAACTGATTTTGAGATTGAGTCTTGCGTAAAGCATCTTACCGATCGACATCAACAAACTAATTCGCACAAAAAGCATTAATTATCCACTCATACGAAATCCTCCATCCATTTTACACACAATACATGCCACACCACAATGATATTCAAGTTGAGCACGAGTGACCGCACAAGGCATAGCTAGCAGCTAAGCTTCGAGGGGCAACGGCACAGCTCAGCTCAGCTCAGCTCAGCTCAGCTCATGGCACGGCTATTATTATCAAATCACCCGCCTCCTTGGTTCACTTGTAAGGCACCGGGACCCTGTCCGGCCCCGACTTCATGTCCTCCCAGAGAAGATCCGACAGCGCCAGCATCAGCTTCCCCACCTTCCCTGCCATCGCAGCAACGCTCGGATCAATGGATCGATCCATCAGCTGAGTATCCAACGAGAGAAATGTGTACGCGCTTCTACTAAAGTTTTCGGACCTATGGTTGCGCGCCGAGATATATAAACAAACCGTTTCCACATTTTCACGACTTTTTTATTGCAAAAATCAATTGAAAATTGCATAAATATGGATGTAGCCCTTCTTTCTCCACGTACTGCAGGGGCGGGTCTACAGAATTGACGCCGGGTCAAGCAACACCCCTGATGCTTTATAGACAAACCCTTCTTGTTTATTGCTACCCTATTAGTATATATACATATATAAACCTACAATTTAAAGTTTAAAATAGTGATTTAGGTTTTGTTCTTTTGAGCTGATTTGAACGGCTGAAATGACTGAACGTCGATAGCTTTTCGAGGTAGTATCAAGATTTGAATCCATTTCATTTTGCTTTCATTTTAAAGTGTTAAGGACCCACCTTCAAAACAGTGAAAAAAAACTTAAAAAACTTAAATCATATGTCTTTTCAATGCATAAATAAATTGTTAACCAGTTAAACCGTTAAGCTGAAAAAAGCAGGACCTTAGTGTTAAAATGATCCCAACTACTTCAACGTCTTCTTCTCCTGTATTCGTCCCTGTTTCCACTGTCCGACCAAGCTGGTAATCCGTGATGAGGATGCGCCAACAACCACCGAGACCCCCTGTCGATGATCATCCTCGCCCTAGACGAGCCGTTGCACAGCGTCAAGGCCACAATAGTTGTCGTGGGGGGCGCACTGGTTACTAGCGGCACCTCCCTTGTAGCGTAGCCAGGTCTGAGGTTGGGGAGGAGAGGAGGGCGAAGAAGAACTAAATTGTTTTTTAAAAAAACTAGTTTTTTAAAGATGTAAGCAACTAGGCATAGAGAGTGAGTGCTGTGCATGTATCTCTAGTTCTCCACAGAAGACCAGGAACGAGATTAGCCTAGAAATTCCTTCTACTCCCTCCATTTTTTTTGTTTGACGTTTTTAAGTTTTGAACATACCTTTGACCATTCGTCTTATTCAAAACAATTATGTAAATATTATTTATTTTGTTGTGATTTGTTTTATCAATAAAAAAATGGCCTGGACACCCCTATAGGGGCTTAGTCGACTGTGCAGGAGTCAATCCTTTTTTTTTTTTGTTTTGAAAACCAGTTTTTTAAAGATGTAAGCAAGTAAGCAAGTAAGCATAGAGAGTGAGTGCTGTGCATGTATGTCCAGTTCTCCATAGAAGACCAGGAACGAGATTAGCCTGGAAATTCCTTCTACAAACGCAGACGGGCTAATCAAGACGAATCATGGTGTTCTCTGTGCATGGATGGCGTGTTCGTTAACTTACCGTCGCCGATGGGCTGGCCGTCCCACTCGACGATGGGCAGCAGGGGCAGGCCGCTGCCGACGAAGGCCATCTCGGCGGAGCGCCTGGCGTCGGCGGCGGCGATGCGCGCGGTGGCGACGCCCGTGAGCAGGCCGGACTCCACCAGCCTAGGCGCGAGCGCCAGGAGCCTCTTGGCGGTGCAGCCGGCGAGGATGCCGTCAAAGTCCGGGAGCACCAGCTCGCCGTCGCGCGTGACGAAGGCGACGTTCACCATGGGGCCCTCCGCCACGCACCCCTGCTCGTCCACCCACACCGCCGCGAACGCGCCGCGCGCCTCCGCCTCCATGATCGACAGCACGTTGGGGAGGTAGTTCACGTTCTTCATCGTGGCGAACTGCGGCGGCTTCATCGGCACCGACGACGTGACGGCGCGGACACCGTGGCGGCACTGGTCGTAGTCAGCGGTGATCACGACGGCGTAGAACGCCGGGCCGCCGGAGCAGCCGCCGGGGGAGAGCAGGAAGTCGCCGGGGCCGGCGCTGAGCCAATACCGGATGGAGCCCCGCCGGCAGCCGGATGCCGACGTCATCTGGATCAGGATGCGGCGGAGGGCGTCGCGCGGAGGGAGGGCGCCGGTGCCCGCGCCGGCGACCTTCGCGGCGGCGGCAGAGCGCAGGAAGCGGTCCAGGTGCGCGTCGAGCTCGTAGAGGTGGCCGTCCAGGATCATGGCGGTGTCGAACACGCCGTGGCCGCGGTGGACCATGTGGTCGTCGATGGGGATCAGCATCATCGCGGGGTCGAGGATGATGCCGCCCAACACGCTCGAGTACATGGCCGGGTACGGCGCCGCTGTCGACTTCCATTTCTCCTGCAGCTTCTGCAGGGCCTGCACGCACGCACGCGTACAAGCGTCCGGGTGGGGATGGGGTCGTAAATTTCAGCTTTTCTAAAGAAGCTTTCAACCTTGAGGTGAACTCTTTGATATTCATTTGCGCTTTGATTTTGGCTATAGACTAAGAAAAGTTTGGCTATAGACTAAGAAAAGTTTAATTTATCCTTGAAAAGTTACCGCTAGCCACCGGGACAACTGGTTAGTTAGGGGTGGATTCAAGCAGATATTGAGCGAATTGAAGGTATCCAGACTCAAGCTCGGCACCGAACTCAAACTCGAGATTTATGGAGGCTTATTAAGCTCAAGGTCAGCTCAGTTCGGTACAAAATTCACCGGATACCTTATTTTTCATATTGAAAAATCACCAAATTGCCTTGGAGGAAGATGGTGGTGCCAGTGTTGAGGGGTGGCACCAATTAGAGCATTAGAGGCACGCTGACATCGTCTCAAGTAGTGGTGGAGATGTTGTCGGCCGCATTGTGCACCCGTGTTGCCATTGTGCATAAATACATAGGGTTTCGCTGGGAGAGGATAGGGGCATCGGGGGTCGTGGTGGGGGTCTAGACTGGTGGGAGTCGAGGAGGTGGTGGCATGGGGGAGTAAGGGTCAAGGAGAGACTGAGGGGAGTCAAGAGGCGCCAGCGTGCGGAGTCAGGGCCGGGGTCTTGATGAGAGACAAAGAGACTAGGTAGGTGCCCTTGTTGGTGGTTGTCTAGGCCTAACTGGTGAGTTGTATGTCGTTGTCACGTGGCCAGTCGGTTGGGCGAGTCACAAAATCTATTTGGACGAGTATATGGGAAAGTCGCGGGGTCTATTGGGCTAGGACGGGTAGATAAGTTACTCAAGCATTCAAGCTAAATCCGAGCATCTCGAGATCGGCTTGAATATCGTTCGAGATCGATCCGATTTTGAATGGCTCGTTGAATCCAAGCTTTTGGTCTAGCCCTACACCAGGTACTTGTAAATCCGAGAGTGGATTTGGTTTAAAATGTTCTTCTCTTGCTTTTCTAGACATGTTTATCCTTGGCTAGGCCAGATCTTGTGTTGGCACCCTATGCCCAACCCGCTGTGATGAGTCGCCGCCACCATGCCGGACCACCATTGCTACTATGTGCGTCTGCGAGGCGACAAGGCTGCCGCTACATGGGAGCTTGTGTGGCAATGTAGGGCACACGATGATGGGAGTTGTAGGGCGGCGTTGATGAGGCCTCGATGTTGAGAGCTTGCCGGCATGCTTGGAAGTATGCAAGTGGCATGCAGTTCCACATCGGCGGGAGCTCATTAGGAGACACAAGTTGGGCCGAGGGGAGCGCCTGACACATGGTGTTGTAGTTGCGAGCAAAGCACAACGCGTGCCAGATCGTGGCTAATGGTGGACGACGGAGCATAGTAGATGCCCAAAAAGGAGCTCATTGGTAAGGTGAGGTGGGGTGAGGGAGAGATGTAAGAGTAGAAAAATCCTGATTTTACCCTATTACAAAGTGGCACCAAGAGGTTTAGAAAAATAGACCGATTAGCCATAAAAATTTTTATGAGTTGTTTTCATCACCATACTTGTTGAGATGATTTACCTTTATAATGGGTTGTCTACACCTTTTGACACAGAGATGTAATCATTCTACTATTTTTTTAAAAAAATAAACGCACGTGAATTTCATGGTATTAGCTAGCATTTCCTCTGTTTTAAAATGTAAGACATAATTTTTTGACACAAGTTTAACACATAGAACTTTGACCATTAATTCCTTTCACAAGATATTATCAACAACTATAAAACTAACATAATAGGAAAGTATTTTCAAATATCACATGCATAATTAACAATAAACAAATATGTTTTTAACTTAATATTAGTCAAAGTTATAAATGTTGACTTTTTAATACATCTTATATTTTAAAACGGAGGTAATATTTTTTCATTTTGATTTAGAGTAATGTGTCGAGTAATGTGTGTCTGCCCACCCTGCAAAGGGAAAAGAGAAAGGACACTCTTGCAAACAAAAAGGACACAAACAGGAGCGGCACCAATAATTTTGGTAGCCTCAGGACAAACTACTGACGTGGGATTTCACTAGAAAAAAACGGTGCCACTTCGTCTTCTTGTCAATCAAATATGTAGCTGCGTACCAGACACCTCCACTAATCAAGGTGTTTCATTGTCAGCATCCGCTCTTGTCCCTGTGACGAACAGGGAGGAGAGAAACACAGCTCTCCCGAACTCTCAAAAGATTCAGGCAATAATGCATGTATGCTTGCATTCTTCTTCCCTCAAAGCATCAAGATTCAAGAGCATGCTATAGCTAAATTAAACCACAGTTCTAATCAAATTCCCCCAAGAAGAAGACTAACCTCGGCACCGGACTCGTACACCGGGACTTCATCCTCCCCTGAAAAGCAGAAACACAAAAACAAGCATCAGAATTCAGACAAGAGTCAGCTCGACCCCTACTGATCTGCAGCCATGGCCATGATAAGCTCACCCTGGCCGTAGGAGCCCATCACGGCGAGCACACGGCGAGCTAGGTGGCAGATAGGTTTCTTTGGCTTGAGAGGGCGAGCTGAGTGAGCTGATGGAGCTAGCTAGTGACTGCGCTTGCTGGAATTTTATAAGCGGCGGGCCGGCCGGCCGGCGATGGATGTAGGACACGTACGGTGTTGCGCCGTGACGCGCGGAAGAGGCCAAGGGATGTTGCTGGCCGCCGGGTTAGTGGGGGAGAACGACGGAGCTAGCGCGACAACGCAGCCGCTTAGGCTACTGCCGACCCTGACGACGCGCCGTGGCCGACGGCAATCAAGTCACCGTCTCTCTCACCCTCTTCGATTTCCTTTTTTCTTTTGGGAGCGCTCAACATCCCACGGCTTGTTAATCAGGGCGTTAATTTCTCGATCAAGATCTTTGGGATTTTGCTTGTATGGTATCGATGGTGGGTGTGGAGATAGTTGGCAGGAGGGAGAACATGGTGGCCCGCCACATTGATGGTGGCTTTGGTGGATTTGGACATGCTTGCTCGTATCGTACGCACCCTGGTGATGGTGATGACTAAAAGCGTGTTTGGTTGGATTGCTCCGTCCCAGCCAGACTAATTAACATGAGTCACGCAACTAGTTTTGGTTGATCCAAATATTTGCCTTCGAAGCTAGGCCCAATGCACATATGCTATAGTGACTAAGCTCCCCTCGAGCGAGGAAAATGGCCATTTTAGGCGGCACGAGCTCAAACATGTATTTAGTCAAATGCCTGTGCAACGAGAGGGAGGCAGAGAGCATGACGAGGCCAAGCACCGGGGCTTCTAATCAAAGCACAACAATAACGCGTGCGTCGATGGTGCTATGAGCTCGATGAGGATGCCACTTATGAGCTCCAAGCTGGTGGATCCAAGTGAGAGTGCGCTCATGGTGACTGGATCCACATTGAAGGGAGCGTGCAAATCTATATATGCGAGCGAGAGTACAAGTAGCATGGATGTCGTGACATGAGAGAATAACATGACAGTTTACTCTTGGGTAAATCCACATGTCATCAATATGCATGTGTTCCGTATGTTAGTTTCACATGGATTTGTTTACGCTTTGCAATTAGTGTGACTAATCTCTTTGGTTCCATGCTAAATTTTAGGGAGGATTTTATGGTTGGGCTGCCTTTCAGACAAGTATTGTATGGTTAGATTATATTAATGTTTGTTTTTTATTAGGAGGTTTAAGAGGAAGACTAGCAGTAACCAAAATTCAGCCCCCTGTTGGTACAAATTACTGCCTTTTGTAGGAATGCTTAATTTTCTTCGCAGCTTCGTTGTGTCAAGGATACTTTTAGAGTTTAGACTTCTCAGCATTGTATTCATCGGAGTTGTCCAACGGAGGGCGGATGCGGCTGCACCATGTATGTCGTTGTTGTTGGTGGCATTGTGGTAGCTTTTACTTGGTGCACTCTATTTTTTTAATTGAGTTTTGTTCCAATGGCTGGCAGACCGTGACATATGATGGTGAGTCTTGCAACGACAATGAGTGGTGAAAGGGTGTTGAAGCCGCGAATGTGATGGCACGTAAAGATAGGATATTAATGTTTTGGTACGAGAGGATTAGGGAACCCTTAGTGGGATTACGTGGTAGTTTCAAAGATGTATAATGATGGCCAACAATATTAGCCTTGGTCTACTACTATTGTCATGCATGTTGGTTGCTACATCAAATAGCCCCTATTTCCCTTTTTTGCGATCTGCTAAAATGGTTCATAAGAAAATACGTATCTACGCTATACAACCTGTACCTTGTATTTTTCAAATAATAATTGTACCCATAACATTTAGGTATAAAAACATGATCTTTCTCCTTTGAAGTAACTAGGGCTTCTTCAGATCCTTGCAATTGTAATTGATATACATTATTTATATAATATACCTGTACAGTTTTTTATTTAATAAATTTTACATTAGGTCGCTGATCGCACTGCTTCTCGTAAAAAAATAAAAAATAAAAAAATCTCGGTGTAGAGTTGTGAGGTCGGCTGCCGAGTGAGCACTAGCATCGTGAAAGAGAGACACCTGGATGGGCCTAAACCTAACAGCCTGTTATGCACAGGTACATCCAGGCATTTTCTCTGAACATACATAAACTAGGGGGGCACCCCGTGCATTCGCACGGGTGGTTTTGTAGATAGTGTAAAAATCTATTCAATAATTTAGTTGGCAGACAGTTTAGCTAAATTTTTTATATGCAAGAGGTCGGTGTATGAAGAGAAGTCAATTGTCCGTGTTTCAAATAGGAAATCATAAATCGAACAAAAAGAATATCCCTTTAGATCAACAACGGAAATCAGTTTGGACTTTTATATGATGCACATCGTTCTGAACATGGCATTAAAAGTATATGCTCAAACATAACATGGAATTATATGCCATGATGTCAGTTTCTTTTCGATCTGTAGCCTATGATTGGAATAATAGATGTGAAACTGCACTTGGTGGAAGGTTTTGACAGAACTGTTCTGGTCAATATTTCATCGGATCAATAACAAAGAAGATTGAGACATGAAACGCAGGTTTTGCTGACAAACTGTAGAGTTTGCTTCAATTAGTAGCCCGTACGTGCACAGTGCATGCATACGGCTGTGCGTGTGTGCAATGTATGCATGCATGTGCACTGTGCTGTGAGGGCTGCATGCGCAGCGAGAGCAGCAGGCACAGGACGGCATGGGCTGGCGCATGGGCTGGGCTGGAGGAGCCAGCACGGTGCAGCAGCAGGCCCAGGCGGGGCTAGCACGGCGCAGCTACCAAACCGACGTAGAAACCGACGGAACGGACGTAGAAACTGTGTAACTGTTCTAAGAACAGTACATGTGGACGTGTCAAGCTGGGAGTATAAGAGCCGTACTTCTCTACGTTTTTTAGATACATAGTGAGATACGGCCCAGCCGATAATGTGTTTCAGGTCCGACAAATGTGAACCCTCGTGAAGCGTCACGGAGCCAGCTTTCTAAAAGTTCTTTTTTTTTTCAAAAGAAAAAAAATTGTCGTTCGGCCGTTCAAAATTTAAACCCTTTGTTTTTATAGAAGAAACCCCCTTTTTCTCGTAATTTTGGCGTCAGGCCGTTCAAATGTTTTAAGTAAAATTGCTGTCCGGCTGTTCAAGATTTGTGCTGGACTGGGTGCAGCCACGTGGCGCGCGCACGTACCATGTATTCTTGTGGACCATATTAGTTATCATACCGAGTCCGAAATGCTGCAGTCTACAGGAATCTGAAGGAATTCAAAAAATAGTGGACTAAAGTCTACACTAGCCGTTGCCGTTGGCACAATCACTTATATTTTATATTTTAAACGGGTTTGCTACACAGCAGCCGTTTGTTTTTGAAGTTTTGGACAAACAACTATTTTGTAATTATTCTAATTACTTTCATTTTGATGATAGTTTTATTTTAAGTTTCGGACAAACAACCAGCAATTGTCTTGCAGTTGACACTTGACAGGCTAGTAGCACGTAGCACTCTCGCAGTGGGACGATGCTGCATCGCGGCGGAGCCCACGAGGTTCTGAACTAGAGTTGATCGCATCGGGCGAGATCCGATCCGAGCAGCCGCCGCTCGCCGGCGATGGATCCCGGCGGCCGACCGGGGTGGCTGCCGTCGCTGGGGTTCGCCTTCCTGAGCTTCAACTGCAGCGTGGCGGCCTACCGCTCCCGCAGCGACCCCTCCGCCGTGGTCTTCATCGTCGTCGCCTACCTCGCGCTCATCCTGCTCTTCGGCTGCCTCCACCTGCTCGAGCGCGGCGACGCCCGCGGCCGGGGCGGGCTCAAGGCGGCGGTGTGGGGCCTCTCGACCCTCCTCACGCTCATGTTCTCCGCCAAGGTCGCCGCCGTCATGCCGCTCTGGGGCGCCGTGGTCGTGTGGGGGATGGGTACGGCCACCATCGTCGCCGGATACTACGCCTTCTTCGCCCCCGGGAGGCCGCCGCTTGAAGCTTGATGGGGAGCTTGTGTGTGGACATGGTTTGGTTCTGAACTTTGTGATGCCCAGTTGAATGCATTTCTATTTCTTTTTGTGTGTATATTTGTGTTTCTGATTTGACTGCTTGACCTAGATCTGCTTGGAATAAAGACTTCATCTTTGTGGCTTTGTATCGCAGATTGACTTGACTGCTTGACCTAGATCTGATACGGACACAGACTTCATCTTTGTGCCTTGCCTTCGTGTAGATTGGCTTGATTGACTTGATGATCTAGTCAGAACATAGATCCACTTGATCTGCAAATTGATCTGGAGACTTTTAGGGTTCTGATTGTTCTTGTATTATTAGAAAACTAGGAGGAAGTGGAGTTGCGTGTGACAACAAAATGGGAAGTCAAGAGAAGTTGAGCAATTAAGCTTCCAGGGGCCAAGGGGATGAACCAATAGAAACATGTAGAACAAGAAGCGCATTTGTGGTTGTTATTCGCTGGAATATGGACGGGCCAAGGGGATGAACCAATAGAAACATGTAGAACAAGAAGCGCATTTGTGGTTGTTATTCGCTGGAATATGGACGCTTTGCCATATACGGCAGGGGAGGATGGTGCTCTGTCGTAGAAGAAACAGAGTCAGGAATCCATGTCAATTGTTTTGCCCAGGGAGATGGAAAAAGGCCGTGTTTTAAAAGTCAAGAATTGGGACCCTTAATTCCACAGAAGCTGTAGCGACCAGAACAGAACATGAAGGGTATGAGTAGGGATGAAACGGATTTAGGCTTTGTTCTTCTCAGTGTATTTGTTCTTTTCAGCGTATCATTGCGTTGATGTATTAATGTAGCAAATTTGAGAACTATTGAAAAAGTTTAAAGATTATAAAAAAAATTAAAAATAGTTTTATGATATTTGAAATGACTATTAAAAGCCATGAAAAAATCGTTACAAATTATCACAACATATAGGCTATGTAAAAATAACAAAATTTGTTACAACAATACGTAACACTAAAAAGAATAATGCTTATTTGATTCATGTACTTTTATCGAGTACGGATACAGGCACATATATTGTCGGATACAGATGTAGACATGCATAGGATTAGAGTTGGTTAACAGGCCGAACCGGGCCGGCCTGATTCGGGCCTGGAAGGTTTGGTTACTATACGAACGGGACCAACGGGATGTGGTCTCGGTTTAGGTTCAGTTCGCACAGTGAACCGACTAAATCGGGTTGGCCTAGTTTTTGTTAGCCGGTTTATTTTATTTAAATATATACATCAATAAATTAAAAAAAACCCTTATATTTCACGAATATATATTATAAATTAAATAAATATATTATTAAGCATAAGAATATATATATATAGAAATACATACGTTGAATTAAATTAATATACTATAGTAGCAAACCGGGCGGAACCGAACCAAATCGGGTCGCTGTAACATACCCCAAATTTCCCAATTTTGGCATAAAAATTGTTTGCAAAATCATGAAAACATCTTGCTAAACCATATCCTAAATAACTATAAATTTCCCTATACTATTTTCCAATTTACTATTAAAAGAATGCTATTTTATAATTTTTTAGAGAAAATAAGTTCCATAAAATATAAGATATTTTCACATATTCGAATTCTCCTCATTTTTTTGGATTTTTAGAAATTTATTTCATATTTTTTGACTCCATATAAATTTTCTGTGAATTTATAAAGCTTGAAGGGAATTTCTAAAAAATCTTCCAAATCTTTCCTTATTTGGAAATTCCTCGGATTACGCTTTCCTCTTCTGGAATACGCTTTCGACGTCACCTGGCTCCAGCCCACCGGATCCCTTAAGTTGCTGTCAACGGTTGAGATTCTTTCGGTTTGACCCGATGCTCCAGAAGCAGCCACGTCCAACAGCGCCCACAGATTCTCAAATTAAATCTGACGGCGCATATTATTTCCTCCTTCCCGGCTGCGCCGCCTTCCCTGAAACCACCGGCGCCGTCGCCGCCGTGCCGCCCGTCGGAATTCCTCGCCGCCGTCGACTCCGAGCCTCTAGGCCATGGCAATAGCCTATATGGCTTCGCCACGTCATCGCCCACCTTGTGCCTCTCATTGGCACCCCCATATCGCTGCCGACCCACCAGAATTGCTCGCCGTAGTTCTTCCAAAACCACGGAGCTTAGCATTGTTGAGGTTATCGTAGTGATTGTGTGGAGCTTAGCATTGTTGAGGTTATTTTTCCAATATCTGTGCGGTGTGCAAGATATTGCAAAATCTTGGGTTTTATTGAATAAAAATGACACATTTATCATCCAACCATATAAGAAGCTGTTGTATGGGTAAAGTTGGATAGGTTCTGTAGAGCTGATTAACAAAAACATCGATGGTCCCTACTTCGGGAATATGAACTTGTGTCAATTGGGTGATGCCTATTTTATTCATAATACTAATGATTTTAAAAGAATTGACATATGAAAGAAGATGTGTTAAGGAATGGAGTATTCGGAGATAGTATGTAATATTGTTTTAAATCTTTTATAAAAAGAGAAATTTTGGTGAAATAATAAAGAATTTTAAATTTATAAATAATTGCATAAAACATCTTAAGCATAGCCAACACTGTCATTTGTTAATCCTTTCATATAGCTAATATTTAAATTCCTATTGGAACCTGCAAGTTTATACTTACCATATAATCGGGAACTGTTCATTATGGACAGATCCACTTTCGGTTGCAGATTTTGAAATAACAGAAGAAGAAATGGATCTTTTTGGCCAGGACTTTTATGTCTTCCCTACACTCTAAACTAGGAGTAAGAGCATCCCCAGCAGGGGCTGTGTCAAGCCCCTGCATCGCTACAGTGATTCGCGCCCTGCACTGTAGCGAGCCTGCGGTTTGAAAATTTCAGCTCGCACAGTGCTCTGCAGGCCGTATTATGCAGGGAGAGCTGGGGATGCTCTAAGGATTGTAAATTATACCACTTTTGGTATTGTAATATTCTCTGTAAAAATTCTATAAATAAAATTATGGTGTGGTTGTGCAAGCAATTCTGTAAGTTTCTTATTTCTGGAGAAACAATTTCTAATAATCAATATTGAAAATTGGGTCCCCACAGCCGGTACTATGTGAACTGAACCGGGCTGTCCCGATGGGCCGAGGTGCCGGACCATGTTCAGTTCGGTTCATCGAACTAGGCCGAACCAAATCGAATCGGACCGCTACTATGTGAACCGAACCGGGCTGGCCGAATGGGCCGGGGTGCCGGACCATGTTTAGTTCGGTTCATCGAACCTGGCCGGTTTGGTGAACAATGCGAGTCGGCCAGGTTCGGTTTAGTTGAACCGAATCATTTGGCCACCTCTACATAGGATCAAATATGGACATGGGAAATACTTGAGTAAATACGGATAACTTAAGCATGAATGGTGATCGAAATGGATATTCTTTAATAATATGTGCAAACAATAAACCAACTTTATAGATTGAGTGTAGGGTTGCTAATGGATTCAAACCCAACCCATATCCACCCCACCTCCATTTTAATAAAACTATTATTTCCTTCCCACCCCCATCCCATCTCATTTTTATGTGAATCCAAACCAAACCAATCTATTTTTTTTATCTGAACGCAAATCAATCCAAGCCACACCTCTCATATGAATTCAACCTCATTTATCAACCCAACTCTATATGAAAGTAAGACTTCATGAAGAAAAACACCTTAGTTTTTTCTGAAGAAACCTCACGTCCACACTATAAAAAATCGTTGAAAATGTTTGAATTTTTTTTTGTCATAACTGTATACATTTGAACGCAAATTTGTGTAGATTCGCAGGTCAAGCAGAATTAATGGACGCCACATGTAGAATTTGGTGCTGTCGGCGTATTTCAGCTGACATATTTTTCCGGGACCTAATCCGGTTGTTCAGTAGTAGGGGTGTGCGCAGCTAGCTCGCTCCTTTTCTCTCTCTTCGGCGCAAGAACACAAGAATAGACACTAAGTTTTACCCAAGTTTAGGCCCCCTGATAGGGTAATAGCCCTAATCCTGCTCAAGTTTTTTGCAACGTACGAACTGGCTAGTCTCTAGGAGTCTGAGCTCGGGATCCCTCTCAAGCAGAAAAAACCCAACCCCCTATACAGATGCACCCCACAGCCCTTATATACTCAGGCTGGCGTGGGTTGCAACGCGCTACACAGTGCACATTAAATGATCCTACCACTGTAGCCATCATTCCTCTAGTGCTAGTCTTCGCGTGCCATCTCTCCTGCTCCTGTCCTGACAACGGGACATGTTAGATAAGACAGAGCGGCCTGCCTACCCTGAGCACCTTTCTGTCACAACGTAGCTGGCGCGAACGGGACGGCTACGGAGACGGCCACAGTGTAGCTGACATCGCTAGCGGGGCGGGGGTAATCATGATGTCGGACCCCCGCCTACTCTGTCAGGGCCGTTCCGTCGCATTTAATGATCTGGATTTGGTGTATCATGAAGAAATCCTTAGCAAGGAAGCTTTCTTGCACCTTCTTGTATCCCTGACAGTGGGGCCCACGTACCCCCTGCTGCCCCTATGCGCTCACCCAACGCCTGCTCGCCAAGCGCCACGTGTCCTGACCGCCCGGTGCCTGGGGCCTGGTCGCCTGCCTGCGCTCCGGGCGCCACACATCCTGAACACACATTTTTGAATCTTTACCTTATTTAGGCCCAAGGTTGCTAAGTATGGGGCACTACTTGATTGAACTCTGGTGCCACATGGCAGCGGAGCGGGAGCATACTCTGTTGTAGAATACACCAATAGGTGCTTTTCTATAAAGTAGACCTGCCCAAATACCGGATCGGGCTTGGAAAAGCTTGGTTCCATGGGACTAGGCCCGAGCCCAGCCCGGTCTAACGCCTTTTCCCACTCTCGGGCTTGAGTCTGTCCTGATGCCCATCCCGACCCAATGCTATTTCATGTTTTCTTATGCCCGACCCCATCTCGACGAGCATGCTCTAGATCGAAGCCCAAGCCGGCCTGGTGTACTGCTCAAGTCGGCCCGACTCGGGCTGCCCATGGCTAGGTTTATTATAAAGTGCCTTAGTTTTTTAAAAACCTCGCGTTCATAATATAAAAAATCATAAAAATTGTCTGAATTTTGTTGTTACGACTCTATATGTGCAAGTTGGCATGTTAAACTGAATAGGTGGGGCCCATATGTAAAAATTTGTGATATATTATAGAACCCATGTGAACACATTCAATACAAATAAGTGGGTTGAAACCATTTGAACCTAAACCTTTTCAAACTCAAACCAATCCAAACCAACACATTTCAACTTAAAACCCACCACACCCCAACCCATTAGCTACTTGATTAGCACGCATCTAAAGCAACCCAATTTAAAACCAAACCCATCTAAAGCAACCCAATTTAAAACCAAACCCATTAGCACCCCTAATTGTGTGATAGGCTATTTTTAATGAATATTTGTGGAGATTAAAATTATATTCTTAAATAAAATAGTATGTCACACCTTAAAATAATTTTATTTAAGGGAAATATAAAATGGTAATGTGGAAATGACATCTATAATATTTTAAATTTAACCATAATATCAATAGTATACAAAATAAACAACAAAAAAACTTGCAAAATTCACAAAAACACAAAAAAGAATGTAGATGGGCAGATAGGCTGATGGTCCTTGAGCTAGGCTAAAATGTTGATACGAATTATTCAAAAATATCTAAATTTCTGAATATTCAAAATATTATTCGAATCACTATCTAAGATGCTTCGGTTGGTTGGTCGGAAATTATCCATATCATTTTCACCTCTAGGTACGAGACGAATAGGCCTTTCGAACAGATGTGGGAGTTGTCTGACGCCCGTCGGACACGCCTCCCGTCCGATGCCGGCGTTAGATCTAAATGAAAAACTTGAATTTTTTTATTGTTTCGCCGTGTAAAAAATTCAATAAATTCGACAAAGATCAGAAAAATTCTCTGATCAATGTCAGGTCCCATGAGTATTTTATTCGGATCGATATGATCGGTATTCATATTCATAAACGTTTTAAAGGATAACCTAGATGTATAAATGTTTTATATCAATCTAAAAAATATATGTAGGAATGGACATGCATTAGAAAATATTTCTGATTTTTATTAAATTTATTGTTTTTTTACATGACGAAACAAAAATATCAAGTTTTGTATTTAGATCTAACGCTGGCCGTTGGATGGAGCCCGCAAATGGGCGTCGGACGGGAGGCGTGTCCGACAGGCGTCAGACGTCCCCGTGTCCCTTTCGAACTGTCCAGGATGTGACGTTTCGTCTTGGTAAGGTGTGAAGGACTTCAGAGTTGCTCATTCAATGATTATCTCAATATCTTTTATGAAGATGTGATCATTTACATATACAACACACTAGCGGGTGAACGTCGTGCTGATGCTTGTGTGCGCTTTCTACCGTCCCAATCGCCTCACGGTCGTTCGATCGCGCACGGTGGCGCCCATCGGCTCAATCCGGCCGTCCATTTAAAACTTATATATAAAAGAAATTTTTTGGTCTAAGTCACAACAACGCGGGCTGTCTGGCCTGCTGGTTTACCGCGATAGCGCTCATACCGTCCTCGGTTCAACTCCCACCGCCCCCTATTTTCCTAGTTTTTTTTCCTCTACCACACTCCTACTCCTATTTTATTCCTCTTCTCTACCTCACACAGAACGCAAAGCTTGCACAACACAGTTAGTCTGTTACTTATTTGTGGGAGTGGAGGTCACGGGTTTGATTCCCATCTCCCACGCCCATTTCCCCGGCTTTTTACCATTTACTGGTCACAGCCCGTGCGTGAAGTAAAAAAAATGAAATATTTCGTTGGTTCCTTTTTCCCCCAGTTTTTTCATGGCATGAAAAAAAACTATGTCAAATCATTTATTTCCTTTTCAGATTTTTAGGATCAGAACAAAACTCAAAAAAACAGGAGAAACTAAAAATGGGCCTTAAGATCATGATATTTCATAAAAAGAGTTAATACTTTCTAAGAATTCTAGATTTAGTTTAAAAATGAATTAAGAAATAACTTATTTTTTCCTTTCCGAACGGGTGGAGGCAATCAAAAGCGCAGTGGAGGAGCGGCGTCGATGGGCTGCGCGCCTGTGCCGGTGGATGCAATGCGTGACACCAATGGATCAGGTGGGAGAAGTAGAGGAGCCATGTAGCATAGAGAGAAATAGTAAGAGGGAAAAATAGGAAGAATAAAAGGAGGAAGAATATATCGCACTTACATGTAGGCCAAATCATGTCATGTCCTTGTCAATTGCCACGGTGGAAGGCATGTTGGCAAAACCATCTTCAATATCACCAGAGGGGGTTATTTGCACTAGTTTTAAGATTTTGGGAGTTAGAATTATTTGGTTTTTAGATTAGGGGTTATATAGACGAAGGGTGATAGTTTTTGGCAAAAAACCTTTTTCTTTTTTGGGAAAAGAATGAAAGGGTTACTCATAGGAATATATTACTCGAAATAATATGTATATGGCATGAACAGATCAAAAGAAAGGAAAAAAATGAGAGAGAAAGCAAGAAAGAAGAAATCAATCAGATCCTAACATATAAAGCCATTGGGTAATGGCACCCCAAAAGATTCACTCCCTCTCGTACGAAGCAACTGTATTGACGAGTGAATTTTGGATGCTATTATTGATGAGGGTTGCAAGTTTGAACGATGGATCTTGTTAACCAAATTTGGTAACAAACAAGAGAAAAATAGATGAGCTATTTCAAGAATGGTTGGACCACGGGGTTGCCATGACGAAGGGCTCTAATAATAACAAACTGGTCCTGTGATATCATAAAAATCAAAAGGTTCAAATGAGTCCATATGTCTCTCATAACTAGGCATTGAATAAAAAGATGGAACATTTTTTTAGCATTTAATAAGAGAGCGAGCAAGCAAAGAGAAATTTGCAGGGTATAATTTGTTTCTTAAAGATAAAACAAGTTTTTCTAGGAAGATGGTAGCACATGACATAGGTGGCTGAATAGTGGTGAGTTAGGATATAGGAGGAGTGCATGGTCAACGGGGGACCATGAGGAGCGCGCAGGGAGCATAGTGAGCATGGGCAGGAGATCTATGAGAGGTCTACATTAGGTGATGATGTTGGTGACAAAGAAGAAGAGGACAATGGTGAAGGCGCAGAAGGGACATGCTGTGGTCAAATCGATCCTAGGGATGACTTTAAAGTGACTAGAAACGAAGTAGGAGTATAAAGAGGGATAATTATCAAGCCACAACGGCGAATTCTAGGAAGAGGATGCCGGTATTATATCGTACATCACCACCTACACACCTTGTTGAACTGCAATACTCCACAGTATTATGTTGTACCGTCATTGTTGAATGCCAATTCTATCATGAATCATAATCATGGTCGCATGAACGATAGACATGTTACATTTTTCTTTTGAAAGAAAACAAATTTGATGGCACGCAATATTCATATTATAATATATCGCTGAATCTATGAACATGTATTATTCATAGAAATATTCTCCTCGGTCGTTATCGAATTTTACATTATCCATATCTGTTCAGTTATTTTCATGCTAGTAAATGTTTGTGCATTGCAACGGAGCTATATAAAGAGAGAAAACATAAATCAGAACAATATATAAACTTGTAAAGGGTGATTACAAGGTAAGACGTGACAAAATAAGCTAGTAGGCGTGCTAAGATATCTTAAAAGAGGAAAGTTTATAGTACAATGTCCATACGTTGCACGGAATACAAATTGATATGAAAGGAACACATAAATTAGGGCAACATGAAATTATAAAGGTTTATAAAGTTTGACGAACGATGTCCTCCACTGAATGATGCAACAAAAATAGAACTAATATGTTGATCTCATGTAATTCAGGACTGCTCAAAGTTGCCGGACTTGGAGCTTGAATCCTCTTTGATTGAAATGCTATTGGGAAGAGATGTAGGCAGCATGTGTCTAGAGGGAACAAATTGTGCAGTGAATGAGATGCCATGGATGCTAACAATTTTTGTAGCCCGTTGAAAAATTGGCGTCACTTTTTGTTGCATGACAATTTCTGCGTGATCCTAAACTTTTGACGCATATTTCTTTCACACGAAAAGCTTATTTTAGTGCAACTTTTCATGGTTACCATTGCATGCCAAATATTTATTCGATCACTATTTTCTTCTTTCCTGTCTAACTGATCACCAAACAATTTGACGCTTATCTCTGCTGTTAGTTTTCTTTCTAATGCTATTAGTTTTCTTCTTAGTGCAGACCAAAGGAAACTGAATCTACTTGCGGGGTGCCATGAAAGGAAAGAGTAGGCGCTGGATAGGTGGAACCATTTAATGAGTAGATGTGATTTGAATATTTCTGAAAAGAATGAAAGGAAAGAGCAGACTCAAAATATTAATAGGTGAAATTATCCCATAGGTAGATGTGATTTAAATATTTTTAAAAGAGATTGGTTGATTATGATTTCAACGAAGAATTAAGAGTAGAGATGGATGATGGAGATTAAAAGTTGTTGAAACTACCATCACCGTCATCGGTCACCACAAGACGCCTTATAATGGACCATCACCCTACCAGCCAAGCCATTTTCCCTGCATTCATATTTCATGCATTCATAAATTTTCCAAAAAATTACTTGATTATTAATTTTCAATTATCTTCGTTAGATACTAAATTAAATACTTCTGAAGTTCCTGAGGAAGATTATCCGAAAAATTTGCTAGAATCTGTGTCAGTCCACGAAGAAGGCAGGTTTCCCTATCCTTGACGCACTTTGAATTTCCTATTGTTAGAAATTTATTTAATTATTGCATTACTAGTCGACTTAGGTGTTTGTGCTGGTTTCTTAAAAAAAAAACTTCTGCACCATAGCTGTTGCTCAAATTAGACCTATGCATCGACCGTGCCGGACTTATAAAACCCCGCTCCCACTGGACCCGGCGCAAGCCCATATCAGCCCAACAAATCGGGCTTGAAAACGGGGCCAAGTCTAGCCCAACTACAATTTAGGCGTTGTTTGTTTCAGCATTGAATAAAGTTAAGTTTTACTGTAGTAAAAATTGAGAGTTCTTAAAAAGTGCCCTAATAATTCTAAAAAATAATTAAAAAATAGTTGTACAATATTGAGAAGAACTACAAATTACTACAATATGTAGGCTACTAGCTGAGCACGTGCGCCCCTGGTGCGCGCAAGGGCGGGAAGAGCGCGCGGCTGGCCAGGGGCACGCGGGCTGGCAGGGAAAAAGTGCTCGCGCGGGCAGGCGCTGCAGCGCGCGTACGCGCGGGAGGCCGTGAAAAAGCGTGTGCGTGGGCTGGCTTGGCAGCGCGCGTAGGCGCGGGAGGCAGTGAAAAAGCGCGCGCGCGGGCTGGTGCGGCAGCGCGCTCCCGCAAGAGGGGAGGAAAAATGGGGGAGACGGGTGGGATTCGAACCCGGGACGGGTAGCTCGCGGGCAGGCGGGCGCTGCTAGCCAACCGGGCAAACGACCCGTATGCCTGAGTTTTGCGGCAAAGAATTCGTTTTATACATAAAGTCGAAACGGACGGCCGAATCCGTCGGGCTGGCACGATCGGACGGCTGCGGCGGCGTGCGAGCGAGCGCTGGGCTCACGCTGGGCGTGGAGCGAGCCACGTGGCGCCCAAACCACAGCATACGAACATAACCGGGCTTTGTACCATTTATAGATACTAGCAAATATGTCCGTGCGTTGCAACGAGAGAAAATAAAAATTCATGCACGCCCCTAGCCTCTAAGCATGCCACAAGACCCTAACCCCATAAGCATGCTTACAATTTAATTAGAAAATCAAGTTGTAAAGGAGTTCAGACACACCAGGGACATGGCGCCATGTGCGTAGTAGAAAATCAACTTTTGATATATTGCTAACAAATATTCTCCGCTGGGCGTGGTGACGAGAACGGGAGGGCCTGACGGCGTGGGTTTGGGTGCCAAGCGGCGGGGGTTGGCGTGGTAGCGTGGAGGCAGCGCAGGTTGGCACGGAGGAGGCGGGGC
This sequence comes from Raddia distichophylla, assembly GCA_005191435.1. Lineage (NCBI taxonomy): Eukaryota > Viridiplantae > Streptophyta > Magnoliopsida > Poales > Poaceae > Raddia > Raddia distichophylla. The sequence continues at coordinate 549,958 of SPJY01012959.1, forward strand.
GATGTCCTGGATGACCGGTGAGGCTGCATAGAGGAAAGGCATGGTGGCCTGGCTCGCAGAGACTGATGGCAGGGGCGCGGACGTTTCTTCAGCCTGATGCACGGTGAGATTTTATTTTTGAGATTGATTGATTTTGGGGGTTGGGTTATAGGATTGTAGGTTGGGGATTGCGATTCATATCTATATCTAAATCTAAGCTACTCTATAATTGAGCAGTTGGTCTAAATCCAACTACAGATTACATCCGTTTATTCCCTTGTCCATCGTATAACAATCATAATTTTTTTAGGAGTTTGCTATCAACTCGATACGCAGAGACCACAAACTCTTTCTCAATACGTATAGACCACGAACAATTGACTCGATACGTATAGACTATGGACTCTTGACTCGATACGTATAGACCATGGACTCTTGCCCATAACTCGATACGTATAGACCACAGACTCTTGCCCATCTAATCTAAACTACTTTATAACTGAGCAGTTGGCCTAGATCCAACTATAGATCACATCCATCTATTCTCTTGTGCACGCTTGCTAGTATCTAACAGGTTGGAGGTTGGGTTATATTAGGGGTGAAAACGGAGCGGATAATATCCGCACCGTATCCGTATCCGATATCCGTTTTTGGGAAATGGCAGAAATTTATAGTATCCGACGGATACGGATACGGATACGGATAATTATCCGGATAGGCACAAGCGGATACGGAGCGGATATGGTATCACTGATATCCGCCGAAAACGGAGCGGATACGGATATCCGGCAAAATATGCCATCCGGATAGTTTTCGGAGAGTGGGCCATAGTACCTGGGCCGGCCGCCAGCCCGCCACAGCCCACAGCCCACAGCCCACCTCCCCACGGACCCCACCCGGCCAAGGCCAACCCGCATCAGGCAGAGCCGCACTCCGCAGTGAGCCAGTGAGTCACCGCACACATCTAGCCTCTAGGGTTCACCACTTCACCGCCTCACCGGCCACCGGCTCGCCGCCGCCCGCCGCCACCCTCGCCGTCCGGCGTGGCGCCGCCCCCCGGCCGGCTCGTCGCCCGCCACTCCTCGGCGCGCTCGTCGCCCCCCAGCGCGCCCCCCGCCCCCCGCGGTGCCGACCCCGGCGCGCCCGCCGCCCGCCACCCCCCTCTGCGCCGCCCGCCGCCACCCTCGCCGCCCGTCGCCTCCTCGCCCAACTCGCCGGTGCAACGGCTCTCAGGACCTGCCCGGCCTCGGCCACCTTGCGCTTCTTCTTGTCCTTCCCGCCGGGATTTTTTGAGGTCCCGGCTTTGCTACCTGCCGTGGCCCCGGCCCTGTCGGTCGGCCGAAAGCGGGCCTCCACCTGCAGGGCACACTTGTGGGCCAAAGTGAAGAGTTCCACCGTCATCTTGATCTTGCGGGTGGCCATCTTCTCCTTGACCTTGGGGTCTCGGGCGCCCCTCCTGAAAGCCATGACTACGGCGTCGATGGAGATGTTAGGAATGGTGTTGCGAACCTGACTGAAGCGCCGGATGTAGTCGCCCAGCGACTCTCCCTTCTTCTGCTCCACATTGCGGAGATCGTCTTCGACTCCGGGCTTCTCGAAAGTGCCTTGGAAGTTGGTGATAAAGAGCTCGGAGAGCTCCTTCCATGACCCCACCGACTCCGGGGGTAGGTTCCTGAGCCACGAGCTGGCTCCGCCGGTGAGGACAGCGGGGAAGTAGTTTACCAGAACTTTCCCCGACCCCCCAGCCGGTTGCATCACCGTGGTGTAGATCTGCAGGTACTCGTCAGGGTTGGTGGAGCTGTCGTACTTCTCGATAGGGGCCGGTCGGAACTTCTCCGGCCACTGGACGCGACACAGCTCCTTCGAAAAGGCGCGGCATCCGACGTCTAGAGCCTCCTGCTCCTGTACGCGGCCCTCGTCCCGCCGCCCCCAGCGTCTAGGCGGCGCCGAGGAAGCGTCGCCTTCGTCGGCCGGGGCGTCGCGGGAGCCCTCCTTCTAGCCTCCGCGGCGGCAGCGATAGCGCGGTCGCGCTCTCGGCCGTGCCGCCGGCGGAGCTTGTCACGTAGGTCTTCTCCATGCAGTAGGTGGCGGTCCTTCAAGTGGACCCAGAGGTCTGGTCCACCGCCGCGTCTGCCCGGTCGAACCCCCCAAGGAATTGCATGGCTCCTGTCGTGTTGGCCCCGCTCCCTCCCGCCAGGAGATCCGCGGGAGGGATGCGGAGAAACAAAAGAACGGGAGGAAGCGAAAGCGCCGGTTACCCGAACCCCCCGAAACTTGCACTACCGCCGCGGCGGCATCGACGTAGCGGGCCAAACTGGCTAGCCACGGCACCGCCGGAGAGTCCGGAGTCACCGAAACTGGCGTGTTGTCCAGTAGGGCCCTGGCCGCATGGAGGTTTTGTGCCGGAGAGCACTCCTCCAAGGCCAGGCGTCGCCAAGCCAGACTGGGGCAGCTGCCCTCCGCCAGGGCGCCAACCCTTGGCAGGAGGCTGCCGCCCGGCCAATCGAGCACCACTACCACAGCCAACGCCGCGGCCGCGGCTGGCGGCTGCTTCCTTGTCCGCCGCGGGTTGCTGATCCGCCATTGCTGCCCGAGAAAAAGGTCGAAGAACTCGGACTGATGCTAGCGCCCCCTACCTGGAGCGCCACTAACAGCGTGTTTTTCACCGAACCACAGTGAATCACACCCCTATCAGATTTCCACTTCTGCTAGCCGATCAGCCCGAGCTCGATCCGATTCGAGCGTCGGGCGCGGAGAGGAGTGACGCGCAGAGATTACCCAGGTTCGGACCGCCTCGCGGGTAATAGTCCTACTCCTGCCGAGCCTTAGCTCCTTTCTTGTTGTGGTTGTTTGGAAATTATTACAGAATGCCCCCCCTCTTCTCTCTCTTCTCCTTTTATACAAGCCGCGGGTTGGCGGAGAGAGCGAAGGGGACGGTAGAACAGTACACTGAGTACACTGATAAGATTTGAGAGACAAGACAGGAGAGACGAAAACGTGCTGCTACCGTGCCGAGCGGCGCCGCCCACGTGTGCTTCGCAAGTGGCTTCTGACTGGTGTGAACACGCCGACGAAGGAGTAGGCGGGACCCAGCTTGCACCGTCTGACGCGGGCTCTCTCTCTCTCTGCTGGTCAATTCTACAGAGCCATAGTGACAGTTGAGCAGAGCTGCAGAGGTCACTGTGGCGGTAATCATCTCTCCCTCGGTCCATCCGCGCGTGACGTCGCATTTAATGCGCCTGTCCTTCGCAGCAGGGGAGAGCCTTCGCCTGGAAGACTCCCCTCAGGATGCCTCCTACCGTGCGGGCCCCGTCCGTCAGTGAGGGGGCCTCTCGCGCTCGCCCCACGCGCTGGGGCCTGGTCGCCCGCCTGATGTGTGGGGCCCTCGCCTGGCGCACTGAGGAGCTTGCCCACGCGCTGGGGCCTGATCGCCCGCCTAACGCGTGGGGCCCTCGCCTGGCGCGCTGAGGAGCTCGCCCACGCGCTGGGGCCTGATCGCCCGCCTGACGCGTGGGGCCCTCGCCTGGTCTTCTTTAGGACTCTTCATACCCCTATATTTACTGTACTGACAAAACTAATTTATGTGATTATTTAGTAATTCAATATTTATAATGTTACCTTTTATGTGAGATAAAGTAAGAATGAAGTAGAGCATAACAAAATACATTAGTGATAGTTGGAGTTTCAAAAGGCATTGAAAAATGTAGCATAGCGGAAATAGCGGTCAATTTAGCGGCTATAGCGTGCATAGCTCTCTTAGCGGAATTTTAGCTATAGCGGAGCTATAGCGCAGCTATAGCCGGCTATTTAAAACCATGGTCTAGCCAGAGGTGGAACGAATCTAGGTGCAGGTTTCTTAGGAGGTCCTTAAATTCTAGCTTGTTTACTACACTCCTCACGTGCTTTCTTAGCACGGTGGAAACAGTTCTGCTCAGTGTGTCCTATCCTATCGAAGTAGAAGCAAACTACTCCTCTACCATTTTCAGGGGCAGGAGTGGCAGGGGGAACACTCTTCATAGGAGGACTCTATGGAGCATTCTTCTGAGACTAAACAGACTGTGTGGTAGGATTTTCCCTAACGATCCCTTCGGACCTAAAAAACAGTAGTCTTAGGAACACCGTCCCTACAAACAACTGTCTGCCTGTTCTCATCCCTTCCAACGACTATAGGTGGGTGTCTCTTGATGTGCTCAAGCCAATTGTAACCTAGACATCTACCCCTTGGTATCTTACTTTTGTCAAGTATCAAGTTCAGATTTCGTTTGCCCTCAACAAACTTCTCAAGAGTGCTCATGAGTTACTCGCACTCCTGATGGAGTTGGGGACAAAACCCGCAAGAAGAGGAAGAGTCTGAAGAGTCCTGGCTATCAGTTGTACCCTTTTCCAAGGCTTTGCGATTCTTCTCACATAAAATGTTAACTTCCCTCTTGAGAACCTGATAAGAAAGACACTTAACATTTTGGGATTGGGTCAACCTACCCTCAAATCTATCTCTCACGTCCTAATAGATCCTACCCATCTCCTCATCAAGCTTAATACATCGATCACACACAAAGGCATCAAAAACAGTATCATTAAGCTTGGAAATCTTAGCCTCGAAGTTCAAATTCTCAAGTTTCAACAGTGTGCAATCACGACATGTAGAGTCAAGTGAGTGGAAGCTACAACTCTCATTTGAGCTGACTGGGTTCTTAGGTGGAGCATGATCGCTATAGCCTGCAAGAAATCATCATGATTCATCTCCAAACAATAACTCCAAAAAGAAAAACAAAAGTAACAAGAACTAGAATCAAATCAACACAAAATGTTCATGGAGAAAAAGGATTTCATTGCATAGGAGCTGGGGGATTACAAGCCACACTCCTTCTGGCGACAAGCACTCTAAGTGTCACCCAAAACGCACCCAACCCACTCTTTCTATTTCTGAAATTTTCAACTCTAAGGGGATGAGGAGCTGCTCCCCTTCTCCTCTATTTATAGCCCAAGGGTGAGATGCCCTAAATCCTAGAGCCCATCTCCAGCCTTAATTTGAGGATGAGTGGTGTACAACTCACACACTACAAGACACACTTATCTTTACAGCTTCCTCGGTCGCCAGCCCACGTCTGGGCCCACCGGTCCAACCAGCTTCGTCACTAGTTTACCGACGCCGCAGCCGTTTCTTGCCATAGCTAAGCTTCTCGAGTACACTACCTCATGTGACCACCAAGCATTGAACCCAGTCGCCTGCACGCCTCCGGACGCACCAGCCTCCAGCTGTCTCCCCGAAGCGTCAGCCACGTACCCGCCGATACCTACATCACCGAGGTGAACACACACACGAAACCAACACACCTTACCTCACCTACAAGGTTAGTCCATCACAAAATTACCAACATCATAATCTATTTGCGACACCACAATTAGCAAGTCCTAACACACCACGTGTCATCTTAACAAATTCCACCAGACCATGTCCGTTTAAAACTATTACCTAGCCCAAGCTCAGCACAATGATCTAGTTTCAATTCCACGGCGATTTCCATAAATGCACCATTTAAAAATGTTCATAAAACTTCAAATTCCATCTTGTCACATATATTCATCATCAAACCAAGGTACCCTCCACATGGCTCTCAACAGAACAGAGCAAACCACAGACTAAATAATAGAGAAATGTTGTACATAGGAAGCTACTGCATATTGCCGAGTGTGCCCTGGTGGTTAGAGAAAGACTTATCTAACTCCATCGCTAGGAGGTCATCATCATATGTGTTTCCATCATGCTTCAGGCATCAAAGGACATATTATCGTTGCTCTTCTCCTCATAGTGAGAAGTTTCTAGCTGAGCAACATGGACCTCGAACTTTAGTTTATTTTTCTCGCCATCATTTTGAATATACTTCTAATACAATTCGACCAAGTGCTTTGGGGTACGACAAGTACACGACCAGTGGCACTTGTTTCCACACCGGTAACACAGTTGTGAGGCATGGTGCGACTTACTCTACTAGAGCTTCTGCTGGACAACCCACTTTTGTTTTTTCTATCATGCTTCCCCCTTTCAATTTTCATCTTCACGTCGTAATTCTGCCACAACCCCTTCTTCCGCTTCCCTCCATTGTGGCCCTTGCCAGTAGAGGAGCTCTAAGCATTGACATGTGCTTTAGCACACCATTGGCTCCTGTGGGGTGGAACTCATGATTTTTCATAAGAATCTCATTTTGCTTCTCTGCTTCAAGAAGAGCTAGGATCAACTCAAAATGCCTTGTAAATTTTCTTTGACGATACTACTGTTGGAGTAACATCATCGAGGGATGGAAGGTACCCAGGGCCTTATTAATCATCTCTTTCGCTAATATATTTTTTCGCAAAAAATTAACTTCGAGGTGACTCCGTGGAAAAACTATATAGCTCAACCAATCGAACAGAAAAAAAACATGGGTTGAAATGCTCCTCTCAATCAATAGTAAACATGATTGAGAATAGAGGGAGAGCGAGACATGTAGTGATATGACCTATGGAGAAGAGGAAGAGGCAACCTCTGCTCATGTTCTTTTCTCAGTGAAGGAGGCTTCCATTGTGCTATGCTACAGGTTAGTTAATGTGCAGCCTGTACTCCTGTGCCTGTGCCTACTTTGTCTCACAAGCCAGCACCGAGAGGAACTTGAGGCAATCGGTGAGAGGAGCAAACAAAGTGCAGACCGGTGAAGCTTGTAAGGCACAAAGCATTACAGATAGTATCTGGGCTTGAAAGTAAAATGTATCAGCAAGAAATTAAGAATACCTCATTCACCAATTGCGAAGTTCGATGACAGACCTGTACATCACATTGAACTATTTTGTTGCTTGCTTCAGGTGGTAAATTCTCATAGATGGAGCAAAAAATATGGCATCCGATGAAAGAAATACTGAAAGTACATCATGTTATATATATGAAGCTAAAGACAAGTGGAAACAAAATCAATATAAATATTTGTAGCTCATGCTATGCCATAATAGACAACAAGGCAATTTCACCTTCATTTTGAAAAGTACAGAACCCTTATCATTCTCCGTTACATAAATTACTGGATTTTCATCTCTATTTGCTATAAATATACCCCAGTAATTTCGAAAGTCCTCAAGGTACTATGAAGAGCCACTCAGACATAGCCCAAACAAATATTCTTGACTATATAATAAAATATAAATAAAAACAATTTTTGCAGCAAGTAACCAACGATCGTTATCTTTATCTGCTGTAGCGATAGATGGTTAATTCTTGTAAGAATTATAGTTATCTATGCTGAACTTTACATTTATTTTTGGCAGTGTAGCTACACCCCGGTGTAGTATAGCGGAACCATACATATATAGACATGAATCATTTAGAGTGATAGAACTAAAGCTCCCAAATCAATTAGCATACTGCAGCAAGTAAATAAATCACTTGTATTAAATAATAGTTACAACATCATAGAATAAAAAAAGAGAAAGGTTATCAATGAATAAGAAAGCTATAACTACCTGATATTCAGATAAGTAGGAGCAATAATCACTTGCGGTATGAACCAGTATTAGCTAGATCAAATAAGTATGAACCAGTATTAGCTAGATCAAATAAATAGTCTGAATAAATAACCATGAAGAAAGAACTAAACAACAGCTACTGAACTATTTTGGAAATAACCCAGTGTACTATAAACACTTGCAGATAAGCTTACTTCATAACCCATGTTCAAGTTAGTAAGAATTGATGGTGAGACATTCGGGAAGCATTTTTTAATGGCTAAACATGTGCTTATCAGTTATCACAGGTATAAGTGTTCCAAATTGATTACCTAGTCAGAGCTTAACATAATCTTTTCACTCTAAATTCCAAACTACACTACCAAATTCAAATGTTGTACTCCCAGGTATAGGTGTACATACCTGTATCCTCCTATGGGTAAACATGATTGCCCTTTCAAACAGGATTCCGAATCACGTGTTTCAGCTTTTGTTGTCTAAAGTTTATATCAATTAGAATAATGTAATTCACAGCATCAATGGCATACTTTTCACAGAACTCAAAGACAGAAATAAAGGGTGCTGGAACCGTCTGTTCACTAGTTTTTGTGCCTGTGTGTGTCAGTGGCTGTGGTTTCATGATCTAGAAGTGCTCAGATCTGTTTGTCCTTATGTCCTAAGCTAAAACCTGGAGGTCGGGATGATGCAGAAGAGAAGAATTTGCGAAGCATTTTACCTAAGTAGCTTAGATTGCTAGCGATGATGCTGACAACGTTGTGAGCCGCCGTGCGATCTGTAGGGGAGCCGCCGCCTTGGAGATACGTGAGGAGGCACTGCTGCCAGGAGGAACTGCGGAGGAGGCGAGGAGAGGCGCTGGGTGTTGGCGGCATGGAGGAGGCATGGAGAGGCAGATCCGTGAGGAGCGGCCGCCGCCAGTGGAGGCGAGGGGATCCGTGAGGGGGAGGAGACGCAGCGGAGGCAAGGGAGAGGACGGCGGCGGCATGTCTGGACCGGGGGGAGTTGACGGTGGCGGGCATGGCGAGAAGATGGTGGAGGGGAGGAGGAGAGAGGGGGGGTGGTGGGAGGGCGGGCGTGGAGAGGCAGATCCGTGAGGAGCGGCCGCCGCCAGGGGAGGCGAGGGGATCCGTGAGGGGGAGGAGACGCAGCGGAGGCAAGGGAGAGGACGGCGGCGGCGTGTCTGGACCGGGGGGAGTCGACGGTGGCGGGCATGGCGAGGAGATGGTGGAGGGGAGGAGAGAGGGGGCGGTGGTGGGAGGGCGGGCGTGCGTGAGCTGTGAGCAGACATGCGCGGCGAAGAGAGGGCGCGGCCCGTTAGGGTTTCACGCGTGCAGAGAGGGGGCTGGGCGTGGGTAGGCGGAGCTGTTCGATCGAGATCGGACGATGATGGGACGCACGACGGACGAAAACTGACGAAGAAAGATAAAGATAAAAGATGGGGTGGGTTGGGTTCAAATAAAAATAAGATGGAGTGGATAGAAAAAAATAGTTTTATTAAATGGAGTGGGGTGGATATGGTGGGTTGGGTTTACGCCCATTAGCAGCCCTACCTATGATCCGTGCCTTCGTAGCATGCGCCGTGCCATTGTAGCCAGCCAGCCATACAAGGATGTGGGCCAGGAGTAGGGATGGCCCCCTCCGATCTGCGGAGGAAATGCTTCGCGGGGAAGGCAAAACAGCCCACGCTAGCTCCTCCCCTTGTCTGTCCCATTGGCAACACAGTCACACAGATGGAAACAGCCAGGCCTTACTACTTTTTTTCCATCCTTGCCGATCCCGGCGCTTGGGGACAAAGCTACCCCCACTGTACTGCCCGTCTGCATCCTTTTACCGTTTCATCAGTTGCAGGCCCACCACCCGCTCTCCTTTCCCCTCCGCTTCTCGTTCGCTTCGCCCAATTCATTTCAGGGATTCGTATCATCGCTCCAATTAGATTCATTTCACTTTGTATCATGGCACCAAATCGATTCATTTCATCAGAAAAGGATACATCAGATGATTGAAACTGCTTTTTGATTCGATTAAAAGATAGATTGATAGATTGGACAGTGTCAGTGCCATGGCTGCCTGTCAAACACGCACAGGAACATAACTTAACAAAAGGAAATAACACAAACTCCCACCATCACATGGATCCAAACAGTCTCGACGCCTTCTTCATTGTCCTACGAGGGACGGAACACAGCCGGGAACGCAACGGAATCTAAGGACAGGATAGGTACGAATTGCTGCGGTCAGCGATGATGAGGGGGAAGAAGGCATGCAACGAGTCAGATCTGCCTAGTACTTCTTGCTGGCGCAGTCTCTGGCCAAGTGGCCATCCTCACCGCAGTTGTAGCAACCACGGCCGCCACCGCCGCCGCCACCGCCGTAGCCTCCCCCGCCGTAGCCGCCGCCACCTCCACCCTGGCTGCAGTCCCTCGCCATGTGGCCCTCCTCGCCGCACTTGTAGCAGCCACGGCCGCCTCCGCCGCCGCCACCGCCGCCGTAGCCGCGGTCGCCCCCGCCGTAGCCACGGTCGCCCCCGCCGTACCCGCGGTCGCGGTCGCCGCCGTAGCCGCCACGGTCACCTCCGCTTGGGCGGGGGCCGCCGGAGACTGGGGCGCCGCCGGGAGCGGTGATATCGATGGCCTTGGAGCGACCGTCATCGCCAGTGCCGACGACGAACTCTACGGATTCGCCGTCGTTGAGGCTGCGGTAGCCGTCGGACTTGATGGAGGACTGGTGAACGAAGAGATCCTCGGAGCCGTCGTCGGGGGAGATGAAGCCGAACCCCTTGGTGGTGTTGAACCACTTCACCGTCCCCTTCATCCTATCCGACATCTTGCGCCGCCGCCGGACACGGAAACCCAAAACCCTAGATTGGTGTGGACTGTGGAGCCGGAGGCGATCGGGACGGGGATGGGCTGTGGAGGGGCAGGCGCCGAGGGCGCCGTTTTATAATGGCTCTCGGTGGGGGCCTGGAGAATCCCAGGAGGCTGGCAAATGGAACCGGTAGGATCGACACCCTTCACTGACATGCGGGCTAGGTTTAGGGGTTGGATAATTGGGTCCCAATGTCAAGCTCAACAAAATGCTGCTGTATTGTGGGGCTGCCCTCGCCCACGTATTTGAAGCGGGACGGTCGCTTGCAAAGATATGTCCACCCCACCATCAACCTATCACCAGCAATGAATGCGCCTAGGTCCATTCCTCGGTGGCTCCCATCCCAGGTGTCCGTTCTAAACTTCTACTAAAAAAAGCGCACCCCGAATACACGTTTTGTTTCCCAGAAAATATCTGGTGGAAAAAACAATTAAAATATATTGTTTACGAAAAACACTTCGGTTCGTAAGTCCGGTGCGTCGGACGCGCGCGCATGAAATGCGCCCCGCGCAAACTGCCTTCCGCGCCGTGCAATCTGTTTTCCGCGCGAATTGCTTTCTAATTGCATGCAATGACACAAGCTAACGTCAGCTAAGATTCCGTTTTGTATTTTTCTTTTTGATGGCCATAAATTTTGACTGTGTGTTTTAATCCACCAACCGTTTGTACTAGCGTGTTCCTCGTATTTTTACGAACAAAACAGGACGTATATTGCCATATAAATTTTGACTGCGTTTCCTCAAGTTTTATTGCTAGATCATCAAGTTTAATAAATAAATTCTCAAGATTCAACCAGGTCCACGATTGATCAGTATATGGGTCAAGGTTCATCAGTATATGGAACAAGATTCATCAACACATGGTCCAATATTTAAGTTTCAACTGTGTTTGTCAAGTTATATTAGTACATTATTCAAGATTCACTAGTATATGTGTTAAGTTTCATAAGTGGTTTCTCCGAGTTTTACATAAAAAAATTGAAAAAGTGAAAAATTCAAAAAAAAAAGTATTTAAAATGGGTTGCCCTCGATTTTAGAAGAATTATGAAATTTATTCCATACATTTTGAACACTGTTTGAATTTTATACAAAAATCAAAAATTTAATTAAAAAATTATCAACTGCACATCTAGCCAACGTACGCCTTGCTGCGTCTTGTGCACGCGGGGGGCGGGGCTGCGCTCGGATGCGCGCGCTGACGGTGATCCGGTGGCCGATGCGCGTCCGATCCAACGCTCTCGCGCCGGACGTCCGAACGCCGGCCTCCACTTTGTTTACCCAGCAATTTGTTGTAAACAAATCTAAAATGAACAAGTTCATTGAGAAATAGAAACATGCATTTGACTGCTGGATTTTGATGCTCGAAAATATTAGAATTTTGGGTCACGTAGTAATGAGAGAAAATTGCACATTGTGGTTGACTATGATCAAATCTTATTTAATTTTTAATGTTGAAAATTATTTTTTCGTTCCGCCCATAAGTTGTTGCCATTTTGATGGAAAAACAGAATGGTCTGATTTTCTGGTAAGATTACAGAGATAATTTTGATTTGTTGGGAGAGCTAACATTAACGTTCCAACTACAAACCACACACAAATAGGCAACAGACAATCGCCAAACCACCGAACTTACTCGTTATCAACCACACTAAAACACTCGAATGACTTGACCACGAACTTTGATTCTCGTAACTAATCGAAGAACAAGTAAGAACAAAATAAACACAATATGAAATTGCAAATATCACATGAAGAACTCGATATATGCATAACTCGATTTGGTTGATCTAGGCAACACAAGCGAGTTCAAGGAAGTGTCGCACATGTGGACTACTAATCTAAACAAAACTTGGGTCCAAACGTTGAAGGCTACTGTATTTATAGAAGAGACAAACATGAGGGTCTGCTGGATGTCCTAGAGTTTTTCTATGGTGTCCACCACATGGACTTGGGCATAACACGATTACAAGGCCTGATTTGACCCATCGGATGACGAACCACCTTTTCAATTATTTTTGATACTCCAGGATGAATTTTAAGGTGAAACCTGATCTATTGAAAATCAATCACCTAAGCTTTTCATAGAGTTGTAGAACATAAAAAACAGACTGCATATGTGAGATGAGTGTCCGTTTGAAGGTGTTCTGCCCACGGACAACTAAATCGGACGCGTGGACAAATTGTGCTTTCTTTTGGGTTGGCCTTAGAGCAACTTTACTAGCATGACATGAGGAAATAGGAGACGTGCATATACACCTTTCTTAAATATACCATCAAGTAGGAGAGGTGGCTAAGGTGACGGTCAAACAGACGGAGGTAATGATGCAACATCTAGAGGCCGAGGCCAATTGTGTGATTGACCTGGCCATGTAGAGAGTTGATGAAACCATGTTGATGGAGTCATCGTACCATATGTAAACGAATAGTGGATGTCGTGAAGTATCACCAACTTGTCATAGACGTAGCGGAAGAAAAGGAAGTGAAGGATCAAGATGCCGCCTAGAGGGAAATGGATAGGTTTTACAAAAACTTCAACCGTCTTTTACGCAGAATCTTCAGACTCCGGACAGTCTGATCCCAAACACCAGACAATCCAACCTACATAAAGAGTCAAGGTTGAATCTTGAGCTCGTCTCACAAATCCAAGTTACCACCTGCATCAAAAGTCAATCCACAACAAGAATACAAGCAATAACACTCCAAGATTCTAGCCAGCTATAAACACAAGCTCAAATCAAAATAAATCGAGCTAAAGAGATAAGAGAGGGGAAACCAAAAGGTGATGAGGAGACTTTCGATGTTTGTTCCTGAAGTTCGGATTCTTTAGGGGATCATATGACTTCGTTTGGGTAGGCCCGTTCATACTTGAGCCCAAGTCTATTTCACCCCTTACCCTCACCAAGGTCACACCAAGACCCCTCGGCTTCACTCCTTGATTTCTTCTCTTCCAAAGGTGGAATCAGCCTACACAAACTTCCCACGACACATCACACAAAGCTCTGATAGCTCGTAGGCGGCGCCTAGCTGTCTAGGAGTCCTTAACCTCCAAAAGTAACAAATCCGACGAAAATCAAGCTTGGAAATGAATCGAGTGCTCGAAGGATGAAGCTAGCTCACGAGGGGCATTCGACCTCACTTCTGAAACCCTTCCCAAAACTTAGAGTAATGGGATTTGGGGTGGGGAGAATATTTAGTGCTCAAGAGGTTGCCAGACGTGAGTATTCATGAGAGTGAAGTGCTTATGCTAGCTAGGTTGGTGGGAGGGATGTTAAATAGTTGAGGGCTCGGGCTAGCCGGTGGGGTAGAGATTTCTGCGCACATCGGACACTCCGATCCAAAGACCGGACACGCTGGTGTAAAATGCGTCCAATTGAGAATCCAAAATCTTGAAAATCCAGACACTTCGACCCTGAAGGTACAGACAGTTCGGTTCAAACCACTGAATACTCCAGTGGGAATAAATAAAATCAATGGAAATGACAAAGAGCACCGATTTTAAAATTTCTAGAAATACAAGGTACTCTGGTTTTTTTTTTTGGAATGGATACTCCGATACTGATATTTCAGACAGCCTGATGTGCCTCATACCGAAAACTTCGGTACTTGGCACTAGATAGTCTGACCCGTACAAGTGCAAAACCATGTGTTTTGAGATTGAGATGTGATTTGTGTCTCTCCTAGACTATACTTCATCCAAGAGAACTTGAGACATCTAAAAGTTATTTTTCATCGCACTACTCTTAATAGTAAAATTGTCCTTATGACTCAAATTTAAAACTATAAAATACAGGTCTAGGGAAAGCCGGGCTTCTTTGATTCTCACCTTTTGAGGGATTCATGATGCTTTTACATACACTTCAATGATGATTAAATCTACTCATTTACTCAATTAAACCATTAGTCTGTTGATTGTTTTCTCATTAATCACAAAAATTATCTTAGGGGCGCAGATACACTTTCAATCTCCCCTTTTTGCTGATTGATGACAACCCGGTAGGACTTATTAAATATTAACAAGTTCTCATATAGAGTGAGCTCCCCCCAATGTGTTTAATTATTTGAATTTGTTTGGAAATCAAATGCACATATTTAAATAAATTTTGCAAGAGCTCCCCTGTATCTTTGCAATCAATGAATAACATAAATAAACAATTTAAAAATATAATGCATATGGCATGGCATGAGACAAACAAATCATATATATTAAGAAATAGCTTATTAACCAAGCATGAAGTTTTGCATCACATCATCTCAGAAACATAACTAAAATTATTACGAACCACAAAATTAAGTTTAAACAAGTACCAACTGTAGTTCACAGCCCAACATTAAACAAGTTTTGAACCAACTAACAATGTTTCAAAAGGCGACAAGCTTCAAAAAGTAGCAAGAACCAAACAAATAGATAGATATCTTTTTCTCTCCCCCTTTGACATCAAGACAACAAAAAGGAAAGCAGAAGAAGAAGCTATCACTCCAACTCTTCGGTCTTCATCATAAAGAACCAAACAAATAGATATCTTTTTCTCTCCCCCTTTGACATCAAGACAGCAAAAAGGAAAGCAGAAGAAGAAGCTATCACTCCAACTCTTCAGTCTTCATCATTATCGGTACAATAAATACCATGGTATTAAGAGTCCAAAAGAAGACCAGGTGAGGCCGCCACGCGCCAGGCGGGCGATGAGGCCCAAGTGCGTGGGCGAGCTCCACAGCGCTCCAGGCGAGGCCGCCACGCGTCTGGCGGGCGATCAGGCCCCAGCGCGTGGGCGAGCTCCACAGCGCTCCAGGCGAGGCCGCCACGCGTCAGGCGGGCGATCAGGCCACAGCGCGTGGGCGAGCTCTCCCCAGCGCGCGGGAGGCCCTTCACCGACAGGTGGGGCCACGTGGCGGGCCCGCGTGGCAGGAAGCGTTCAGAGGGGAGTCTTTTGGGCGAAGGCTCTCCCTGTTGCGAAGCACAGGTGCATTTAATGCGACATCATGCGCGGATTGACCGAGGGAGTGATGATTACCGCCACAGTGACTTCTGCTGGTCTGACCAACTGTCACTGTGGCTCTGCGGAACTGACCGGCAGAGAGGGCTTGCCATCACCAAGTTGGCCGCCCGCGTCAGGCGGTGGGAGCAGCGCCCCGCCTGTTGCTTTGCAGGCACGTTCACACGAGTCAAGGGCCATTTGCGAGCGTGCGTAGGCGGCGCCACCCGGCGCATCAGCAGCACGTTTTCGTCTCTCCTGTCTTATCTCCCTAGTCTTATCAGTGTACTGTATTACCCCCTTTGCCCTCTCCACCAACCCATGGCATGTATAAAAGGAATTTGGAGAGAGAGAGGGGGGCATTCTGTAATCATCTCTTACACACAACCACAACAAGAAAAGAGCTAAGGCTCGGCAGGAGTAGGACCATTACCCGTCAGGGAGTCCGAACCTGGGTAATCTCTGCGCGTTGCTCCTTGCCGTGCCCAACGCTTGAATCAGATCGAACTCGAGCTGATCGGCTAGAAGAGTAGAAATCTGATAGGGGTGTGATTCGCCATGGTTCGGTGAAGAACACGCCGTCAGTGGCGCGCCAGGTAGGGGGCGCTAGTGTCAGTTTGAGTCCTTCAACCTTTTTCAGGCAGCAATGGCGGATCAGCAGACTGCGGCGGATAAGGAAGTGGCGCTGCCGCGGCGACGGTGGTGGATCAGCCGGGCGGCAGCCTCCCGCCTAGGATCGGCACCCTGGCGGAGAGCAGCCGTCCCAGACTGGCTAGGCGACACCTGGCCATGGAGGAGTGCTCTCCGGCACAAAACCTCTATGCGGCCAGGGCCCTACTGGACAACCCGCCGGTTCCGGTAACTCCGGACTCCCCGGCGGCGCCGTGGTTGGCCAGTTTGGCCCGCTATGTCGACGCCGCGACGGCGATGGTGCAAGCTTCAGAGGGCGTGGGAACCGGTGTTTCCGCTTCGTCCCGTTCCTTGGTTTCCCCGCACCCCTCCCGCGGAACTCTTGGCGGGAGGGAGCGGGGGCAGGATGGCCAAAGCCGGGCAACTCCTTCAGCGGTTCGGCCGGACAGACGCGGCTGTGGGCCGGACCTCCGGAGCCACTTGGAGGACCGCCATCTACGGCACGGAGAAGACCTACGTGACAAGCTCCGCCGGCGGCACGATCGAGAGCGCGATCGCGCTATTGCCGCCGCTCGCGTAGGCCAGGAGGGCTGCTCCCGCGACGCCGCCTCCGCCGATGAGGGCGGCGCTTCTTCGGCGCCGTCTGGGCGTCGGGGGCGGCGGGACGAGGGGCGTGCGCAGGAGCAGGAGGCTCTAGACGTCGGTTGCCGCGCCTTTTCGAAGGAGCTGCGCCGAGTTCAGTGGCCGGAGAAGTTCCGGCCAGCCTCCATCGAGAAGTACGACGGCTCCACCAACCCCGACGAGTTTCTACAGATCTACACCACGGTGGTGCAGCCGGCTGGAGGGTCGGGGAAAGTTCTGGTGAACTACTTCCCTGCAGTCCTCACCGGCGGAGCCCGCTCGTGGCTTATGAACCTGCCTTCGGAGTCGGTAGGGTCATGGAAGGAGCTCTCTAAGCTCTTCATCCCCAACTTCCAGGGCACTTTCGAGCAGCCCGGAGTCGCCACAACGTGGAGCAGAAGATGGGGGAGTCGCTGCGCGACTACATCCGGCGCTTCAGTCAGGTACGCAACACCATTCCAGACATCTCCATCGACGCCGTCGCCATGGCTTTCAGGAGGGGCGCCCGAGACCCCAAGGTCAAGGAGAAGATGGCTACCCGCAAGATCAAGACAACGGAGGAGCTCTTCACTTTGGCCCACAAGTGCGCCCTGCAGGCGGAGGCCCGCTTCCGCACGGCTGGAAGGGCGGGGGCCACCGCAGGTGGCGAGGCCGGGACCTCCAAAAGTCCCCGCGGAAAAGACAAGAAGAAGCGCAAGGTGGCCAAGGCCGGGTAGGTCCTGGCCGCTGAGCGCGACGACGACAGCAGCCAGCCGCGCGACGGGCGCGGCAGGTGGAAGAAAGGAGGAGGTCACGGCGGCGGCAAGGACGGTCACCGCGGCCGTGGCGAAGGGCGAGGAGGTCGCCCGACGAGTCGGATGGAAGGACCTACTGTCCCATCCATCGTAGCAACACCCACGACTTGGCTGATTGCCAGGTCGTCAACAAGATAGTGGACAAGCGAGTCCACGAGTAGCAGCAAGCATCCGCCAGCGACAAGGGCAAGGATACTGTTCCTCTTGGTTTTCAATAGGCGGAGTGTGAAGTCGCCTTCATCCATGGCGGGTCGGCCACCTATCCTTCTCACGCCAGCTTCAAGCGTGTGATGAGGGAAGTGTGCGCCGTCGTGCCCGGCGTAGGGTCAGCCAGGCAGCTGGTGTGGTCGGAGCAGTCGATCACATTCAGTCAGGCTGATCACCCCGCCAGTACCGTCGGCCCGGGACATCTCCTGATCGTGGTTGCGCCCACGGTCCGGAATGTTAAGCTGGGGCAGGTGCTGGTAGATGGAGGAAGTTCTATTAACCTCCTATCCGCCCGAGTCGCCAAAGCACTTCAGATCCAGGAGCAGGAGCTTCGGCCGTCGCTCCCTTTCTTCGGCGTCGCGCCGGGGGCTGAATCTGTCCCTCTGGGGCGCGTCAGTCTCCCGGTAACCTTCGGTGGCTCCGACAACTTCCGTACGGAGATTCTCGAGTTTGAGGTAGCCGACTTCGACCTCCCGTACAACGCCATACTAGGTCGGCCGGCGCTGACCAAGTTCATGGCGGCCTGCCACTACGCTTACATGGTGGTCAAGATCCCGGGGCCAGCCAGCCCCATTATCGTGAAAGTGGACCGCCCGGAGGCGCTCCGCTGCGACAAGGACGCTCTCGCTTTGGCGGGGGCAGTCGGTGCCCAGAAGGCTGAAGTTTCGACACTGGGAGCTCCTCCGACGAAGATCCGTGCTTCCCCCGGCTTGTCCGCGAAGGTTAAGACGATCTCCCTGAGCGAGTCAGACCCGGCGAGGACCGTTCAGGTGGGCGCTTCTCTCGGCGCCAAATAGGAAGGCACGCTCGTCTCCTTCCGCCGGTCTAATGCAGACGTGTTTGCTTGGCAACCGTCCGACATGACTGGGGTCCCCAGGGAGGTGATTGAGCATAATGGCCACGATCCCCGGCGCGCGACCGGTTATGCAGAAGGTTCGGAAGCAGTCGGTGGAGCGCCAGGCCGTCATCCGCCAGGAGGTGGACAAACTTCTGAGGGCGGGGGTCGTTCGGAGCGTCGCCCATCCTAGATCGCTGGCAAACCCCGCCCTCGTCAAGAAATCCAACGGGCGATGGAAGATGTGCGTGGACTTCACCGACCTCAACAAGGCGTGCCCGAAGGATCCGTATCCACTTCCCCGTATCGACCTCATCGTCGACTCTACGGCGGGGTGCGAACAGCTGTGCTTTCTGGATGCGTACTCCGGGTACCACCAGATTAGCATGGCTGAAGAAGACAAAGACAAGACTGCCTTTGTGACGCCCATGGGCGTCTACTGCTACACAAGGATGGCGTTCAGATTGAAGAATGCAGGCCCAACCTATCAGAGGGCCATGCACATTGCTCACCGCCCGCAGGTCGGGCGGAACCTGGAGGTGTACGTCGACGACCTGGTGGTGAAGTCCAAGAAGACGGAGGAGCTGATCGGCGATTTGGAGGAAACCTTTGCCAACCTGAGGAAATACTGCATCAAGCTCAACCCCGAGAAATGCGTGTTCGCCGTTCCGTCGGGCAAGCTTTCGGGTTTCCTTGTCTCCTAGAGGGGGATTGAGGCGAACCCTTACAAGATCGCGGCAATCGAGAATATGAAGCCACCGGTGCGTCTTCGGTAGAGGCAGTGTTTGGTGGGCTGCTTGACTTCCCCGGGCCGCTTTATAGCTCGCCTGGGGGATAAGAGTCTCCCTCTATTCAAGCTCTTGAAGAAGACCGATCATTTCGAGTGGACCACGGAGGCGCAGGAGGCGTTCGATGGCCTGAAGAAGTACCTCACTTCGCCGCCCGTGCTGGTCGCCCCAGATCCAGGCGAGTCGCTGATTCTTTATGTCACGGCGAACCCGGAGGTGGTCAGCGCGGTGCTGATGGCGGAGAGAGGAGTTCAACGACCGATCTACTACATTAGCAAAGTCCTCCATGACGCCGAGACAAGGTACTCGTAGCACCAAAAGATGCTGTATGCTGTGTTGACAGCATCCAGGAGGCTGCGCCACTACTTCCAGGGGCGGGAAATCACTGTTTTGACGAAGTACCCCTTGCGAGAAATCCTCTTCAACCGCGAGGCGACGGGTCGCATCGCCAAGTGGGCAATGGAGTTGGCCGAGTTCGACCTCAAGTTCGCCCCCCAAACGGCCATCAAAGGGCTGGCTCTGGCAGAGTTCATCAACGAATGGACTCCGGCGGCCGCAGAAGTTGAAGACACCCCAGCACCCTCGCCGTGGACTCTCTTCTTCGACGGCTCATTCCGGCTGGAGGGGCTGGGGTCGGCGTCGTCCTAGTGTCTCCCATCGGCGACATTGTTCGGCACCTGGTGGTGCTGGAGTTCCGCGCTACCAACAATGCCGCGGAATACGAAGGACTCCTTGCCGGGCTCAGGGTGGCCTCAACCCTGGGTATTCGGTGGCTACAAGTCAAAGGCGACTCTCTCCTGGTCATCAACCAGGCGAGGAAGGAATTCTCCTGTTCAGATCCCACCAGGGCAGCCTACCTGGCGGAGGTGCGCCGGTTGGAGCGGCACTTTGAGGGGTTGGGCTTCATGCACGTCCCTCGCCGTGACAACTACATGGCGGATGAACTGTCCCAGATTGCCTCGTCAAGGGATACTCACGCGGCCATCTGTTGCAGCCCCCGATCCTGGTGGGGACGACATGATTCTCGACGCCACTCCTGGTTCTGGTGGAGACGTCAATGTCCCCGCAACGGCTCCCCAGCTGAGGGAAGATGCGGAAGGACTGCTACGGCGGTTGAGGCGGAAATGCCAGGCCAGGCAGAGTATGTTGAAGACCATGCTAAGGTCGTCGCACTCGTCCGGGAAGGTTAGTGGATGGATCCTATCCTAGCCTACCTGCGGGACAGAGTGATCCCCGACAATGACGCGTCAGCTGAGAAGATAGCGCGCAAGGCCAAGCGCTACGTCCTGGTAGGTGGGGACCTATATCGCTAGGGCGCTAACGGAGTTCTACTAAGTGCGTCACTGGGGAAGCGGGGAGCGAAATCCTCTCTGAGATCCATGGAGGCATGTGCGGGGGCCATTCAGGGAGCCGGGCGTTAGTCGGAAAGGTCTTCCGCCACGGTTTCTATTGGCTTACTGCCCTCCAGGATGCCTTCGAGCTGGTGAGGAGTTGCGAAGCGTGCCAGTTTCATGCTAAGCAGATCCACCGACCAGCCCAGGCGCTGCAAACCACTCCGCTCTCCTGGCCGTTCGCGGTCTGGGGGCTAAACATCCTGGACCCGTTCCCGCGGGCGACCGGAGGCTACACGCATCTGTTCGTCGCCGTCGACAAGTTCACCAATTGGGTGGAAGCCTCGCCGGTCCCGGCGATCACCTCCGCTGCAGCCATAAAATTCATGAGAAGTATCTTCGTCCGGTTTGGCGTCGCCAGCAGAATCATCACCGACAATGGCGCTTAGTTCAAGAGTGCTAACTTTCAAGATTGGTGTGAAGAGCTGGGTACCAAGCTGTGCTTCACCTCCGTCGCGCATCCGAAGAGCAATGGGCAGGTGAAGCAGGCGAACGTAGAAGTGCTCAAAGGACTCAAGACAAAGACGTTTGATCGCCTGGAAAAATGTGGCAAGCGCTGGGCGGAAGAAGTCCCCACTGTACTTTGGGCGCTGCGGACGACTCCCAACAGAGCTACTGCAAGACCCCTTTCTTCCTGGTGTATGGCTCTGAAGCAGTGCTCCCGTCGGAGCTCGCCTTCGGATCCCCAAGGGTGGCGGCGTATAGCGAAGATGGTGACCCTGACCGGCGTCAGGATGAAGTAAATCTCTTGGAGGAGATCAGAGACAGAGCGGCGATCCAGGCCGCCAGATATCAGCAATCCCTGCGCTGTTATCAGGCAAGAAGGGTGTACGAGAGAACACTAGCAGTGGGTGACCTCGTCCTGCGCAGAGTCCAGGTGCAGGCAGGTCGCAACAAGCTGTCTCCCCGTGGGAGGGCCCCTTTAAGGTGGTCTCAGTATCTCGTCCAGGCTCAGTCAGGCTCGCCTTCGAGCATGGTCGCCAATTGGCGAACACCTGGAACGTCGAGCAGCTAAGGAAGTTCTACCCGTAGGTAGCTGTTTCAGAAGCTTTTTGGCCTTCCCTTGGAGCCGAGCGGCGAGGTCTTCCCCCTTCACCGCTCGCCTCCGGGGCTACGATGTACAAAGCCATCTGCAATATAAGGATAAGTTCTGTCACTCTGTGAACATTCTGTTTCACCTTAAAAAGTCTGTTAGAAAACATTCTGTTGAAAACTTATAGCGAGAAAGTACTTAAGGCTAATGGCCCCTTAGTAGCAAAGGCGAACGCTTGAACTTGCGCTGGGCGAGGCAAGGTAGATGGAAGGCGTGTCCTAGCTTGGTATGTCTGCTCGGTCTGGGCCCTCTGCGCCAACGACGGCACCAATGTCTTAGACCACTTCCGGAAGCTAAGTTCTCGCCACGCAATGTTCATGTTGGTTTGCGGAGAGGCCATAAGGGTCGAAGTAACAAGATGCCTAAGGAAAAAGCGCTCGCTTTCAACAGAACGTTCTGTCTAAAGCTTTCGGCGACCGGTTGCCTAAGTCCTTTTTTCTCCCAATTAAAAGATTGCATAAAGTTTAAACGAGACTTGTGGCAGGAAAAGCAAAAGGTTGCATTAACAAGTTTTTTGTACAAGACAAGCAGCAAAGGAGAACGAAGACTCCTCATCGTCGTCGTCCTTCGTCAGTGCAGCACCGCCCATCATAGACACTCGGTCGGCAGCAACTTCGATGCGAGATTGTTCGTCCTGGTCCAGCTGGCGCAGGGGCTCCCCGGTGGCGGCATCGAGATCGAACGCGGCGTTTTGGGCGAGACAGTTGCCCAAGACGAACCGCGCTGCTTCAAAGGCGCCGCGGCGGCCATCCTCGATCGCCCGCGTCCGCATGACCGCCGGCAGATCACCAAGGGCCTCGGCGGCACGCCCCACTGCGCCGGCGTACTGCGCAGCGGTCTCCTCCAGCGGGGGGTACAGGGTAACCCCCAGCGAGTCCAGGACCTCTGCCAGTCCGCGGTAAGCAGTCCGGAGCATGGCGGTGAGATCCTGAAGGTGCTCAGAGTTCGCCGCGCGGAGATTCGCAGTTTGCTTGGCGGCAGAGGCGGCGGCGGCTTGTGCCGCGGCAGCCTCGCGGGTCGCTGCCTCCTTCGCAGCAAGCTCCCGGTCAAGAATCCGCCGCACTCGCCGACAACTTGTGTTGCCGAAGCCAGAGCGCCTTCTCGCACTGCCCAGGTGTGGGCGAGGGCGCGGAGTGCCTCGAAGGAGCGCCCGACGTCAGCGGCGATGGCAGAAACGGCATCGGTGTCGGCTGCGGCAGCAGCTGGAAGGTGCTCCAGCCTCGACGTCGACGTGTTCTCCGTGGCAGGAGGCACCGTCTCCGTCGAAGGGATCGGGAGCAAGGCGGGGGCAGGCGGGTTGCGCGGACCGGAGCTCGAAGCCCCAGGATCCGACCTGCTCCACGAAGAAAAATCAGAAAAGGGTTCAGGTATGCGAAAAAACATGCAGCATGCTAACCCTAACGTGAAAATACATGCATGCAGAAAGTTACCTGAAGCGGCTCCCTCTGAAGGCGAAGGCAGGCAGCCTTAGGTTGCTCGGCAGCGGGACCGGCGCAGCCGCTCCTCCTCCCGATGAGGGAGGCGGAGGCGGCGGCGGAATCACCGCGGGCGGCGCTATCGAGGCGGACGCGGCACAGGAGGTGCCGGCGCGACAGACACCGGCACAGGAGGTGCCGGTGCAGAAGAAGCCGGCGCAGGCGGCGTCGGCTCTAGAGGAGTTGCCGCGCTCTCGCCAGGTGGCAGAGCGGCGGCATCAGCAGCAGGGCCCCACTGGAGGGGGCCAAAGGAGGTGGAGGCAGCTCAGGGTTCGCGGGGCGAGGCCTCTTCGGGCTTTCCTCCCCCTCGTCGTCGTCATCTTGGGAGAGGATGAGGCAGCGCTTCTCAAGAGCACGGTCGGCGTCGGTTGGGGCGGGAAGCGCGACGGCCACAGAAAGAGCGGCGGTCACAGGAGCTTCTGCGGTCGTCGAGGGTTGATCGCAGATTTGGTCGATGGACCACCTAGACCGCGGGACCAGAAACCTCCATGGGTGGCACCGCACGCAAGTACGGGTTGCGCTCCCGTGGGTCCCAGTCGCAGAGGGGGATGCTCGTAGGCAGAGGGGCGTCGCCGGTTGGCGCCGGCAGGAGTCCCGCCAGCCACTGGTGGAGCACCTCCTCTGACACGTTCCCCGCGGCTGGACAAAAAAAGAGAGGAAAAAGCTGCGAATTAGGAAAGAATCGAGAAGGAAAAGATGTTCCACAAAATCAGAAGACGCAAAAGAGAGTAAGAGCACTTACCTCCGGGGGCGATGCGGGTCCCATCGTCGTCGCCATAGTACTGCCAGGTGGGGCGCGCCCTCATGCGAAGCGGGCACCACATGGGTTCCGGTGAGCCCATTGTGGCGGAAGTCAGCGATGCGCACCAGCATCGCCTCTGTCTCTGCCACATCATCGGGAAGAGACCCCCAGCAGGCGAGGGATTCTGCGGTGCCCTCAGGGAAGATGAGTTCGTCGCAACCACTGGAGTCCTCCACGTACAACCACTGCCGCGACCAGTCCTTCCAGTTGGACTTGAGCACGAGCGGGATGAAGACGGTGGAGTCGCGAAGCGAGAAGTAGCAGCTTCCCACGGCCCCGCTCGAGCGCGAGCTCACATGCAGCGTAAAGAGCTGGCGCCAGAGCGGGAGATTCGACATCACCCCCACGAACATTTCGCAGAGGTGAGCGAAGATAGCCAGTATCACGATGGAATTGGGGGGAAGGTGCGCCGCCTGGATCTCATAGAAGGCAAGCACCCCCAAGAAGAACTCCGAGTACGGCGGAACGAGCCATGCCAGGATAGCCCAGGTGAAGGTGATGATCTCCCCGTGGCGGGGGCTTGGCGCCATGGTGCCAGCGCGGAACTGGGCGGCGGACAGCGGCACGTGCCGCTGGAGCCGCGTGACCGTCTCCTCATCTACGACGGAAGCGGGCAGAGTTGGCTCGGGCGGCGGTGCAGCCGGCGTCGAGGTGGCGGCCGGAGTGGCATCTCCACGGCGACCCTTACTGCGTTTCGGAGCCATGGGCAGATGGCGGAAGCGCGGCGGCAAGAAGGCTGAGTGCGGTGGCGCTGGCGAGAGAGCTCTACGGCGGCGGCAAGATTGGCAGATGGGGGTTTGAGGATTTGGCGTGCGAAAGAGCTTGCCGCGGCGTAAAGGAGTGAAGCATTTATAGATGGAAGGAGCAAGGGCGACGGTTTGGATTCCGTCCCCATTCGCGAGCGTGCGGCGCCATTATGCCCCGCGCGCCTCGGTTTCCCACGAAAAGCAGCACAGTTCCCCAAAGAAAATCGTGTGCAGGAGGAGAATCAGGCAGGCGGTCGCTGCAGGTGGTGGGCCCCCACGATTCATCTCCTATCGCGCGAGAAATGATGAGATATCGGCGCGACGGTTCGCGTATCATAGTGGGCCCGGGGGCTACTGTCGGTACAATAAATACCAGGTATTAAGAGTCCTAAAAAAGACCAGGCGAGGCCGCCACGCGTCAAGCGGCGATCAGGCCCCAGCGCGTGGGCGAGCTCTCCCCAGCGCGCGGGAGGCCCTTCACTGACAGGTGGGGCCCGCGTGGCAGGAAGCGTTCAGAGGGGGGTCTTTTGGGCGAACGCTCTCCCCGTTGCGAAGGACAGGTGCATTTAATGCGACGTCATGCGCGGATGGACCGAGGGAGTGATGATTACCGCCACAGTGACCTCTGCAGATCTGACCAACTGTCACTGTGGCTTTGTGGAACTGACCGGCAGAGAGGGCTTGCCGTCACCAAGTTGGCCGCCCGTGTCAGGCGGTGGGAGCAGCGCCCCGCCTGTTGCTTTGCAGGCACGTTCACACGAGTCAAGGGCCATTTGCGAGCGTGCGTAGGCGGCGCCACCCGGCGCATCAGCAGCACGTTTTCGTCTCTCCTGTCTTATCTCCCTAGTCTTATCAGTGTATGCACAAAATTAAGTTTAAACAAGTACCAACTGTAGTTCACAGCCCAACATCAAACAAGTTTTGAACCAACTAACAATGTTTCAAAAGGCAACAAGCTTCAAAAAGTTGCAAGAACCAAACAAATAGATTGATATCTTTTTCTCTCCCCCTTTGACATCAAGACACCAAAAAGGAAAGCAGAAGAAGAAGCTATCACTCCAACTCTTCAGTCTTCATCATCAAGAACCAAACAAATAGATATCTTTTTCTCTTCCCCTTTGACATCAAGACACCAAAAAGGAAAGCAGAAGAAGAAGCTATCACTCCAACTCTTCAGTCTTCATCATCATCGCCCTCATCGTCGTCCTCCACCCGAGGGGCTCCAAAGATCTCTACAGTCTCGGCATCATCACTCAACTCATCCTCGAAGGCACGTGTAATATCCTTATTATTATAAAAAAATCATAGCATTTGAATATAAAAATGTGAACAAATGTGTTAAAACATAAAAATGAGTATGTTACTTCAAAAAAAGATAATTTAATTTTTGATTTATTAATAAAGGCTTGTGTATTTATAAAAAATATTTGGTGATCTTGCCAAAAGTGATTTTTATATTTTGTTTTCAAATAATTTCTTTGATAAACAATTATTAGAAAAAAGATAAATGTATTGTTAATATATTTTAATGTTTTTGACCATATTTTATTCTCATCCTCTCTTTATCTCTCTGTTCATTCCTACGCACAGCAACCTTCTTCTGCACTGTGCAGCAACCTGTTCTTGTCCCTATGCATGACCAAGTTATTGAAAGTCCTCCCTAAATGCCACACTTGCACATTGATGATCATGAATTCGTAAGGCCATCAGTTTCTACTCCTTAACTGGCTGTTAATCACTCACTAATCCTAGCCAAAACGATCTATCTCTCCAATCCACTATTTAACCCTAAACCGAGTTCATCTCCCTCCTTGCTCTCCCCTCAATTCCGGCTTCGGTAAGTTTTTTTTCAAATTCTTCGATGACATCCTTGATAGACTTGTTGGTAACCCATTTTTGGCATCATTCGTTAGGGGAGCACCAGTGGAAAATCAGATTTTGGACGGCAGAGTTTCTCTGTTTGTCATCGCCTCCGAGGAGCGCATCGCCAAATTCTTATGTGCCGAGGTGTAATTCTCTTTCCTCTCTTATCCTCGGGCATCAATGTTTCTAAGAGAAGGTTCCCCCTCGACCAATTTTGCTGGAGCTTAGTCGGAGGGGCACCGTTACAGGTACTTTGTCTTCTCATGGTGGACCTTCTTGCTGACGTCGTTACGGTCCAATCCCCGCCAAATTGAGGACACCAACCGATTTCCCATTTCAGAGCCCCTCCTCTACCTCCATCTCGCTGCCATCACTATAACGCTTGAGCGTCGCCGTAGGTTGCCACTGGGGAGGACAATGCCGTCATTGTTGTCATCATCGTTTCGAAGCACCGCTACCAACGATGAGTTCGCCATCACCTCCTATTTCTCTGTCATACTTTTTCCCTCGTCTGAGCGCCGCCATTAGTGGGGAATCGCCGCCGCCTGACAATAGGTGGGGCCACCTGTCAGCCTCACCCATCGGCCGGCCACGCTACTCTTGGACCGGGTGTGTTGTACCAGCCGCCACTCGGGTCTCTGCCCCTTCTTGGGATGCGTTGGGTCGGCTTGCTAGCTGAGCTGCTTGGCCGGGCCATGTCCACCAAGCCGTGATGACCCTGCGCGTCTAGCCGCTTCTACGGCCGTGCATGCATGATGCATCGCACGCGAGCGCATCAGGCTGGGCTGCATAGGGTAGTCCAAGCCCATATTCAACTTACAAAGTTTATTCTATTTTATCTAAATAGTGAAACTTGTAAAATTTATATCTTTAATTATTCATGTCCAAAAATTATAAAATAAATTTTAATATGTTTGAAAAATTAATATCTACCTACTTTAATTTTACCATGAGCATTTGTATACATTATATTTATGTGATTTTTTACGCATTGATTAATGTCTTTTGATCACTTACGATAGATTTAGGCGACGAAGGAAAATTTACTAACACAGCGGAGGAGTGTGTTCACTGTGTAAACCAAGACAGGTGTTGAACTGAAGACCCGAGCTAGGCGACTAGAGTGGGGCGAATAGACGTCACAAATTTTCAACGCTACCGTTTTCACCAAAACCCGAACAACTTGACAATTATGTGTATCATAGCATGCATGACTAAGAGTCATGGAATATGTGGGAGTTTTTGCATTCACAATCCTGGTTGTCAAGTGTCCAAAAGAGATGAATCAATTCAAAGCTTGCTTTACAAAGGAAGATCAAGCCAAATGATCAAAGTGACTTTCAGAAAAGTAAAAGCAGATTTGTTCTCACTTGGAGAGGAGATGGATGGTGGCTTTATGATGCTCTTCAATTTTTGGAAATTTTTGTCCCTATTCCATAATTAGTCATGAGCAACTCAGCCGGAAATCTCCACAAAAATCTCTGTGTAAAAAAATATGAAAATTCAAACAATACAAGCTGCTTTCTGTAAAGCAAAAGCAGATTCTTCAGTTTGTTTCTACTTGGAGCAGAGAGATGATGGCTTTCTATTGCTCCACAAATTATAGGAATTTTGCTCTCTAGGCAACCATGAGTCGTGAAGCACTCCACCAAAAATCGCCTAAAAAATCTTTGCACAACAAATATGAAAAATCAAACACCACGAGATGTCAAGAACTCCGAAAAGAAAGTTTGGGGCTCGGTTTTCACTTCATAGCTCCCAAATGGAGAAACCAGTGGACTTCAAATTTTTACCACAGATGGGTATATGAGTCACGCATCTTTTTCAACTGGAATCATCCCAAAATGAGTTTCTAGATTTTTCTAAAAATCATTTACTGATTGCTGCTGGAATAAAAGTTTATGGACAGATTAACAATAAGTCAAGAACTTGATCTCTTGTCTCTCATATGG
This sequence comes from Raddia distichophylla, assembly GCA_005191435.1. Taxonomy (NCBI): domain Eukaryota; kingdom Viridiplantae; phylum Streptophyta; class Magnoliopsida; order Poales; family Poaceae; genus Raddia; species Raddia distichophylla. The sequence goes on from SPJY01012959.1 coordinate 578,456, forward strand.
TTGCAAAGTGTGTGTCAAATCATATTAGCAACCTCAAGGCATCGTAAATCACTAATAACCAGCAAGAAATCATCCAAGTTCTTCTCAAACACAAGAGCTTCAAAAACGAAAATGAAAATAAGAAAAACTATGAGCAAATCAACACAAGATATTCATGGAGAAGAATGATTTCATTGCATAGAAGTTGGGGATTACAAACTACAATTCATGTGGTTACAAGCACGCTAAATGCCACCCAAAACACATCCAACTCACCCTCTCTATTTCTGAAATTTTCAGCTCTAAGGGTGATGAGGAGGAGGTGCTCCCCTCCCCCTCTATTTATAGCCCAAGTGTGAGATGCCCTAAAACCTAGAGCCCGTTTCCACCCTTCATTTGAGGATGAGTGGAGTACAAATCACACACTACAAGACACACTCCTGAGAGGAAATATTCTCCATATATTCCTTGGGAAATATCTTCGTAGCTTCTAGCATCAGGTTACCGACGCCTAGGCCCACCGATCAGATCAACTTCACCATCAGGTTACCGACGCCGCAGCCTCTAGCTGCCTTGGATTCATTGCCATGGCTAAGCTCCACAAGTACACCACCTCATGTGACCGCCAGGTAAACCCGGTCGCCTGCACGCCTCCAGACGCACCAGCCTCCAGCTGTCCCCGCAAAGCGTCAGCCACGTACCCGCCGATACCTGCATCACTGAGGTGAACACATACGAAACCAACACACCTTACCTCACTTACAAGGTTAGTCCATCACAACATTTTCAACATCATAATCCCTTCAGGACATCACAATTAAGAAGCCCTAACACACCACGTGTCAGCTTAACAAATTCCACCGGACCACGTTCTATGAAAACTATTACCTAGCCCAAGCTCGTTACAATGGTCCCGTTCCAATTCCACGGCATTTCCACAAATGCACCATTTAAAATTATTCAAAACACTTCAAATTCCATCTTGTTACATATATTCATCATCAAACTGGGGTACCCTTCACATGAGTCTCAACATGAACCTTACTGATCTTTATAAAATTTTTATAACATTGCATGTATGTTAAAAACATACAAAATTGCTAATTGCTTTAGTCTAGCTCTACTTGTATTAAAATTACTATTAATAAAATAGTCCTTTCTGACATAGGGTATTTATATTGTTTAAATTTTGGCCACACCCTTGGAGTAGGTTTGCATGGTGCTTCTTAATTATATTATGATGATTTGTATCATTGCTTGCACTACAGGAAACGTGACTTTTGTGGTCAGCCAAAAATCTTTTGTGGTCGGCCAAAACACCGCTGATACTGTTTTTCGCACTATGTTGGCGGCCAAAAGAGTGTATGACGACATTAAACAACAATGTGGTTGGCCAAAAAAAGGCCGACCACAATAGTCACGCCAACTCTCCCGCCTTCATGCAAATTTGAAATTTGGACCCGCTCATCTAAACCCTATCGGCCGCAAAATTTATGCCGTCGACATTGAGGCACCCAGCTCACGGCATTTTAACGGCCTAACGAAAAACCACATCAAGGCGTGCCCACAAGGCAGACGTCTGTGATGGTCCTACCAATGTCGTCGGCCACTGTTATGCCGCCCACAATGTTCAACTTTTGTTGACGGCCTCTGCTTAGGCCGACGACATTGCTCGTGCAATGTGGGAGGCACTGGTTCAGGCCACCCACATTACGATATCTTTGTGGTCGGCATGCAGTCAGGCCGACCACAAAGAGCCCCGTGGCTCTAATTTCCCGCGACACTGTCCTATTTATCATCTAATGTTTTAGGGCATCCACGACACATTGTAATTTCTTTCACGGGTCTACATTGACCTGTGTTGCATTTTCGTAACAGTATTCTTTGAGATCAACCTTAACGTTCGGGGAACGAAGGTGATGCTAAAGTCTCAGTCAGGAATGAAAAGTGCCGAATGTGCAACTCATGACGATATAGCCACGTGGAACGACTTTTGATGTGTTGGGAATGCCCTAGAACCTCACGTAGCACATAGGACAGTGTCGATCGAGGCGCGGCCGTGTGTGGCCGGGAAGCGGCCGAGGGGGCCTGGAGGGTTTTTGTGGTTGGCCTGTCCCACGGCCGATGACATTGTTGAACTTTTGTGGTCGACCTCAGCTTAGGCCGACGACATTGCTCATGCAATGTGGGCAGCACAGGTTCAGGCCGCCCACATTATGATATCTTTGTGGTCGGCATAAAGTCAGGCCGACCACACTGTCCTATTTGTCACCTAATGTTTTAGGGCATTCGCGAAACATTGTAATTTCTTTCATGGGTCTACATTGACCTGCGTTGCATTTTCGTAACAGGATTCTTTGAGATCAACCTTACCGTTCGGGGAACGAAGGTGACGCTAAAGTCTCGGTCAGGAGTGAAAATGTACCGAATATGCAACTCATGATGATATAGCCCCGTGGAACGACTTTTGATGTGTTGGGAATGCACTAGAACCTCACGTAGCACATAGGACAGTGTCGATCGAGACGCGACCGTGTGTGGCTGGGAAACAGCCGAGGGGGCCTGGGGGGTTTTGTGGTCGGCCTGTCCCACGGTCGACGACATTGTTCAACTTTTGTGGTCAGCCTTAGCTTAGACCGAAGACATTGCTCACGGAAATGTGGGTGGCATAGGTTCGGGCCGCCCACATTACGATATCTTTGTGGTCGGCATGCAGTCAGGCCAACCACATTGATGCATTTATGTGATTGGTTTCAGGGCCGACCACAAAAGTACATAATTTTTTAAATTTTAGAGTGCGTGCGCTAAGTCCTGGCTTTTACCTAGCTAGCGCACAAGATATCTCTAACCTAGCCGCCCCGCACACAGCCCAGCCCCCACGCCGCCGCCGCCCTCACGCCCGACGGCGCCGCCCCTGCGCTGCCGCTGCCCTCACGCCCCACGCCGCCCCCACGCCGACGGCCTGCCCCCATGCTGCACACCGCCGAGCCGCCCCACGCCACCCCCACGCCACCGGTGCCCAACGCAACCGGCCCCGCGCCGCCGCCCGATGCCGCTGCACCAGCACACGCTGCTGCCTCCAGTCCGCCGCCCGATGCCGCTGCTCCGCCCCACGCCGTTTGAGGCCACTGCCCAACGTCGTCGCCTTCACGCCGCCTTCCAACGCCGCTTGGCGCTGCCGCCCGACGCCGCTTCCCTCGCCCTGGTGCTGCTGCTGGTAATTCCCTTGTCACCGCCTCTCATTTGGGTCGCCTCTCTCTCACTGTGCCTCCCTCCGCCGGTGTCGCAGCTACGTTTGGTATATTGTCAATATTTTTAACACATTTGCAATTAGTGAGTTAATACCTATTCATTCCGTTTGTGAAATACATTTCATTTGTGTCGTTAACCGAGCCAGCGTCAAACCCGTTCAGGGCCAATGCATATTTTCGTAAAGAACTCGGACAGTGATTCGTTGTGTTCTATTACAAAAAGCGTTGCGGTCTCGAACTGTCCACGTTTTGGACAACCCACGGATGTGTGTTTGAGTACGGTGCTCGTGGCATCAAAGTGTATGGCTTGGAATTCCGATGGCATGACCCTGACGTTCTTCTAGTGCAAAACATAAGTGGTACGCCGTACCCGTCGTTGCACTAGGGGAACTGCGGGATTATGCTGTCGGAATTTTGACCCGTGCACTCTCGTGTCGCGGGCACCGCCCTCAAACGCACATCCGTGGGTGGGTAGGCCCTCATATTTAGCTAGTATTAAGCCGTCTAAACCTAAATTTTGAATGCATGCATGGACGTTATTTAGTAAGCACTGGAAGATCGGCAGTGGATGTACGATGCCTGGATGAAGTCTGGACGGCACACGGAAGAGTGGTTCGAAAAGGCAACAGCCTTCGTGGAAGATGCATTCCGAAAATTACCCAACCCTAACGCAGCGGTCGTGTGGTGTCCCTGTGCTGCATGCTCGAACACCGAGAAGAGGACCAAAAGGGATATTAGTGAACACCTCTGTAGGCATGGTTTCAAGCCAAACTATTTTGTATGGGTAGCTCATGGTGAGAGAAAGCGTCCGGCGGCTGTGTGTAGGCTTGTGGATTTTGGTGAGGGCTATGATGAAGTTGAAGTCGACAGATTGGACGAGCTCACCAATGATGTGGCTCAGGCGTACGATCTCTCCCCCGAGGAAGAGTCAGAGCCACTTGCCGAACAATTCGAGAAGCTACATGCTTCTGCCAAGTTGCCGCTGCATGAGCACACCGATATGACCGTGCTCTCCGCATTGTCGCGTCTAATGGCAGTGAAGACAAAATACAACCTATCGGCAAATTGCTTCAACGACCTTTGCAAACTGTTGGATATCCTGCTTCCGAGTGGACATAGGATGACTCCAAATCTGTACGAGTCAAAGAAACTTCTCAGCGTGTTAGGCATGCCGAGCGAGAGGATAGACTATTGCCTAAATTTCTGCATGCTTTATTGGAAGACCGATTCAGGGCTGACTCATTGTAAGCATTGCAATGAGAGTCGGTACGTGGAAGTTAAAGGACGAGATGGTAAAGTGAGACATACGAAGGTGGCCATAAAAACCTTTCGTTTCTTTCCGATAACTCAACGCCTACAGCGTCTTTACATGTCTAAGTCCACGGCACGACACATGAGATGGCACAAAGAAGGCAAACGTAAAAAGGAGGGTGTGATGATTCATCCATCAGATGCAGAAGCCTAGAAGCACTTTGATCAACAACACCCTGAATTCGCCATTGAGCCTAGAAATGTGCGAATCAGACTCTCTACCGACGGGTTCACGCCTTTTAATATGATTGCCCAGCCGTACTCGTGCTGTCCAGTTTTTGCTATCCCGTACAACTTGCCGCCTCAAATCTGCATGAAAGAAGAGTACATGTTCATTTCTGTTATCATACCTGGGCCTAAGTTTTCTGAAAAATTTAGACCTTTTTATGAAACCACTAGTAGAAGAGCTGACCAATTTGTGGAACAAAGGAGTTTTGACATATGATAGCTAAAAGGAACAGAACTTTAGGATGCGTGCCACATATCTGTTGTCCATACACGATTTTTCGGCATATGGCATGTTCTCGGGGTGGAGCACGCATGGAAAGTTGTCGTGCCCAAAATTCCTGTGTAACACTGATGCATTCACACTGAAAAAAGATGGTAAGGCTTGTTGATTTGATTGTCACCGTTGTTTACTGGAGCCGAACCATCCATTTAGGAAGCAAAGAAATGCATTTCGTAAAGGTACGACTATGACGAAGAAGGGGCCACCAGAACGGTTTGAAGTGCAAGATATAATCAAATGGCATGCCGATCTCGATGAGAAAGGGTACGACAGAAACTATGGTAAGGAGAATCATTGGACTCATAAGTGCAGCATTTACAACCTTCCTTATGCGACAGATCTGAAGCAGCCTCACATTCTCGATCTGATGTACCAAGAGAAAAACATGTGCGAGGCAGTCGTGAACACAAACTGGGACATCCCACAAAAGACTAGAGATAACAAAAATGCTCGAGAGTACTGTGCTTTGATATGTAATTGGCCAGACATGAACCTCGACGAGAATGGGTCGAAACCTAGGGCAAAGTACTGTCTTAGTGGGCAAATAAGACAAATCTTACTTTGAATTAAGGAAAATGTTAAATTCCCAGATGGGTATGCGGCGAGCATTCGTCATGCCGTTAGTATAGAGCAATGCAAGTTAAATGGAATGAAAGCTCACGACTACAAAGTTTTTATAGAGCGTTTGTTTCCGGCCGTATGGCCATCGACCCCCAGTTGTGGGGGGACGACGAGGTGGTGGCCACCGACCCCCAGGTGGTGGACCCCACTCCTAGGTGGGGTCCGTGGAGGCCGATGATGAGGGAGAGGGCGGGGCCGAGGCCTACGAGTGGACGGAGGCGTTGGAGGGCTATGAGGAGGAGTTTGAGGTGGAGGAGACCGACGAGGACGAGGGAGGGGAGGAGGTCTACGTGGAGGATTGGAGGAGGATTTCGGACTGGCAGGGCGATGTGGTAGAGGAGGAGGGGGACGATAACTGGGAGCCACCCTCGTCCTCTGGAGCTGAGTCCTCGAGCTCCAAGAGAGGTCGTGGGTTTAATAAATTACAAAAAGCCACCGCAGATCCAAGCGAGAGGATAGTGGTACAGGTTGCCACCAGTGAGAGGTATTTGATAACTACTTTTTCTGGAGCTGATTCCTCGATGCCTCTTATTGCTAACCACAAACTTGATAAATACATTTTTGAATTTGATGTGCAAGGGCTTGGTTTGCGTCAACAAGGGTCCGCATGATCCGGGCCACTTGTTAGGGGTGCTGCTCAAACAGCTCTACCCCGGGCGAGTAGGCAAGGGTGATGATAGATGCCCGGCGCTCAATTGGAGCGACTACTCGCTCGTGGAGGATGATGAGGGAGGAAGTGTCGCCGATCACATCATCCACTAGTTCTGGGTAACATTCCAAATTTATTTATTTATGGTTTTGTGTTTATAGCTTTATGTATTTGGTCATGTGTTCCTTTCATTTCAGGAGAGGTACCAGCTTTTTCCTGGGGCAACCCAGGAGGACTACGAGGCTTGCCGCCATGTGCTCGACACAATGGCGACAAGGAAGGTTAGGGACGCCATCAGGTTGTCTCGTTTGGATGCGGTGCTGAAGCACCATGGCAAGAGGGGGATTAGAAAGATGTCGAGGGCAAGGGAAGGCTCAAGAGTACAAACCTTGGTGTCCAGACTGGATGGATAAGTATCCACGAGCTTGGAGAGACCTCTGCCGGATGTGGGCCTCTAAGGACTGGATTGAGAGGTCAAGGAGGAACAGAGGCAATAGGGATTCTAACCCCGACATCTGCGCCACCTACCTAGGAGGACGAGGCATGGGTCAAATCGCGCGGGATATCGGAAGACCACTTATTTTTTATAATTACAATCAACTTTATGGTCATTTCACATTGCATATTAACCTACAGGAGTCGGAGACGGGACTTGAGCCCTCTGGGTTCATCTTGTGGAGGGTAGCACACACGCCCCGTGTCCAACTTGATGGCACACAGACACAGGCACCGATGCCACCGGCTGCGCAGGAGAAGCTTGTAAGTGACTAGCTCTTTTCGCTTCTCTATACCATTTCGATCGTTTTCAAACTAATCTACTTAATATCTCATTTGTTCGTAGGACATATATACCGCAGCCATGAAAGAGAAGCACGGTGTCGACTGTGACCCCATCAACAGCCGGTGGCATGGCCGTGGTGCCGTCCGACTCCTACAAGGCTGATGTCAGAGCACGTCAACAGCAGGCCTCCTCTTCCGTCCGTGCCCAGTTGGAAGCCTAAAACAAGCTTATCGCGGAGATGCAGCAACAGAGGGTGGCGGATCAGCAGCGTTGGCAGGCGGAGCGAGAGGAAAACAACAGGAGGTGGCAGGCGGAGCGAGAGGAGAACAGTCGGCGGATGCAGGCCATTCAGGATCAGAACCTCTTCATGATGCAGTATATGTAGCTAGGTTGTCCTAAATAATTTCCGACGCTAGCATATCATATCTGCCGGCGTTCCAGGGAGCGGGGACCTCTGGCCAGCCGCCGGTCGTCTTCACACAGCCACCGGGGCCCCCGACAACACAGGTCGACACTCTTCCCCCATTTGTGCCGCCGGCTTCGTTTCCCGTGCTCCAATTTGGCTTTGAGCCAATGGCTTCTTCGGGGGTAAAGCTTTTTTCTAGTTTACACAACATTTTCAAATAATCACACAAATGCGTAAAAGTTATGAAAATTACGGTTTCCTCTAATCTTGCAGGTGTCTGGCTCAGCGGTGCGAGCGGCTGCAACAAATGCTCCGCAGGGAGGTGATTCCAGTGCCATAAGATCAGTCGAGGAGCAATTCGTCGAGGACATGTTCGTCGATCCATTCGCAGGTTCGTGTTCTTAGACATGTTTAGACGATGAACTTGTGTGTTTTGTGCATGTAATGTGAACTTGTGGGTTAGACGATACACTCGATGATGAATGTAATGTGAATTTTTGGACAATGTGTATTGATGTCGCACTGTTGTTTAAATGTTTTCGTATTCGTCTGTGATTGATTGACAAATGTATCGGCGGATGCAAATGTGGTCGCTATATATTGTGAATGTTATGGGGAATTGGGTATGTAAAACTGTGGGGAATACATTTTGTAGTTTAAAATTGAGCTTTTTTATACATTACCAGTAATTTTTTTTGCTGGCACACTGTCAATGTCGTCGGCCTATGCAAAGGCCGACCACAAAAGTCCTGAGTATTGTCGTCGGTATAAGTACAGGCCAATCACAAAAGTCTGAGTATTGTTGTCGGCATATATATAGGCCGACCACAAAAGTCTGAGTATTGTCGTCAGCATATCTATAAGCCGACCACAAAACTATAAGCATTGTGGTCATCCGGCCATCCGGCTCCTCCCTTCACGTGCCCCGGCTTCCCCGGGCGCAGCGGCGACGGCCCCGGTCTTTCCTAATAAAATATTAAAATCCAATTTGTATCTATGTTACTGTATACTATTGATTTTTGTGTAACTTGATGACGTGACAAAGTCATGTTCAATATGAATTTTTTGTCCGTCTGGCATCTATTTATGATGCACTTATTTATCACGAATCATGCCATGTAACATACTACTCTGACCGATGGTATAAGCATATTCAATGACGAAGTTATGTCCATGTGGCATCTATCTGAATAGTGACGAAATGGGGTCTACCTATGACGGCATCTATCTAAACCAGTTGAATGTATGAATAGTGACGAAATGGGGTCTATCTATGACGAAAGATATAATCATCATTGATTAGTTAACTTCTAGACAATCTATGACGAAATCACATGTTTGGTCATCGGTTAACAAATGTGACGTGATATAGATGACGATTCTTATTTCGTCATAAATTCGTCATTGAAGAAAAACATTGATGTTTTTTTTTAGTTTTTTGTAAGGTATTTGAGACGTCATAGACCATCATTTTTCTTGTAGTCTTTTAGGATACCAAAGGGCCATGTTTGGTTTAGAACCAAGTATTTCAAGATTCTCTTAACGACCACAAAATGACACTCCTTTGTAACAGTTTGAAATCTTGCATACAGTAAGTATAATATTCAACCTAGATACATCATACAGCGATATACATTTTGGTCGACGGCCTTACCATTTTCATCTAAGTCGAGTGTGCTCTTGCTTGCATAGGTGTTTTGATAGGTTTAGCACTTTCCATGTCAAACTTCTTAAGCATATCCTTGATATACTTTGTTTGGCATAGATTGCTTCCTTCTTTGAGTTGTTTGACCTGAAAAACGAGGAAGAATGCCAATTCGCCATCATAGACATTTCAAATCTCTTAGTCATAATTCTACGAACCTCTTCACAAAAATATTTATCAGTAGAACCAAATATACTGTCATTAACATATGTTTGGCACACAAATAAATCACCATCAACATTCTTAGTAACAATAGCATTGTCAATTGTACTGATTTGAAACTCTTTCATGATGAGGAAATCCCTTAGGCATTCATACCATGCTCGCGGAACTTGCTTAAGCCCATAGAGCACCTTATGGAGCGTATGGACATGAGTAGGATATCCAGGATGTTCAAAGCCCAATAGTTGCTCCACGTAGGCCAACTCTAAGATTGGCCCAACAAGAAACACACTCTTCACGTTCATTTGATAAAATTTGAAACCATGGTGTGAGTAGCATAGACAAGTAATACTCTAATAGCCTCAAGCCTAGTTACGGGAGCATGAGTCTCACTACAATCCAAACTTTCCATTTGTGTGAAGCCTTATGCAACCAACCTAGCCTTGTTCTTCGTGACTATCCCATGCTCATCTTGTTTTTTTTCCCAAAAGACCCATTTTGTTCTGATCACCTTTTGATTCGGTCTTTCCACTAGCTCCCAAACATCATTTCTAGTGAATTTATTCAATCTTCTTCCATCACCATCACTCGATCTATATCTCCGAGTGCGTCATCTACATTCGTAGGCTCCAAGCGAGAGACAAACGATGTTCACAAAAGTTTGAAACTCAACATCGGGTAGATACGATTTGTTTATATCATAGAGTATGTTGTCCATGTGGTGATCTCTTTGAATACTTTGATGAACTCTAGAGTGAGGTGTCGATGGAGTAGGTTCATCATCAACTTCTTAATCTTTTTTATCATCTTTGTGTTGGCTTGAAGTAGCGGGTTCTACTTGAGTTGATGAAGACGGATAGTACGGTTCTTCTGCACCTTCTTATTGCTTGACCTCTCCGATTGTCAACTTCTTGATAGCTTCGCTTGGCACTTATTCATCAACTAACACAGGAGCGTCAGCTTGCTCCACTTGAGAGCTATTAGTTTCATCAAATGTCATATCACACGCGATCTCAGCAACATCGGTCGTTTTTTCAAAAACACGGTATGCATTGGTATTTGATCCATAACCAAAAATAAATCTTTCATTAATTTTACAAGAAAATTTAGATAATTTAGTCTTTTTGTTAAGGATATTGCACTTACGACCAACGACTCTAAAGTGAGAGACATTCAGCTTGCTAGTGAGGAGTTCATGTGAAGTCTTCTTCAACAGGGTGTGGAGGTAGAGCCAATTTATTGTATGGCATGTGATGTTTTGACAGCCTCTGCTTAAAAGCTATTTGAGACATTGTACTCATCTAGCATTATTCTTTCCATCTCGATAATTGTACAACTCTTCTTCTCGACCACCACATTTGTTGGGGCGAGTAGAGCGCTGAGAACTCATACTTTATTCCCTCCTCATTGAGATACTCGTCAACTCCTGTGTTCTTCAACTCCGTCCCATTGTCGCTTCTTATTTTTTTGATCTTCTCTTCAGACTCATTTTTGAGCCTTTCTGATGAATTTCTTTAAAATACCTTGGGTCTCACTCTTTCATACAAAAAGAAAACCCACACGAAGCACAAAAAGTCATCAACATTAACCAAACCATATTTGTTACCTCCCATGCTTATATAAGCAATTGGTCCAAAGAGGTCCATGTTAAGTAGTTCTAATGGCCTTGTTGTTGTCATGATGTTTTTGGCAGGGTGAGGTGTACTGACTTGCTTTCCCACTTGTCATGCACTGCAAACACTACAGGAAATGAATTCTATGTGGGCGGCAAGAAAAGCTAGTGTCGGCGGCCATAGCCGCCGACAGACCAATGTCGTCGGCCCTACGTAAGCCGCCGACATAGAGAAAGACAGTCTCGGCGGCTAAAACCACACCGCCGACACTTCTTACCCCCCTTCCGCCAGCCAAATGATAATTCAAATTTGGAGGGCACCAATTAGGATATGTCGGCGGCTACACTAGAACCGCCGATATTGAACACTCCGGCCCCCAGACGGAATAATAACGGGTCAAACAGGAGGATGTTTAAGCGGTCCCACGCGTCAGTCAAGCGAGGTCACAGACATGCGGGGCCAGCGGGTGAGCCTGGATACCATCTGTGTCGGCGGCATAACAAAGGCCGCCGACTATTTAAGCAGTTCTTAACACGAAGCTCAAAGGTCGCTAAGCAAGCAAACCCTTTTCCTAATTTTCTGGATTAGCCTAGCCAGCCCATAAGATAGCGAGTATTCCGAATGAAATAATGACGAATATGAGTAGGACAATTCCTATCAATTCTGGAGTCAACTTTAACCTAAAACGAATCTCTATCTTCGTTTTGAGGCATAGAAAACCGAGGAAACTCTGTTTTCTTGCCGATTAGGTTTACGCATTCTAATCGGATTCTATTTAGGATTCCTAATCTGTCTTTCATCCTTAAACCGACCTATGGTCATCCCTACCACTACAAATACGCACTTAGAACCCCCCTCCGCGTGACCATAACTCTGAGACTCGGAATAGGAACCCTAGCCACCAAACCCTCGCTCTCATAACCAATCCGATGTAAACCTCGTCTTCTACTGTTGAAAGTTTGGATTAAATTGCATCATGTTGTAGAGATCGTCGAGATGATCAAGATGGATACCTAGATCGCTAATTTTGGTGGAGAATTGAAAAAATCGTGCTGACCTCACCACTGAACGTGTCGTCACCCGCGTCGCACCGGTTTCAGCGCTGCCCAATGCCCCGTTGCCATGTCAGCAGCCCGCCGCCTATTTTCTCGCGTCCCCGCCACGCTCCAGCTACCCTGTTGCCTCCGCGTACGCCGCTCACCACACGTTGTCGGCCTATTGGCCCACAATTGCGTTGTTGTCTACTCCTACCCTCGCCAAGCCGCGTGCGTCCCCCTCCCGCGCGACGCGTTGACCCACCGCTGCCCCGCCCCCTCGCCCGCGCTGTGCTCTCGCCACGCGTCGCCTTCCGGATGCCCAACCCCTCAGCACCGCATGTCCCCATTGGCTCCCGCGCGTTGCACGCGTCGCCCACTGCAAAACCGTGTGAACCATCCAATTTTCCCGGTTCTTGTCAGTTAACAAAAATTAATCGGTTTATTTATTTGGGTAATTTATCATTTAACCAAAACTTTCTCAAATTGTTTACGGAGCATACGAACTCTGATTTAGATGATTTCAAAGCCTAAAAATCATTAAAAAAGAATTTAATATTTTTTATTAACTTATTTTCTCTATATTATTTAATTATTTGGTATTTCTTTTGTTTCTCATAGACCACGCGGGTGTTAGCGAAGCCAGGGATTTCCAAGACTTTTCTAGAGGAGATCCGCAAGATTTGGAGTTCTTCCAAGCAAGCTAGATTCATATTGAATTCCTATTTGCTTAATCGTTATCTTTATTATTATTTAATGATTGCGTGCTTAATTTGTCATCGTATGTGTCTTCATTAATCCCATTAACATGTTAATCCTTTATTAACATGGATGTCTGCCATTAATAGCCATGTTATTTATTTCTTTAGCCTATCCTTAAATAGATGCTTAGCCATGCTTGTGGGTTAGTAGAGTATAGGTCTCACTCATAAATTAATGATCTATTGTGAATGTTTTTGCTTCATAATGTTGATTTAGGTTTAATTAATTAAAATCTACGTGGTGTGTGTTAAATTGAGGAGACCCGGAAGAGGCGGAATCTGGGCTTGTGGCTGCTTATGGAAGTCTCCTCGACTAATGACCCTACACTTGTGGCTAGCTGCCCAAACTAAACAACACAACCACCTGTGCCATCTGGCTCTAACTTACTAGCTTGTGAAGCTTAGTAACCCTGCACTCGTAGGCTAACGGAGATGTGACAAGCTATCACCGATCCAAATGGCTTCAATGGGGACCGACCTTTCCTGGTATGCTACCTTGCATGGCCAAATGTAGACTGCGCACTGCAGTCATCCTGGTCGAAGTGTATCGGGATTGGCGAGAAACCTAAAGATAGGGTGCACGAAGTGATAGGCATAACAAGTTAACGATTTTGTATTGTTTTTCTCTTCGAGATGATACAAGGCTTGTGGGGAATGCATACATACTCTGCAGAGTTAAAACTATCATGATAGTTGTGTCCACGGTTATGGACGAAGAAGAAAGTTTTCACATGGTAGTCACATCTTAGTTAATATATAATTCTGCTAGGATAACGTAGGCAAAGTGTGCCTGTCGAGTCGATTAGTTGTCCTTTGGCTAAGCTTGTGTCATCTAGGCAGAGAGTGCTTGTCGAGCTGGTTAGGCATTCTTTGACTACACTCGTGTTGTTATCGACAGGGAGTGCCTGTTGAGTATTTAACCATTCTTTGGCTATGCTCGTGTCTTTAAGGGGTGTTCACCTCATGTTCAACTAATAATATTGTTGTTCAATAAAATCAGTAGATAGGTGTTGTTTTAGCAAAATAACCATTTTAATCATTGATACTTGCATACATATTAAGGATTGCTTACTGGGTAGCCATGTACTCACTATATCAACCACGAATAATTTTATTCAGGTGAAGGTTCGTTTCAAGTTTGGAATCAGGAGGATCCTACTCAAGGTGGCGAGGACTTCTAGCTATGTTTACCGAGTTGGCCGATTGGATATTGTCGTGTTCTTTCGCTCTTACTCTGATTATTGTTTATTTACTATTCAGTACCTGACCATAATGTCTATGTAAGCTGGATGATGTTTAATGTAAGTCTGGTACTTTATTAGTTAATTGTGTTTTGATGATATCCAATTTAACTGCCCACTATGATATGCTAGCTATAATCTTCTGAGACTAGTGCACGATTACAGTGATTCGGTAGAAATATCAAGGGTCGTGACGGACCCAAACTTTGGGCCCTCTCAAGTTAGTCACAAGGACTTTGGGCACCCAAATGACCCTTTTAACAATAGTGTTCTTGTTATTCGTATTAACAAATGAGAAAATTGCACTGTTGCCCCCTAAACTTGCAACGATTCTCACGTAGCCCCCTGAACTTAACGGTTGCCCTAACAGTTTTGGGGCAACTGTGTAGACAAAGACAACTTTAGGGGGGCGACAAAGTAAAACTAAAGTTCAGAAGGCTACGTCTGAATCGCTGCAAGTTTAGGGGGCAATAGTGCAATTTTCTCATAACAAATATAGCATATACTCTATCAAAGTCATGAGCAGTAGAGCATAAGAGGCATTGAAGTTAGCATGAGATACATGAGTAGTAGAGCCCTTGGCCTTGACAAACTTCACAAAAATTCAAGATTCAGGATACCACAACGTGTCCTATTTTGCCCTTTAGTGGAATGTACTCGAGTCATTCCTTCTTGTGATTTTCCCTTTGCCTTTGGAGAAAGTTTTCAAGGCTTTTACTACCTTATATGACTTTTGAGGACAATCTTGAAGTATGTCCTTCATCTTTATATTCTTACTTGTCAAAGCTAGCATAGTTTCAAAGTTAGTAGCACAAGCTCAACAAAAAGATTATAACACTTAGCACACCTATTACTAGTTGAGGCCATAGCAGTGAAAGTTCCTTCATTCGAGGTGGAGTTTTTCTTCAAGAGATCAATAAAATTCACGTCAAGAGACTTGAGGCTTCCTTTACACTACAAGCTCCTCTATGAGTGAAGCATTGGTAATCTCAAGATAACACCTTGGGATTTAGCCAAATTGAATTCTCTAGCCATCTTTTCATTCCTCTTCCTCTCATGAGCTAGGTTATTTTTGAGCTCAAGGTTTCTGTTCTTTTATAGGTTGATCAAGTCCTCTTGATGCTTAAGAGTCTCCTGATGCCTCTCTACGGTTTCAAGCAAAGTTATTAAGGTCACCTTAGCAAGTCAAATTCATTGTCACTTTCGTAAATTGCAAGCATCATCAATAGTAGGAAATAGTGGCTTAGAAGATACCTGGCGCCTCTTATCCATTAGGCAAGTTGTTGCTTCATCATTACTCAAGTCATTGAAGAGTGACCTTGTTGTTGTAGTGGTGGCAAAGGCAATGGAGTTAACTCTTTCATCATCAAAGTTGGAGTCGGAGCTTGAGTCGTTGGCGTCCCACTCTTCACCTATAAGAGTTTGACCTCCAGAGCTTTTCATATTTCTCTTGCTCTTTTCGCCGCCTCCCCCTCCCCCTTCGCCACTCCCTATGGCCCCTCCGCCTCCGCCTCAGTCCGCCGCCACCTCCACTCCCTCCGTCATCTCTTCTGCCTCCGGCCCCCTCCACTGCCTCCTCTGTCCTCGCCTCCATCCCCCTACGCCCCCTCTGCCGCCTCCTCTTGCTCTTTCTGCCTTCTCCTCTGGCCCCCTCTGCTGCCGCCTCCGGTGTGCTCCAGATCTGTGGAGGCACCGAGGGGGAGTTTCTAAACAAGATTTTGTAGGTCCATCAAAATCACTTAGCGGAAAAATTCCACAGGGATTTCCCCTCATTCTCCAAAACAAACCCTTGTTGTTGAAGCCCTTTTTTTTTGAGAAACTTGTTGTATCTTCTCACAAATTGCTTCGAAGTTTATAGGGTCGTCACTCTCATCTCCCCTTGTGCTTGCTTCGTCTTCCGTGCTAACCTTCAAGGAAATGTTCTTTTTCTTTGATCTTGAGCTCATAAGTTCTTCAACTTCCTCGAACTCTTTATGCAACAGCTCATGAACTAGTATTTCTCCAAATATGTCATGGGGTGTAAGTTTGTCAAAGTTATCATGCTAACGGATAAGAGTCACCAAGGTGGGGTTCCTTGGTGTGTTGGCTCTAAACATGAGCTTGATCACGTACATGTCCGTCATGTCTTTGCTTCCAAGTCCTTTGGCATCGTTAACGAGGAGGATCAATCGATCATACATTTTGTTGTACCTTTCTCCTTTCTCAACCACAAACCTTCCTAGCTTGCGCACAATCAAGTCGAGTTTGGACTTGCGGACGCTCAAGGTGCCTTCATGTGCTACCTTAAGTGTCTCCTAAATCTCCTTTGCATTTTCAATCCCGGCCACTCGGTTGAACTCATTTGGACTCAATACACCAAGCAAGGCATTGGTAGCTTGATTGTTCTTATGTTGCTCTTGTTCCTATTCGGTGTAATCACATCAGGATCCTTCTTCATGAAGTCTGTTTCAACGATTATCCAAAACTAATGGTGAAGTGATCTCAAGTATATTTTCATTTTATGCTTCCATGATGCATATAAGTGCCATTAAAGTAAGAAGCTCGACTAGACAGACTTAGAGATTGGGAGGATTAATCAGGGATTAGTACCTCCGACCTAAGAAAACCACTGCTTAGCTATATAAAATCACCATAAAAACTTTTGTTTGTATCTACCCTAGTCCAAGCCCTGTTTAGCCACACCATTGCTTTTATCTGTTTTTGCATTTTTGAACTTTTGCTCAAAACCACCTTTGTGTTGCTGATCTCATCGAGTCTTATATTGGTTTTAGTTTTCCATTGTTCAAGCCGAGCTACCTCGGTTTGCCCTCGCTAGCCACCTTGTGTTATCGTCCTTCTTCGCAAACCCTCGATAGGTCGCAAACCGCCTTGTGTCAACCGCCCTGCCTCGTCGGCCATCAATCTTGTCATCCCAAACTCCTATTGTTACTCGCTTCCCTCAAAAACAAAAAAAAAACAACCTGTGTGATTCTGCAGAAGTTAACCAGAGGTTTGCTACTGCTGGTTATATGGTCCCTTTTTGGGTAGTTTCCTGCTGTGCAAACCTATGGGCAAGTTGGCTGGTATGTGGGCAGCATGGGTCTTCTATGGCTACCCTTGTGTGGCTCTGTATGCTGCCCTTACTTGGCTGTTTATTGCTCTACTTTCTGCTATTTGGTGCTGATCTATGTCGCTGTGTATGGTGTTATTAAGGGCTACTGCCATGATACACAGCTCTAGGCTCCCCCTTTTACTTGCCGGATTTTTTATTTTTAACCCTTTTGAAATAGATATTTTATTTTTAACCCCGGGTCAAAAGTTTTTTCAAATCTAACCCTTTTGGCCGCGCCAAGCCGCCCGGCGCGGCAAATTCATGCTGCCGCGCCAAGCGGGATGGCGCGACAAGACCGCCCC